>JALPQD010000244.1:37594-52594 GCA_023101885.1 Typhlomys cinereus | reverse complement strand
TGAATATAGAATGTGCTGGAGCACAGATGTTTATCAGTGGATGTACCAGCTGAGGAAAGCAGTACCCCCTTCCCACAGCCAGCATTAAGGGGTGCTAGGCTCTTCGTGCCTAGTAGGTTCTTCCCCTTCCATGGTGAAAAGCTGCTGAGGGGCCAAATATTGTTCAGGTTTTGTGAGAATAAATATAGAACTGACAGGAAGCCTGTCGTGTCCAGAAGATATTATCTGGCAGTGTCTGTCCCCACCTGCGGACATTAACATTCTTGCCACCCCCTCTTCTCTGATGTTCCCTCAGCTTTGTGGGGTGGGAGGGGATAACACAGATCTCCTGTTTAGGGCCATGGACTCCCCGGTCACACATTCTCTGTCCTTTGGCCAGCCGTGGGTCTGCATATTAAAATCTTCGTATTCATGTTAGGAACTTGCAATGCACTTCAGATTTTAGTGGGCTGAATTAACCTCGCCTTGATTCAGGGGCCATGATTCTAGACTGGAGTTGGTGAAGTCCTTTAATCTCGAGCCTTGACTTTATCTCTCCAAGTGTGGATGGTTGTGACAGTGACTGGCTGTCTCACCCATGAGAAGAAGGCGTGGGCGCTTCCGAGTGCCGTGGGAAAGCCCCTTGCACTTGGCCAAGTGTGAAGCAAGATAACGCAATCAGAAAGACATTCCGAAATGATCTCTTGACTGCTCGCTGAAAAGCACCCCAAAAATGTTGTGTAAAGCTCTGGGCACTAAAACGCCTCCCTAAGCCCTGTATCCCTGGCTGAGACCACAGTCTAAATCAGCCGCCTACGTGACACAGCCTCTTGGTGTCGAATGGCAACCCGGGCCTCACAGGAACAAAGCAGAGTGTAGATTTTACAGCTCCCATCTCAGCTAATAGCGTCAGTGGCCACTTGCTTCTGAAGCGAGTGCTAGTTGACACATTTAGGTGTCACTCTCCTCCACCCGCATCACTCCATCAACAAATCCCACCAGATATCCAGACAGGGAAGGCCTTCATTCCTTCTAGTCTCGTGTAAGTCACACTCACAACCATCCCATGCTCTGGGCCTCTCCAGTCCCCCCAAGTGGCCTGTCTGCTCCCAATTATCTGGCAGTGGAGTGAGCTACAGAAACCTAGGTCCGAGTCAGGCATGGGTCACACACACTTACGGTGCCAGCCCTTGGGAAGCTGGGGCAGGAGGAACAGGAATCTGAGGTCAACTTTGGCTCCATGCAGAATCCCAGCCCATACAACAGGACCCTATCAGGAGAAAGTGAGGGGAGAGGAGAGACGTAGGAAAGGAGAAAAGTAACAAGGAACAACATTTTTATTGCTTACATTAATAAACCATCTTCATTATTACTGTTGGTATGTATGTGTGTCAGAGGGCACTGTGTAGGTCTGTGGACACCCAAGGGTGACTTTGGGAGTCATCCTGGATTGCTTCTACCTCCTTCTTGCTTGCTCTGGCATTTCCCAGGCTCTGCCTTCCAGAACCAGAAGTGCAGACCATTTCCACCCTGTATTTTTTACACGGGTTCTGGGATCCAAACTCAGGACCCCCTACTTGCAAGGCAGAGTCTGAACTCCTGAGCCCTCTCTCCAGCCCAAAGGAAAACAGGATCTAAGTCTGACTGTGTCCACTTTCCCACATGACACTCTTTATTGAATCCCCTTTGTGCTTTGCTATAAACTTCTGTCTCTCCTCCATTGCCCTTTGCTTGCCAGGCCAAGCCACACAACATGGGTTTCCTAAAACATGGGACGCTCATTCCAGTTTCTAGGACTTTGGGCTGTTGTGTCCTCTGCTGAGAATTCCTTCTCTCCACCACCTAACCTGGCAGCAATTGATCATTCTTTTGTTCATTGGGGAAGGAATCTGATGCCCCCCTAAAATGTTGTGTAAAGCACAACAAGCTCTCAGATATCTACTTGCCAGCCCTTTGTTTTTCTTCCATGTACTTCTCACAGTCTAATATTTTGAAGACCGTGAGGTGGATCCTATGGGTCAACTGTGGTTTCTATGCCCTCCTAGGATTGATCCTCTTTTCTTGAGAGTGGGTGGTGTGCTAGTTGGATGCATGGATGTCAACTTGACAGCTGGGCACATTTGTGAAGAATTAGTAATTAAGGCAATTCCTTGAGAAAGCCTGCAGGATAGTGTCTGATTGACACAGGGAGACTCAGCCCACAGTGGGTGCACCATTCCCTGGGTGGGCGGGCATGACAGAGGAAGCTGGTTTAGTGAGTCAGTGGGAGGAGTCAGCTCACTGGGGGCTTCTCTTGACAGCAATATCAGAGCTCCAAACTCCTCCTCTCTTTTTGCTTCTGGGCACGGTGAGGTGACCGAGCCTTTTCTGTCGTGCATCCTTGATACCGTGCACTGCTAAGCTGCTCAGATTCACAGGACTAAGTGAAATGGACTGAGACTTCTGAAACCGTGAGCCAAATGAACGCTTCATTTATAAAGTTGATCGTGATAGTTAGTCCTGGGTGTCAACTTGACACACCTGGCATTAAGCAAGATCAGCTGAGACCACCTGAAGAGATCATCTGGATAATACAAAGATCAGCCCTAGATCCCACCGGAACCTCCATAGATCCCATTGGAACCTCCCAGTAATGGACCATATAAAAGGAACCACAGAACAGAAAGAGAGACATTCCAGAAATGCTCCAGCCATGTGGATGTCTGCCATGCCATGCCATCGTGAAAGACTGTATCTCCCCTCCAGAACCCCAAGGTGAATAAATCTCCCTTTCTCCCTTAAGTTATTTGACTTTGGGTCTCACAGCAACAGTTAAGAATAACCGTTACAATGATTATCTCAGGTACTTTATCATAGTCGCTGAAAGCTGACAAACAGGACATATCTGACACATGGGAGTGGGGAAGAGAAAGAGAATCATAAAATAAAAATCCAAATATTTAAAAAATATCACAGCAAATGAACCATTGAAGATGAAATCACACAGCAAATGCACCACTGGAAATGAATATTTTATTTTACTTTGGGGTTTTTCAGTGTGTGTGTGTGTGTGTGTGTGTGTGTGTGTGTTTACTTTAAGGAAATGCCTTAATAGGACAAGTTCTCTTAAACAATACAAAAGCATCAAATGCAAATACATAAACAGCTAGGGGCACTCAACAGTGACGGTGGAAACCAGGCCTTGAAGGCTTTTTTCTGAAGACTCTGGGTCACAGGGTTAAGATTGCTTCTCAAGTTCTGAAAGGCTGCCCTTCCTAGATGTTGCTGTTTGCTGGTAACAAGTGGAGGAGGTGAAGGACTGGCTGTTTCAGGTTGTTATTTTAGTCTTTGGGCTTTAACCTCTTATTTCAAATGGTAAAAAAACAACTATCTTTCCCCATTCAAGAAAAAATCCAAACCGTCCTCCCATGCAACCCACCGCTCCTCCCAGCCGCCTTGAGTGCTGCCCTGGGGCGCTGCTGTTTCAGGCCCGGAGCTGTGCCAGGGTCAACACTGGGTGGGCACTGGGGAGTGGCGGTGGCCAGGTGGGCCGACAGCCTTGGCTTCCGCTGTGTCACATGTGTTGTGTGAGAAAGCTAGAGCGCACGGCCAGCCTTCTCCTCTGATCTTGGTCCCAAGGGGCAAGCCTGGCTCAAGAACTTTTCCGGGGTTCCATCCAGCGAGTCACTCTTGGTACAGCCCCTCAAAGTCTGCGGACTTCATGGCTAGCTGACTGCCAGCGTCGATGTTCTGCTGGTTCTGCGGTCTGTTGGGAGAAAAGGCCAAATGGGCTGGGTCCAGAGCAGCGCGGACCCGACGCATCGCTGAACGCAGAGTATGGGCCGCCACCGTTTATTTCTGCCCGGCGTTTTTATGTGGCATCCAGACTCAAGTCCTTTTGTATTTTAGGCAAAGGTTTTAACCCTTGAGCTATCTCTGCAGCCCAAGGATTGAGTCTTTAAAAATTACTTGCCACCAAATGCATTTCTATTTGGCTCAGAAAACAAGAAACTTTCCTCTTCATTTTTTTTAAATCAAGCTTCAGCTTTCCTTATCTTTAAATTTTATTTATTCATTCATTCATTGTGTTCGTGTGTGTGTGTGTGTGTGTGTGTGTGTGTGTGTGTGTATCAGACGGTACTGTGTCTCCCTGTGGAGGGCCAAGGATGACTTTTGAAGTCATCCTGGATGACTTCTACCTTTTTTGCTTCACTCTGGGATATCCCAGGCTCCGCCCACCAGGGCCAGAAGTGCAGGCCCCCTGGGTTTCCTCCTGTTGTTTTTACAAGGGACGGGGGAACCCATCTGAACTCAGAAGCATGTGAGGCAGAGTCTTAACCCTGAGCCACCTCTCCAGCCCTCTTAAACAGAGCTAGGAAGAAGCAACTAGTCATGGTGGTATTACTCTTTAATCCAGCCTTTCGGGCGCTGAGGGAAGGGGCCAGCCTGGGCTACAGAATACTTCAAGGCCGGCCTGATCAACCTAAGAGTCTTTGTCTTGAAATTTAAAAAAATGATAAAAAAAATTTTTTTTTTAATTTAAGGGCTAGGAATATAGCTCAGTGGTAGGCTGCTTGCCTGCAGACTTGCGGTTCTGGGATTCGAACCCAGATTCTGGGGGTGTCAGCATGAGGAAACTGGGCAGCTTGGGCCGCTCTGGGAGACTGAGCGTGACATGATAAATGATTCCAAAGTCCCTATGAGACACAAGCTGCCCTGGCTCCCCACTTCCCTCTGGTCTTCATGTCCTGGGAGGGGGGCTCCCTGATGTCTTCAAGGTTAGTT
Source organism: Typhlomys cinereus (assembly GCA_023101885.1). Classification (NCBI taxonomy): domain Eukaryota; kingdom Metazoa; phylum Chordata; class Mammalia; order Rodentia; family Platacanthomyidae; genus Typhlomys; species Typhlomys cinereus. The sequence goes on along the minus strand of JALPQD010000244.1, from coordinate 47,851 downwards.
CATCTACAAGGCAGATTCAGTCACGGTTGTTTTTGTGGGTTAAGGTCAAAACCTACTAAGTCATGGAATAAACTGGAAGAGCTTGGCTGTTTCCTCTCTGGCTTTAGGACCTTCAAGGAGGGACTAGCTTTTTCTTGAGGTTTAAAGATTTTGCTGCTTTTGGAGGGGTTCTCTGAGGATAGGTTCATGAATTGGAACACAGCACCTTCCACATCCTTTCTAGTCTCATTCTCTCACAAGGGAACAGTGGTGTTTTGGAACCAGTGTTTTCCTGCTGACCAAAATATAAAGTCATACAACTCTGCATGGTAAAGGTCCACTTACAGTGCAAGATAGATGCATTTATACTGATAACCAAAATCATTTTGGTTAACCTCGAAGAGACCACATTTATGGGAACCTCCTATTCTACAGAGAACACCCACCATCATCTGGAGAAAGCTTGCCCCCTTTCCCCATTTACACATTTGTGAGGCTAGGGCCTCTTCCTATGCCTCCACTAGAACAACAGGTCCCATTGGTAGAGGACTCGGGTGTACAGTGTGCAGCCCAGTGACTTCCACTGGGACATGTGACAGGTTTGTGATAGCTGGAGTGGAGATGCAAACCTGTAATCCCAGCAATTGGGAGGATGAGGCAGGAGGATTCAGAGTTTGAAGCCAGCTTAGGCTATGTAATGAGTTCCAGATTAGTCTTAGCTACATAGTGAGACCGTCAAGACAAAGAGGAGGGGAAAGAGAGAGAGAGAGAGAGAGAGAGAAAGAGGGAGGGAGGAAGAAAGAGGGAGAATGAGAGAGAGAAACAGAAAGAGACAGAGAAAAAGAAAAAGATAATGAAATATAAAATGATATCACTAATTTCTTTTTGTTTGGAAATATAGTTACTTTTCATTAAAAATGTATCAGGGGGTTGAGAGATGGCTCCAGGCACCTAACACGGCACATGCATGGCCCCCCACCCCTGCAACATACACATGACGAATAAATGTAAATAATATGCATTTCCTATTACTGGATAATATTTTTTTCTTTTAAGTGAAGAGACAGTTTTAAGATTTCTGTTACAAGTCCCTGCAAGATTGCTCTCAAAACACTGAAGACATTTTAAAGTCCTGAGAGTGAAAGTCTTGAAAAGCTCTGCCCAAGTGAAAGAGGGTCTGAGAGCTTGTTGGGAAGACGAGGGCAGGAAAAAGATCAAGGGTGGTCTCCCCACGGGCAAGGCCGTTCTGAGTTTGCCACCTCTGTGGTATAAGCTTTCAGCTCTTGGCCTGTGGGAGGAGTGTTCACAGGCAGAAAGGACTCTGGAGCAGTCTCAGTTCAGCCAACTAGGGTACCGTGTCTCCTGGAAAACTGACAGCAAGCAGAGTAACCCGTGAGGAGCTGCGTGGGACTCCAGGCCTATCAATGAGGCAATCCCATGAGAATTCCCTAGGAGGGATTAAAAACCAAAGACACATCAACATGTGAATGATGGTGAGATAATCTTTAGTGCCTAGGACCTTGAACATGCTTGGCAGGTGACAGGACAACCTGTGGTTAAGAAGTTCAAGGGTTCTGGGTAGAGAGCAAACCTCAGGGTGCCAGTGTGATTTTTAGAGGGAGGACCAGCAAGCCATGTCAAGAACTGGCCTCGTGTCAAGTCTGATAACATTTCTATTGGAACATAGCCACACCCTTTTATTTGCTTATTGTCTAAATACATAGCACCACAAAAAGTCTAAAGGCCCTAAAACACTGTTTGCTATTTACCAGAGATAGTTGGCCAACCCCTACCTTTGTGTATGTGAGGGTGTGTGTGTGTGTGTGTGTGTGTGTGTGTGTGTGTGTGTGTGTGTGTGTGTGTTGGTGTATTGTATGCATTGAGTATGTGGGTCTTCGAGCCTGTGCATATACAGAGAGAGGCTAGAGCATAGTTCTCCCTCTACCGCTCTCTGCCTTCATGCCTGAGACAGGGTCTCTCACCAAAATGGAAGCTTGCCAGTTTGCTTAGGCTACTGGCCAGCCAGCTCTCAGATCTGCCTGTCTCCATCTCACAGCTCTCGGATTGCATGATGCACAGCCATGCCTGGTTTTTAATGTGGATGTCGGGGACTCAAACTCAGGTCTTCATGCTGACACAGCAAGAACTCATACCCATTGAGACATCTCTCTGGTCCCTCAGATGAATATCTTTTGAAAATATTCAATAACTGCCTCATAGTACCCCTGTGATAATGAAATGAATTCTTTTTTTTTATTCAATTGTGCATGTGTGCATGTGTGTGCATGTGTATGTATGTGTATGTGTGTGTGTGTGTATGTGTGTGTAGAACCACGGACGAACTCCAGAACCACCATGGACCGCCTCCACCTCCTCCTTGTTTACTCTGCTCCGGGATTCACAGGCTCCGCCCTACCAGGACCAGAAACGCAGGCTGCCCCTGCTTCTGCCCGGCGTCTATACGTGGGGTCTAGGATCTGAACTCAGGACTTTCTGCCTGCAAGGCAGAGGCTTAACCCCTGAGCCACCTCTCCAGCCCCTGATAATGAAATGAATTCTGTACATGACAGACAATGACAGTAATAACTTTGGTCTGAAATTCTGTTGTAAATTCATATTTGACATTTGATATGCATGGAACATTTATCATTTGTCTTCTAGACACTAACTAGGCTTATGGTGCTATATGTGTAGAAATCCACCTTGTGGCCAAGATGACATTGTTCCATTGACATGTATTTACCTGGGAGAAAACCAGTAGTTGATGAGGCAGGAGACTACCACATAGGACGCCATGACCATGCTGGACATGACAAGCGATACGAAGGCGAGGCCACAGAGGACACACAGCAATGAGAGTCCACACACAGAGATGATCAACCCTGGAGGAGAGTGCAGTTAGGAGACACGCTCATCTAACCCTGGGCCAACAGGTTTCAAATAATGACAGATCACTTAAGATTACTGAAACGAGATTGCCCATAAAAATGCATTTCCTGCATCATCTGAAATGGCAGTGGCCCCAGACACGCTGCCTCCAATCCTATATCCACGTGGTGTGTTAAACTTGGTTCTCCTTGCTCATACTGTTGCCTGTTCAATTTGAGGCTAAGAAGGGGTGCATAACTTACCTGAACTCACAGCGGTGGAGCTAGGGTGCTCACGTAACATCAGGGTCCACAGTGGGGGGTTTTCTTTGTTTGTTTGATTCTTTTGAAACAGGGTCTCATATAGCTCAGTTTGACTTTAAACTATGTAACAGTCTTCACTTCCTAAGAGCTGGAATCATAGGCATGCGCCACCACACTTGGTTTATGAGGGGCTGGGAATTAAGCTCAGGACCTTACTCAAGCTAGGCAACGATCAGTCTACCAGTCTACGTCCATAGCTCCCAGAGTCAGCGTTTTACCTACTCTGATGGGAGCCTTCAGTAAGACTGTCAAGGTGCCCCCTAAATACCATCCTCCCCTATGATCTTCCCCAGAGCTCCATCAGGGTACCTTCCAGTAAGATGGCTCCCACAAGAGCACCCAGGGAGGTGAGTACCACAATGACCAGGAAGAGCCCGACGGGGATGGCTGACGTGGTAATGAACAGCAGCACGGCGAGGGCCAGGAAGGGGTGCCGGTCCAGGTACCGGCCCACCGGGGACTTCATAAAGGCGACCACCTGCAGGCAGAGGAAGAAGAGCCGGCACTGAGTATGTGTCCGAAGCCCAGGTTACACAGATCCACCCAAGCTGTGGGAAGGACCACCAGAGGCCGGCTGCTCTTGCAAAGCACATCACTGCGAGACTTCTCCCAAGACAAAAGTCACCCTGGCAGCAACACTGAGGCAGCTGTGGCTGTAGGACAAGGGGAGGCTCCTCCCCACGCAAGGTCAAGTCCTTGAAAGGAGGAGCGGCTGCATCGCAGCTCTCTGACCTAACACGCATCCTCTGGAAAGGCAGCCTCAGTTTATGGGTGCGCTGACCCCCTGCTTTGCAGCCAAGGTCACGGAGGAAAGGAGGGCTTCGGTTCTAGCCATTCAGCATCACTTAGGAACTTATTGGAGATGCAGAATAGAATCTTGAGCCTCACCTCATTCTGCTTCTTCAACAAGATCCCAGATAACATGTTCCTACCTTACAGTGAGAGGCACGATATTAATGACTGACTTGAAGCTGTCTGGCTTCTGGATGCTGAGTTGAGGCAGTCTAAGCTAGACGACTCCACATGCATGCAATGGCTTACCACCTCATAAGTGATTTTTACGTCACCAGCCTCGATGTCAGAGTGGGTCACAGCCTGTCCATGACTACAAGCCTATGTTGCTTTAATAAACAGGCTACCTTTCTTCGCCAGACTAAGGGACTTGGGGATACGATTCATGGCTGCTTAAATGCAGAACTAATCCCATGCAGCCCCACAAAAATAGATCACCCTCCTCTTGTGAGGTCCATGGTATTTCCCTCCAGCACTAAGCTTGTTCCCATGAAACGTCCCATCACCCTAAAATCTTTCCTCTATCAAAAGTGGTCTTTCTGGGCTGGAGAAATGGCTTAGCACTTAAAAGTGCTTACCACACAAGCAAAAAGACTGGTTTCCCAGATCCCTACCTGTGAATGAACACATATACACACATGCATACACCCCACATACACGTACAGATGAAAGTGGGAAAAGGAGAAGAAATCTGTTCTTTCCTGTGTCCTTCACGGAAGATACAGATCAACCCAATTACCACGCACACCACTCCCCAAAACACAAAGATCTAGAAATAGGTGATTTCAATACTGGGAATGTTGGACAAGCCAGAAACACAAGGGTTATAGTTCATACTGATGGAGGCCAAGGTATGGCTCTCCTTACTAAGTAGACGATGCCATTCAAAAAAAGCCACAACCATCCATCTCGAGGTTTCAGAGTAGACTCCTCAGGAGAAACCTCTCAAGGCGGGAGCAATTTCACTTTCTGGCCGACCACAAATGGCATCATGGTGCCTGACCATGCTCCCTCTTTTACTCTCACGAAAAGTCACAATTCAAGAAGAGAAGATGGCAGACGTTATCTCAGGGCATACTTAGCTCGAGATCATAGAGCACATGTTCAAAAGACAAAAACAGCTGACAAGAACTCTTTGAGGATGCTCTGTTCAGTGATAAAGAAGGCAGATTAGACATGAACACCTGTCTCTGTGCAGTGTGGGTGTGCATGTGTGCTCGTGCACGTGGAAGTCATAGGACCTCTGGTGCCATTCCTCAGGTGCCACCTACCTTCTTCTCTCTAGTCTGGAACTCATCAAGTAGGTTAGACTGGCTAGCTAGTGAGCCCCAGGGATCCCCCCGTCTGTCTCCCCAGTGCTTGGATTATAAGTGCACACTAAGACACCTAGCCTTTTTTTTTAAATGTGGATTCTCAGGATCAAACTCAGGTCTTTGCACTTTACTGATTGAGCTCTGTCTGCCCAATCTTCCGTAAAACTTCTTTAGTAAGTTTTAAATGAAGAAAAGGCAAGGAAAATTTGAAGATGTGCTAGTATAGGAGTCTGCCACCCCCTATGCACCTGCCTTACTTAGGGCCTAACATACATCTCTTCGTGTATTTTCTTCTACAATGCTGCAAGATACGATGAAGAGCAACTTAACACTCTAAGTCCAAGGGATTAAAATGTCACAATTTTTTCTTCTCATGGGAACAGGGTGGGAGGTGGGGTTTGGGGACAACGGGAGGAGGGATAGCTCTGAAGTTCTCCATTGCCATCTTGAGGGTGGAGATGGGACTCCCACCTATGCTTTAAGGACACACGGCTGCTCTGAATCACTCAGCAATACCAGGCTGGAGGTGCCATCAGAGCCAGTTCTCAGCGGCATCCCTGCTAAGCCTCCCCGCCTGTAGGCCTGATGGTGCTTACTCTAGGTAAGAGGAGATGGAAATGAGCCAAGCTGACCTGCCCAAGGCCAGACAAGGGTGACTTATTTCTAAATACAAGATCCTGCACAGGTCTCCACTTGTAGTCATGGTGCTTCCCCTGGGGCTATCCCGAGCCTGGCAAAACTCTCTAGTGTTAGAATACAAGACAATCAGTGACTGGCTGTCTTGGGTATGACACAGAGGGGTCAGTGGGAGTTGGAAATGGAAGACAAGATCTTTTTAAAGTAAAAGTCAAACGCCCTCTGTGAGGATTGCCTTTCCCAGGTGAATCCCTGGGTATGTATCTCTGTTGGTATAGGATTCGGGGTGGTCACTCAGGTAACCAGGAAGGTGGGGGTCTCAAACTTTCTCTATGATTGAGAAGACCCATCATGACAAGGTACTACTCTGTCACAGGTAATCTTCACCAGAAGATGCCATCCCTGTCACCTATCTGGCTCACGACCCACCTGTTGTTCTTTTCCCTGAAAAGGGCTTCTTCTCATAGCAGAAGTATACTCCTGAAGCCATGTTCACATCCATTAAATGAAGGATCCCAGCTGTCAACCCCCATGGCCACAGGTAACTGCACCAACCAGGCTCTTGCTACTTAGGAACTATGCGCTGAGTCTCCCATACCAGATTGCTTGGAGAGTTTCAACTGGGTGCTAAAAGAGATGGAGTGAAGGGGACCGACTTCAACCATGTTTGCCTGCATGAATGGAGAGCCAGGAAGACAGGCTGCAGAGTCTGAGCATGAGGCAGATGCATAAGGAAAAGGACTACGCAACCCAAGAAAGACAGCATGTGGGACCTGTGGCCTCCTCGCCTTCCTAACTCTGGTTTTAATTCCTCCCAAGCCTCAGCCCTGATCTACTCCCTCCCTGGGCTTCTAAGAGACCCTTGCACAAAACCCTGCAAGATCCCACCTATTTGCTTGCCTAAACTATTATGAGAGGTTCCCGTCTCTCATTCTGGAAAACAACCGTGAGCAGGCCAGGTGCTGTGTTTTACACCCACTGCAGTTGGATGCCTATCTATTTAACCTCAAGTTTAAAGGGCTCATTAAGCTGTAAGGAAAGGTCACAAATGACATGGAGGAAAGACATCATTAAATTCCCCAGAGACAAGGGAAAGGCTGTGTAAATTATGGCATGTCAATCTGATGTCTTCTGTTGATGTTCTCCTAGTAGATTTGCAGGCTGAAGTAAGCAAAAATAAAAATGACATAGCTCTATCTACGGTGATTTGTACATACTATTGTGTAAAAGCTACACACTGAAGGATCATAGCAATAACCAAAATCACTATTACTGGGTTTGCTAGTGGTGGATTCTGTTACATTTTGAACATGGAATGCCTTCCACAGGCTTAGGCAGGGATATCTAGACCCTGGCTATGGTGCTACTTTTAGGGGTTATGGAATCTTCGGCAGGTAGAACCTAGCTAGAGGAAGTGTGTCACTGGAGGTATGTATTTTGCCCTGGCCTGTTATCCCCTTTCTCTTTCTTGGCTGTCGTACCCTCTATCATACTCTCTGTACCATGATGATTTGAAACCATGAGCCAAAATAAATCCATCCTCCATTAAGTTGTTATCTTGGGTTATTTTGTCAAACAGAAAATCTGACTGACAGGTTTATAGGTAGTATGTTTCTCTTTTGCCTTCAAAATCATGTTACTGAATTGTTAATATAATTAGCATAGTTTAATATGCTAAAAGGTTGTGAGAGAAGCTTTTCTATCTCAGGACTGTCTGAGAACATCAGGTAAGATAATCTTCATTGTTCTGGGAGTAAGTATCTGATAGCCATCTATGCCATGCCTATTCCAATGAATACAGGTGAGTTGGTGATCTGAATGGATGAGGAAATGCCTGTCTCAGAGGTTGAAGTATTAACTAAGACACATCAAATGCAGGGCTGTTTTTCAGTAAGGAACACACTGCTAACATTATAAACGAGGCTAAGAACCTATGGAAAGGGAAGATGTTAGAGGTGAGAAGGGAGAGACAAACTAGTAAGGTTTACTATACAGAATTAATCGCAACCTGACTTCTAAACACTTATTATGCCCATACATTAGAGGAGCACTGGGCACTTGATCTAGAAGCTTCCTTTTGCCAATGGAAGGTGTTTAATCAGAGAATCATAACTAATCAGAATGCAGAAAATAAGTGACTGTGACATCCCATCTCAAGACTCAGGGAATATCGTGAAAGAAGGGGCAGCAAGAATGGAAGAGTCCAGACAGGGGAGGAATGTGGCTAAATAATATCTTCTGAGAATTGCTGCATCCTTGAATTCACTGCAGCTGTGTCTACTTGCACAAGACCATCATGGGATTTGCCTCTCAATATTTCACTATGGAAGGGGAAAGATCTTTGAAGAAGCTCCACAACTTCCTGAGAGACTATATGAGGGTTAATGCTGGATGGGGGGGGGAGTTCTTTCCTGGATGGTATACCCACTGATAGAGGATTCATGCTCCATCAAACGCCAGGCACATGCCATAAGAGGTGACCCGGGTGAAACTTGACAAGGCCACACATGCAGAAAGACATGAACGTAGGCAGAGATTGGTTGGGAAGAAGGTTTGGAGTGAGAAAAAGAGGTGGGTGGGACTGGGTTGAGAATAACAAATCCATTTTGCATTCATGTACGAAATTCTAAAAGAATAAAAATCAATTTTTTAAAAACTGAAATATTTCCTGTATCTTATAAGACCATAGTAGAATAAAAACTAAATAGTAGAATAAAAAAAGTATCTCTAAGGAAATATTCCTGAAACAAGGCTACTACTCGGCTGTCAAAAATGTCATGATGTGCTTAAAGGCTCTGAGCCTTTATTCCTGTGGGAGTGATTCTTTGTGCTTGTTATTCAGTATTGGTGGTGACCTGTTGGAACACGAGTCCCGCAAGTAAGGAGAATGAACTCCGAGGGCAGAAAGGCCACGAGGGTTTTTCTTACTGAGCTAACTTTGAATAACAAGACTCTCAGTCAACTAACTAGAAAGCTGTTTGTCCAATTTAAAAATAGCTTGGTAAATTGCCAAGATTCCAAATGCATCCTGGAATCGGGCCAATTAAGTCCTCTGCAGAGTACACTGGTCTAGATAGCAGAGAATCTGTTCAAGTAGAGGCTGCTGAAGCTGTGCTATCTATGGGAGGGGGGGGCAAATATACAAAGCAGCATATATATTATGGGTACATTGCACTGAAAAGTCCAGAAACCATACAACAAAAGGTCAATAGTACTAGCTCTGATAGTATCCTCTTTAAATGCTGAAAGAAGAAAACAATAAAGATAAATATGAGAGTAAAATATATTATCTCAAATCCCACTGCCATTGAGTGGTTACCAAATACTTTGACCTGACTCTTTGAAATGTAACGCTCCTGTTATATGCAAAGTACGTGCTGGATTTCTGAGCCAACCAGATAGCTCAGTGGGTAAAGCACCTGCTAGCAAACCTAGTGACCCTAGAAGCCCACATTATGGAAGAAGAGAACTGACTTCTGAAAGTTGTTCTCTGACAAAACCTATGTATTTCTCTCTCTTCCTCTTCCTCTCTAATAAAAAGAACTTGGCATCTATTTGAACTTTAATATGAAAAGATTGTGAAATATCTCCTTTTATTAATGTAATTATTACATGTTAAAAGTTAAATATTAAGGTAAATCCCATCAAATATTTTTAAATGTAATCCCTTACATCACTCTTACTTTCTAAATATGGCTACTAGAACATTTTATTACATGTGTTGCTTAAATTGTGTTGCTATTGGATGATGGATTTCTTTTTTTTTTTATTATTCAATTGTGCGTGTGTGTGTGCGTGCGTGCGTGTGTGTATATATGTGTGTGTGTGTAGAATCACGGGAGAATTTAGGAACCACCATGGACCGCCTCTGCCTCCTCCTTGTTTACTCTGCCTCAGGATTCACAGGCTCCGCCCTACCAGGACCAGAAACGCAGGCTGCCCCCGCTTCCGCCCGGCGTCTATACATGGGGTCTAGGATCCGAACTCAGGACCTTTCTGCCTGTAACGACAGAGGCTTAACCCCTGAGCCACCTCTCCAGCCCCTGGATGATGGATTTCTAATAGAACACTGAACTCAAGTCTTTTTTGTTAAGCTATTTTCATGTATTTGTGTAAATAGGAGTGCATGCATGTTCAGATGTGTATGGAATATAATTGAATGTAGGCAGATATGTGTACATATGTGTGAATGTGCAAAAGTGTTCATGTTCATATTGGTCTACATGCATGTGGGGGCCATCAGGAATCATCCTTGATTTCTCTACCATCTTGTTCTTTTTGAAACAGGATCTCTAATCAAACCCACAGCTCATCTATGGGCAAGTCTGGTTAGCCAGTTCATGCTG
>JALPQD010000244.1:0-29453 GCA_023101885.1 Typhlomys cinereus | reverse complement strand
GAAATTTCCGTGCGCGTGTGAGAAAAATGTGTATTCTTTGGTGCGTGGGTGAAAAGTCGAATAGAGATCTGTGGAGTCCATTTCTTTCGGGTTTGGATAAGTTCCAAAGTTGCTCTCTCAAGCTTTTGACCTGTTGATCTATCCCATGTCGAGAGGCCGGTGTGAAGTCCCAAGACTTCTCGTTTGGGTTGATTTCTGCTTAGACGCTGTAGGGTTTCTAATGAATGTGGAGGGGCCCGTATGTATGGGTGCCTTATATGTTCCGTATTGTTTGAAATCTTCTGGTGAATTGTACCTTGACTTAAACTGTAGCTTCCTCCGTGTCTCTTATAATTTTTTTTGGTTTGGAAATCCACTTTGTCTGATAGATAATGGCTACCCCTGCCTGTTTCTGCTTCCATTTGATTGTAGAATTGTTGACCAGCTTTTATTTTAGAGCGTGCCTATTTTGTTGTGCGCTTTGAGATGGGTTCTTGCAGGCTAAGCCAGATTGATGGATTGGCATTTTTAATCCAAGTTGTATCTGTTTTGTATCTTGAATTGGTGACTTAAATTCCATTAACATTTAGTGTTATAAATGGAGAAACTATTTGTTAATTCCAGACATTATTATGTTTAGTAGCTTTATAAGTATATTGCTTCACTTTTCAATGGTGTTGTTATTACTTGCCTTTGTTCTCTGGAATCTTGCCTGTTTTTTCTTCACGCCACTCGAGGTCATTTAGCAGTTTTTGAAGGTCTGGGTTGGTGGCCATGTATCCCTTCAAGTGTCTTTGTTGCTGGAAAAATTTTTTTCTTTCTCCTTCGACTCATGACTGATAGTTTTGCAGGGCTAAATCAGCCTGGGTTGAATTTTGCTATTTCAATACTTTGAAGTATGTCTATCAAGCTCTTCTGCTTAATGTAGACTGCCGAAGTTCATTGTATTTTCAAGGTTTGCTTTAAAAGTGACTTGTTTTCTCCCTTGAAGCTCTCAGCACATTTCTTATCTTGAAGTGGAGTGTTTTAACTATATTTGCCCGCGGTGTGCTTCATTTTGGTCGTTTATCTGTTTGTGGTGCGGAATGCTCTTGTATAATGAATGGGCCTCTCTTTTTAGATAAGAAAGGTTTCTGATGCTCGTTGAAAAAATTTACTCGTGGTGGTATTTGAATTGGATTCGCTCCGGTATTCATGCATACGCCATGTATGCTTCTTTAAGGGTGTCCATATCTCTGGATATTTCTCTCAAAATATCTTTTTGGCTTTCCACAACCTCTTCCATTGAGATGGTTAGTTACTCACCACTTTATCTTTCAAGGTCTGAAATTCTTGTTGTATGCTTTCATTAGTCTCTGTTGGAGACTCTCTGTGGGCATTCTGGGTTGAAGATAATGGTCTTTTAGCTCAGTTTTAAACTCTGCTTGCGTTTGTTTTAACTGCTCTACTGCCACTTTTTGTTTTCTTGCAGTTTTGTAAACTTCCAGATTGTTGTGTTCCTCTTCAGAGCGCTTGATTCGATTATGTAATTCCTCCCGGATTTCCTCTTCAATAGTAGACAGGTTAATGATATATTTTGAAAGTCGTTATCTCTGGGTCAGGCTGGCTTTCTTTGCCTTTTTCCGGGTTTTGTTCTTTGTTGAGTCGAATCCTATGGGATTTAATTTCTTCAGTGGGAAATTTGTTTACTTGAGTGTTGCTTTCTCAGGGATTGCACTTTGACTTTGGCATTGTCATTTTATCTCTTAAGATCTCTCAATTCCCTAAAATGAATTATTTTGCTAGGGGTATGGTGGGCGGGGCCCCGAACGGGACTTTACCTGAGGCGCGGGTCCTGGGGTGGTGAGGCCCCGGGTGGACCGCCGCCGAGGGGCGGCGCGCGGTGGGGTGAGAAAAGGGAGGATGGGCGCAGGGTGTGAGCTATTTAACCCGAGGGCACAGGCTGGGGCGGGTACCGGGCGCAGGGGGAGGTCCTCCTGTCCCTCGACCCCCGCGCGGCTCCGGCTGGGATGGTGGGAGTCGGAGCCGGGTCTGTGGGCTTGACTGGGGTCCTAGAGCGCGCGGCTGGTGAGGCCTCGAGCTTGATCGCGCCGTGCGCGTCCGAAAGGCGGCGCGGGTGGGGTTGAAAAAGGGGACCTCAATCTTTAAATTTCTTTCGGATCTCCAGACGGCTCGCCAGCGTGCTGTATGAGCTGCATCCCACCAGCAATGGATCGCGAAGTTCCCCTCCGCCACATCCTGCCTCCAAACGTTTGTCATGTGTTTGTATTGTGGATTTTTCCTCCTGACCGGGGTGAATGAATCCTCAGTGAACATTTTTGATTGCCTTTCCTCTTGTATGCGCGACGGAAGGTGGAGCGTTCGATTTTGGACAGACTAATTGTGTGACTAGCGTTTACTTTAGTCCTGGTAAGTTCTTTGAAGTTCGATTAGGGCTCCTGTTTTTCATTGGGCCATTGGTTTCCTTGCAGTTTTTATTTTCTAAGTTCTTTGTGTCCACTCTCTGGACTAGTAGAGCTCTGTTAAGCTATGTGCGTTAGTGAAGTTTCTCCCATTCTTGGTTGCTTTGAGCTCTTGCTAAACATATCTTTCATCTGACACGAGCTTCATATTTCACAAGAGTCCCAACTGTTGAGAGTTGAGTAGCGGGATGTGTTTGCTATTGGATGTCTGTTTAGGAAGGTGTATGCAGCCAGCCAATCCAGTCAAGGGGAGTTCCCTATTACTTTCAACTATGGTTTTTACATTAGTCTGCTGGCCCTGATATCCAAGGTCCGACGTTCTTGGAATTTAACGTCTGTACATGGTGTAAGTACGGGTCCAGCTTAATCTTCGCATTGTGGACGATCTCAGTTTTGCAGCCCCATTTGTTAAGAAGAGCTGCCTGTCTTTTTTCCATCGTGATGTCTTGGCGTGACGCTGTCCAAAGACCAAATGGCTTGTAACTTGTGGGCTTCTATCCGGGTCTTCAATCCTTATCCAATGATCTGTGGGTCTATTTGAGCCCAGACCAGGCGTCTTTTATAACTAGGGATCTAGTAGGTACTAGTCTTGGTTGTTAATACCTCCAGCCAGGTTTTTTTTACTCGAGTTTTTGCTATTCCGGGGTCTTTGTACCTCATATGACTCTTTGAGCAATTAGTTTGGTCAACTTCTTTGAGAATTGCTTGGGATTGATTGCGTTATAGCATTGAATCGTATATTGCCTTTGGTAGGATGGTCCTTTATAATGTTGATCTGCCATCAGGAACTAGGGAGGTCTTTCCACCTTCTGGTGTCTTCTGCACATTCTTTCTTTAGGGTTTTAAAAGTTTTCATTCTTTAAAGGTCTTTTACTCCTTCGTTAGGTTTTATACCAATGGTATTTCATTTTTTAGGGCTATCGTAAAATCGTCGGGTTGTTTCTCTCAGGCTTTGTTACTTCTTCATTCTGGGGGATTTATAGGAAGCCTGGATTTTGCCACTATTTATTGTACCCTGCCACCCATGTCTGAACTTCTCAATAGTTCCAGGCTTATCTGGTGGAACGTTTTGGGATCCACTCAGGTATAACAGACTCCTTCATCTGACAATAGGGATAGCTCTTGATCTTCTTCCTTGCGCGATTTTGAATTCTTAATTGTCCCTTCCTTTTTGTCTTATGGCTTTCAGCTTAATGACTTCAAGTACAATATTAAGTAGATAGAAGTTGGGTGGACAGAGTGGCGTGACAGCTGTCTAGTTCACTGATCGAAGTGGGAATGCCTTCCAATTGTTCCCATGAGCATATCCTTGGTGTGCTTGTTTTATAAGCTTTTATTATATTGATAACAGGTTTTTCCATTTCTACTGTTCTCTGCTTTTGACCATAAAAAGGCTGTTGGCATCTTGTGCAAAAGCTTTTTTTCTGCAAATCTAGCGAGGAGTTCTCAGGTGGTTCTTGGAATTGGGACTGGTTACATGATGAATTACTATTAATGATTTGCGTATGTCTGAACCAACCTTGTGTCGCCGGGGATGAACCTACTTGGTCCCTGTGAATGATCTTCTTAATGTGGTTGAATCCGATTTGCTAAGACTTTTGTTGAGAATCTTTGCGCTTCTGTGTCACTCGAGAGCGATCCGCCTATATTTTCTTTTTTTTTTATTATTATTATTTCATGTGGTTCGTGTGTGTGTGTGCGTGGGTGTGTGTGTGTGTGGAACCACGGAGAATTGGAACCACCATGGACCGCCTCTGCCCCTCCTTTCTGCCCGGATTCACAGGCTTCCGCCTACCAGGACCAGAAGCGGCGTCGCCCCCGCTTCCGCCGCTCTATACGTGGGTCCGGATCCGAACTCAGGACCTTTCGCCTGCAGCAGAGGCTTAAACCCTGAGCCACCTCTCCAGCCCCTGAGATGTTTCTTTTTTAGTGCCTCGTTATTAGGTTTTGGGATTAAACGATATTAGCTTTATCGAAGGAATTTGGTAGTGTTCCTTCCTTTGCTATTTGATGGAACAGTTTTAAGCGAGGTATTGGTATTACTCCACTCCGTAAATGTCTTGTAGAAATCTGGCTGCAATCCTATCTGTCCAGGACACGTTTTTGGTGAGGAAGCTTGAGATTCCTTCTTCCATTTCCTTATATTTATAGGACTATTAAATAATTCACCAACTTCCTGATTCAATTACGGGTAAAGTTGTGTTACTTAGAAATTCATCCTCATCTCTTTTGTGTTGTCAAAACCTCCACAGAGTCTAAGTTTTGGAACCATCTTGCATGTATTAATATCTGGATTCTGGGTATCTGAGTGATAAATCCATGTCATTCTGATTTTGTAATTGGTTTCTCTCTCCTGCTTGGTTAATTTAGCTAGGGGTTGTCTCAATCTTATTTTTGTAAAGAACAGCTTTTTTGACTGGTTGATTTTTTCTATCGTTTTCCTTAATCTAGATTTAAGAATTTCTCCCCGTTTTTGCTAATCTCCTCTCTTTATACTTTGGGATCAGATTGCTATAGTTTCTCTAAAGCTTTAAGCTGCATTGTAAGTTGTTTATTTGTGGCTGTTTCCATTTTTTTGATGTAGGAATTTAAGCGCTATGGATATTTACCTCTTAGACAGCTTTCATATTTGGTCCAGCGATTTGGTAAGTGTATTTTCGTTATCATCGCTCCTTTAGGAAATCTTTGAATTTCTTTTACTTTTCTTCCTGAACTCAGTTCTCATTTCAGCATATAGTGTCTAAGTTTCCAGGAGTTAGTGTATTTTCTCTTGTTTGATGTGGTGTTGATGCGCCAGTTTAGCGTGTGGTCTGATAGGGCACAGGTTAGAATTTCCAACTTTCTTTGTTATGTGTAGATTCGTTTGTGGCCAATATGTGATCTATTTTGGAGGCACGAAAGTCTCCATGTGTGCTGAGAAAAGGTATTCTTGTCTTCTTTGGTTGTGTGGTGTGTGAAAAGTCGATAGAGATCTGTAAGGTCCATTTCTTTAAGGTTTGCTTAAGGTCCCAAAGTGTTCTCTGTACAGCTTTTTACCTGTGTTGAGCGTCCCATGTTGATGAGGTCGGTGCTTGTAAGTCCCGGATTTGGTTTGGGGGTGGACTTTTTATTTGCTTTTGTCGACTGTAGGGTTTGAATGAATGTGGAGGGGCCCGTATTGGGTGCATATCGTTCAGTATTGTGAAGCTTCCTGTGACTGTACTGTGGACAAAATGTAGTATCAATCCGTTGTCTTTATAATTGATTTCATTTGTTTTTTTTAAGGTTTTAATTATTATTCAGCTCACTACAAACTTTAATAGGTACACCCTGTATGTCCCTTCCTTCAATCTCCTCCCCTGTACCCCGTGGGCTCCATCCCCCCTTCCTACCTCCCCCATAACCCCCAGTGCCTCCCGATCCCCAATTTCCCCGAGATCTTTCCTGGCATGCTGATTTCCTCTGGCCTCCTTATCCGCTGACGTTCCAAGGGACCCAGTTGGCCTTTCCCTGAACCCTTTCCCCGGTTCCCCTTAGGTCATAGGAAACACTGCTGTGGCTGCCAATTCTTGCCTCCAGGGATCTTTGTTGCCTTTAGCAGCTGCTAGACTTTGTGAGGTCAGGCATGGTGTGGACACTGCGCAGGGCATGCAACGTCCCACTTATGATTTGCTTCAGCCCTAACTAGTATGGCGTATCTTAACATATTATTGCTCCTCCCATCCCTTTGTTACCCTCTTACAGCCCTCTTCTGCAAATTAACCTGAAGCTTCAAGATGGGGACGAGATTAAGCCTGGCTAGTTATAGTGGTTGATTATAGAGTCTCTGCAAGTTCTGGATTGTGTCTGTGCTTTCTTTGGCGTTTTGAGTGCTCCTGCAATCCTCAACTCCTCCTCGTGTGGGCCTTGTTATTTACCTTCTGGCCAGAGACAAACAAGCTGTAAACTAGAGTCTTGTGATAAACAGCACAATCAAAGGTAGATGTCATTAACTAGTGGACACCACAGGAGGGAGGGGTCTATCCCCATTGCAAAATGGTCCTTTTTATCTGCCAGACTATCTGTCCCCTCTTCTACGTGAGATCATCCACCCCTCAGTAGTAAATGATCAGGAACAAAATGCTGTGAGCTTTAATCAGATTGTCTCATTACTATTGTGTCCTTGATGCAGGCCTATGTTCTGCTTTGTCAAACTGGGCCCTTTCTCTCCTGTTTTGGTGTGGCCCTCTCGGAACTTTCTCCAAAATACATCACATATTGGGCCACAAACAAACGAATCTACACATATGCAGGAAAGTTGAAATTCTAACCTGTGCCCTATCAGACCACCATGGCTGGACATCCACAACACAACAAACAAGAGAAAATACACTAACTCCTGGAAACTGAACACTATGATGTTGAATGAGAACTGGATTCAGGAAGAAATTAAAAAGGAAATTCAAGATTTCCTAAAGTGAAAGATAATGAAAATACAACTTACCAAAATCTCTGGGACACAATGAAAGCTGTTCTAAGAGGTAAGTTCATAGTTCTTAATGCCTACATCAAAAAATAGAAACAGCGAAATAAATAACAATGAAGCTTAAAGCTTTAGAGAAACTACAGCAATCTGATCCCAAAGTAGTAGAAGAGAGGAGATTAGCACAATAAGGGGAAAATATCTGAAATCATTAAGAAAACGATAGAGAAAATCAACCAGTCAAAAGCTGGTTCTTTGAAAAAATCAATAAGATTGATACACCCCTAGCTAAATTAACCAAAAGCACGAGAGAGAAAACCCAAATCAACAAAATTAGAAATGAAATGGAGTTATCACTACTGATGCCCAAGAAATCCAGAGAATTATAACATCATATTTCAAAAACTTATACACTGTGAAATTTGACAACACAAAGAGATGGATGAATTCCTAAGTAAACACAACTTACCTAAATTGAATCAGGAAGTTGTGAATTATTTAAATAGTCCTCTAACATATAAGGAAATTGAGGAAGTAATCTCAATCTTCCCACCAAAAATGTCCTGGACCAGATGGATTCAGCACACAGTTCACCAGACATTTAAGGAGCTAATAACACCAATACTCCTTAACTTTCATCAAATAGCAAAGGAAGGAAACTACCAAATTCCTTCTATGAAGCTAATATCGTATAATCCAAAACCTAATAAAGATTCACTTAAAAAAGAAAACTATAGGCCAATCTCTCTGATGAACACAGATGCAAAGATTCTAACAAAGTCTTAGCAAATAGGATTCAAAAACATATCAAAAAGATCATTCACGGGGACCAAGAGGCTTTATCCCTGGCACACAAGGTTGGTTCAACATACGCAAATCATAAATGTAATTCATCATATAAACCAGTCCAAAGTCCAAGACCACATGATACTCTCGATAGATGCAGAAAAAGCTTTTGACAAGATCCAACAGCCTTTTATGATCAAAACGCTAGAGACAGTAGGAATGGAAGGAACCTTTATCAATATAATAAACTGTATACAACAAGCCCACAGCAAGGATTATACTCAATGGGGAAAAACTTGAGCATTCCCACTTCGATCAGGAACTAGACAAGGCTGTCCACTCTCCAATTCATTCAATATTGTACTTGAAGTCTTAGCCGAAGCCATAAGACAAGAAAGGGACACAAAAGGGATTCAAATCGGCAAGGAAGAAGTCAAGCTACCTATTTGCAGATGAATGATCTTATATCTGAGTGATCCCAAAAACTCCACCAGGAAGCTCCTGGAACTATTGAGAAGTTCAGCAGGTATAGCAGGATACAATATAAACCTACAAAAATCAGTGGCTTTCCTATACCCAGAATGAAAGAAGTGAAAAACCTTGAGAGAAACAATCCCATTTACTATAGCCCCTAAAAAAATGAAATACCTTGGTATAAACCTAACCAAGGAGGTAAAAGACCTTTACAATGAAAACTTTAAAACCCTAAAGAAAGAAATTGCAGAAGACACCAGAAGGTGGAAAGACCTCCCTTGTTCCTGGATTGGCAGAATCAACATCGTAAAAATGACCATCCTACCAAAGGCAATATACAATTCAATGCTATACCAATTAAAATCCAAAGCAATTCTTCATAGAAGTTGACCAAACAATCTCAAATTCATATGGAGGCACAAAAGACCCAGGATAGAAAGACAATCCTGAGTAACAAAAACACTGCTGGAGGTATCACCATACCAAACCTTAGTCTATACTAAAATCCATAGTTGTAAAAGCAGCCTGGTACTGGCTCCAAAATAGACACACAGATCAATGGATAAGGATTGAAGACCCAGATATAAGCCCACAAAATTACAGCCATTTGGTCTTTGACAAAGGGGCCCAAAGAATCCAATGGAAAAGAACAGCATCTTCAACAAATGGTGCTGGCAAAACTGGATCTCCACACAAGAAATTAAAGCTGGACCCGTACTGTCACCATGTACAAGACTTAATTCCAAATGGATCAAGGACCTTGATATCAGGCCAGAGACTATAAAAATCATACTAAAGGATAGGGAACTCCCTCGAGCTGATTGGGCTAGGCCAACATTTCCTAAACAGACATCCAATGGCACAGTCACTGCTACCAACTCTCAACAGTTGGGATCTTGTGAAATTAAAGAGCTTCTGTTCAGATAAAGAGATTGTACACGAGCTCAAAGGCAAGCACAGAATGGGAGAAAATCTTCACTAACCACATATCTGATAGAGCTCTATTATCCAGAGTGCACAAAGAACTTAGAAAATTAAACACCAAGGAAACCAATGGCCCAATTAAAAAATGGGCCCTGGAACTTAAAAGAAACTTTACTGGGGATGAAATTAAAATGTCTAACAAATATCTTAAAAAATGCTCCACTTCCTTAGCCATCAGGAAATGCAAATCAAAACTTCCCTGAGATATCATCTCACCCCGGTCAGGATGGCAAAAATCCACAGTACAAACACACAAGAAATGCTGGAGAGGATGTGGAGAGAAGGGAACTCTGCTACATTGCTGGTGGGAATGCAGGCTCATACAGCCACTCTGGCGAGCCGTCTGGAGATTCTTAAAGAAATTAAAGACTGAAATGCCATATGACCCTGCGATTCCACCTTTGGGAATAACTCCCCATGTAGCAGAGGTTCATATCGGTAGCACAAGCACAGCCATGTTCATAGCAGCACTGTTTACAAGAGCAAAGTCATGGAATCAACCCAAATGTCCAACAGTTGACGAGTGGATAAGGAAACTGTGGTACATCTATACAATGGAGTACTACTCAACCATCAAAAATGATGAATTACTGGGATTTGCCTTGAAACGGATGTCACTAGAAACAATTATATTGAATGAAGTATCCCAGACCTAGAAAATTAAGTGCCGTATGTACTTCCTTATAGGTGGCTCTTAGTACCAAACCCACCCAGCCCACCTAGAGACACTTAAAGATAAATCTCTGTAATACAGTAATTGCAAGAATTATGAACAGGAGGGACAGGGTAGGAGGGCCACATCAGAAACAAGGAGAGAGGGGACCATGTTACAGCAGAGAAAATAGGCCTCCAGCAAGGACTGCAAGTAAGCAATGAGACATCTGGTTAAGTTCACAGACTTTTCGTTCCTGATCTTTTACAACTGAGAGGGTGTTATCTCACTAGAAGAGGAGGGCATATAGTCTGGCAGATAATAAGTAACCGGTTTGCAAATGGGTGATTGACACCTCCCTCACTGTGGTTTCCTACTTTTATTACATCTACCATTGAATATACTCTCTAGTTTAACAGCTTTTATCTCTGGCCAGGGGGTGACATCCAATACCTATCAGGATTCAGTGAATTGGCATTGTAGGAGCAGCAAAACTGCAAAAGAAAATCAACAAACCATAATCCAGAACTTCAGAGACTCTATATCAACCACCTAGAACTAGGCCAGCCTAATCTCTCCCCATCCTGAAGCTCAGGGAAATTTGCGAAAGAGGGGGTGGTGTTGCAGTCAGCCTGCATGGTTGCTGATAAATAACCAGAACACAGCTTAAGGGAACAAGGAGTTTACTTTCTTACGATAGTCCGGTTACAGTTCATAGTCCAGGTTGACGAGAGAGCACACACCAACACCAGGGCCGAGGGAACTGGCCACCATAACGGCTGAGAGATGGACAATCCTTACTTGCCAGACCAGCATGTCTGGCCACGTATACAGAAGGATGCCAACTCTCTCAACCAGCTCTCTGTGATTTATCCAGGGTCTAATCCCACCCACCATGGGCTGGGTCTTCCCCAGCAGCTAGACAATTTCCTTCAGGTTTGCTCTGGGCTTAACTCAACCATCAACTCTCTACACCTGTGCCCAGAGCTCAAACCCTCAAGAGTCAAGTTGACACCTGTGCTTAACTATGACATTCCACCCCTTGTCAACTTGACACAAAAACAATAGCACTTTTAAACTATAACCTTTCCTTGTCCCCACAGATGTTAAAAGTTATCTTAAAAATACAAATACATTTCATGGACAAATTTAAAATGTTTTCTCATTAAAACTTCAGTTCCAACATTTCAAAAGTTCAAAGTTCTTTAACCTTAAGAAGTTAAATACTTTAAAACAGATAAAACATTAAAACATAAGGATCTTAAACAATAAGAAAACATTAAAAAGATCAAGGTCCAGAAAATCAAATACTGCATCCTTCACTTCAATGTCCATCTTCTGTTGCTCATCAACATAGTCAAGGCGGTGCAAAGATTCTAGGCATTCCCAGTCCCTGTTTGCAGCTCAAAGTTATAAAAGCAGACTTCTTTGAACCAGGCTGAATCTCCACTCACAGTCGTCCTCAGCAGCAGTAGTCCCACAGTTCTGGCATCTCAAACACCACTCTGGGTTCTCCTCTGCAGCTTTAAGCTTCACCATCTCTTGCAGGAACTCTACGCCTGCCACTTGGTGCCAAGCTTTTGCTGTTCTCTATGAACCCTTCAGTGGTACACAAAAACCAGTATCATCTGAGGGACGCTGCCAGATTCCGAAGCGAGGTTGAAACGCAGCTTAGTCCACTGGAGCCACAGCTGCACCAACTTCAATGCGCTGACGCTGGAAAAGCCTCTCTTCTAGGCAACCAAACTTGCAAAGGGCAAGAAAAAGCTTTAACTTGGGCTTTTGCCCCCTGAAGGATATGAGCTTCCAAGCTACGAACTTGCTATACGGTGGTTTCCACATCCTCCACCATCTCAGTGCAAGTCACTAGGTTTTCCTTCACTGATACTCATTTGTCCAACAGCAGCAGATATTCTGCTGCCTGCCCTTTGCACATCCAAACCTCCAAGGTTGCCAACACAGCTCTCCTCTGTCAAGCAAACCAGTCCATCGTCCTTATATTCAGTTTTACCAAAGTCCTTGTTTCCCTCATCACAAATTGGGCCCAAACAATGTCTCTCAGCAATTGGCCCACTAAACTCTGAAGAACGGTATTTGTAAATCCACAAAGTGAAGATTCTCAAGCATTTTCAACTTTGTCCAGTGAAACCGTTCAAAAGACACAAAATCCACATAGTCATTTTATCAGCAACACCCCACTTCCTGGGTACCAAATTCTGTTGCAGTCAGCCTGCATGGTTGCTGATAAATGATCAGAACACAGCTTAAGGGAACAAGGAGTTTACTTTCTTATGATAGTCCGGTTACAATTCATAGTCTAGGTTGACGGGAGAGCACACACCAACCCAGGGCCGAGGGAACTGGCCACCATAACGGCTGAGAGATGGACAATCCTTACTTGCCAGACCAGCATGTCTGGCCAAGTATACAGAAGGATGCCAATCCCACCCACCATGGGCTGGGTCTTCCCAGCAGCTAGACAATCTCCTTCAGGTTTGCTCTGGGCTTAACTCAACCATCAACTCTCTACACCTGTGCCCAGAGCTCAAACCCTCAAGAGTCAGTTGACACCTGTGCTTAACTATGACAGGTGGTAAGATTGTAAGAGCACAAGGATGGGAGAGATCAATGATATGCAAGATACTCCACATAAGTTTAGGGCTGAAGCAATCAAATTGTACTTTGTAGGCCCCACACAATGTCCAACACACTATTGACCCCACAAAGTCTAGCATTTGCTAAAGGCACCACAATCCTTGGAGGCAAGGAATTGACAGCCACAGTAGTGCTCCTATGCTTAAGGGAACACAGTAAAGGGTTCAGGGAAATGCCACTGGGTCCTTGCACGTCATCGGAGAGGAGGGCCCAGAGGAGAGTCTGGCATGCACAGACTGGGGATTGGGGAGGGGAGGCACTGGGGGATGAGGAAGGAGGAGTGAGAGGAGGGGGAGCCGGGGGTCGGGAGGAGGAGGAGGGAGGAAGGAACCGGTACCTATTAAGTTTGTATGAGCGGAAATAATAATAAAAAAAAACTGAGGTTGGGAAAACTGGACATTTACATGTAAAAGAATGAAAATAGATAGCTGTCTCCCTATTTACACAAAAATCACCTGCAAATGGATTGGATATGTCAATGTTTAAATGAAGCCCTAAAACTGTTAGAAGAAAGCCTGGGTAGTACATTTGAATTGATGGGCCTAAGTAAATATTTTTAACAAACCCCAAACGTCCAGGAGCTAAGACCAATAATCATCAATGGGACTTCATGAAATTCAAAAGCTTCTTCTCTGAAAAACTGTAAATTGTGCAAAAAGAAAACCACAGAATGGGAGAAAATCATTGCTTGCTATGTAGCTGACCAAAGGATAATCTCCAGAATACAAAAAGAGCTCAAAAAAAAAAAAAAAAAAAAACAACAACAATGAACAGCAAACATCTCCCAAAAAGTAGACAGTGGCCATACATTGAAAAAGAAATTGAAACATTAAACAAGTATCTTTTAACAAAAACTTCCTGGTTATTAGAGAAATGTAAATTAAAACTACTCCACAATAGCATCTTGCCCCAGTAAGAATGGCTAAAATCAAGAAAAGAAATAACAGCAAATGCTATTGAGGACATAGAGAAAAGGAACACGCATTCATTGCTGGTGGGAGTTTAAACTAGTACAGACACTTTGGTGATCAGCGGAGCTACTAAGTGACCTAACTATAACTATTCTGGAAATATTCCAAAAGACTATACATCTAATCACAGAGACACTTGTTCATTCATGTTCCTTGCAAGTCTATGTGCAGTAGTATGGAAACATAATAAATCAACATGCGTGAACAAAGGAATGGGTAATATAAATGTGGTACATATACACAATGGAATATTACTCAGCCATCAGGAAGGATGACATTATGAAAGTTGGTAAATGTATGGAACTAGAAAATATTATTGAGCAAGGTATCTCAGACACAGAAGAAAAATAGCCCATGTTCTTCCTTAATATTCAAATGCTAGCATTGATCTTCTTACCAATGTTTTTGGCTTGAAATTACTGTTAAAGTTAGAAAATTCAAAAGGGATCAATGAGTAGAAAGGTGGAAGAGGGAGTTAAGTTGAAACCTTTTGAGACAGTAATGTAAGATGCCACAGCAAGTGGACTGAGGGAAGGAATAAGGGGAATGAATACTTAGGGGAACATCAGGGGATGGGATATTGGAAGGGCAGAGGGACTTATAGAAAAACCCTATGATTATGGGATGCAACCCCAAAGGACCCAAGTATGTTAATAATTTATCAAAAGAAAACCCTTCTTTTACAAAGAACAGGAACAGATAGTCCCTATGTAGAGGCGCACAGAGAGAGAAACACAGGCAAAACTAAAAAAGTCCTAATTTAGTCCACTAAGAACACAGTTACAGTTAAAACTGCATTAGAAGTAGCTAGAATGTGACACTTCAGATAAGTTGTTAGTCAGAGAGGTTTGAAAGAACCCCAAATATTACACTTTTACCATTACTCTAGGTTGCCCTCCAAAATTTGTCAATAAGACCGTATTATGGAATATGCAACACACGTGGATCACAAGACATGGGCAAAATACATCAACTGGAATTATCTGAGAGCTTCTTCCGCTGGATAGCTCACACAGTACCAATGAATGAAGTAGAAGCTACTGGGGGAAAAAACTAACGAAAGACCTCAACAATCTGTGAGATCAGCAAGTTACAAAAACAATCACAATGGCAACAGGTGACCCCAGTGTACTATTGGCATGAACATCAAGTAGACAAGCAACAACTTCCTGAATGGACTTAAGGCCATTTGCCAGAATTAAACAAATTCCTGTGACTATAAACTAAATAAAGAACCTATAAAAGGAAATGAAAGGTGTCTAGAAAAGAATATACTGTGAAGTTTTAGTTAGAAAGACAGTAAACCATACAGTCCTGTAAGTACCTTCTACTACTCCCATAGATAGGAACACTCAGCACTCAACCTAGCAGCCATCTTCTATAACAGAAGGCGCTCATTATTGAAAAGCACAACTTGCCAAAAGCAGAAAATAACAATCTGTGGACTGCCTGTCCCGAAACAGGACATATAACTCTAAGCCTCACCCATCCCAAGGCGTAGGGAACATAGCAGAAGAGGGGTGACAAGACGTTTGTATACCATGGTGCTCAGGTTGGTAATTCTTCCCATCTGAAAAAATAGAAATTTCATTCATAACCACAGTACAATCAGTAGAAAAAAAGAGATCCATGCCAAACAAAACACAGCCTAATGCAATGGAAGAACAGTGAAATAGACAACAACAAGAATCAGAGTGCAACGTATCAGTGACCTTAAAATGCTCATCTGGAATCAGGCCAACCAAATCTCTTCTCATCCTAAGATTCAGAGACTCTTGTGGAAGAGGGGATGATAAAATTCTAAGGGCCTAAAGATGGAGAGGTACACTGCCACCCAAGATATTCCACTTAAATGAAGGATGCTGCATCCAGGAATTCACTACAATGAGATTTATCCTCATCAGACTTGCAATATGATGAAATATCAACATTCCCCCATAACCTAGTAAAGAACTCAGGAGAAATGATTAGGTGGAATCTTAGGGACAGAGCCAGGCAGGTTAAGGAGAGTGCCACTATCAGTGTGTCTACTCAAGGAAGGGCCACTTATCTGCCACAGAGGGCTGAGCTCATACTTATGCAGACTACCCAAAAGAACCCTGGCCCATACAAGCATACAGGCAGGAGGATAAGAGGGAGAGGGAAAGATAGGTGAAAGGACAGTAGTTTGGGAGAAAAGGGGGAAGGATGGAGAAGGTGGAAGGAGGAGCACAGTGACAAACACTCATTACATGTATGAAACAAAACCAAAAAAGTTCTGGAGCACAGCATGACTTCAAATAAACAACCAAAGTTTATTCTTCCAGCAACTGGAATAAGAAGCCAAACTAAAACCCAGGAAATAAAAGTCAGAACTAAGATAAAAACAGAAAAAAATTGGTGAGGATAGATTCAGGAATCTAAGTATTTGTTCTTCGAAAAGAGAATGACAGCACTCAACCTAGGAGCCTTCCTCTACAACAGAAGCAGTTTACTGAAAAGCACGACTTGCTAAAATGCAAAAATAATTACTGCTTTTCCCTAAAGAGGACACGCACACCTTATTCACTCCCACACTAAGGCTCAGGGAACATAGCAGAGAGGGGGTGCAAGATTGGAAGAGCCTGAAGTATGAAGGTGTTGGTCAGTCATTATGCCTTGACCTGACATACTCTTATCATACAATATTTCATGGCAGATAAGTATAATTACACAAGAATTGCATGGGAACTCTCTTATCAACATCTGAAAACATCAAAAAAAAATCTCAAGAAGCTCCATACCTCTCTGTGAGAAGAGACTATGAGGACTAATACTGATTGGTAAGTGATGATGATGCTTTCCTCAGTAGTATTTTCACTGACCTAATATGCTTGCTGGAGCATGAATCAAGTTAGGCATAGGCATCAAAGACAGACTAGATGAAGCACAGTGGGCTGCAGGAGTGTAAAGTTTTGAAAAGAAGAGGGAGTCTGGTAAGAAAGTTGAAAGATTTCAAGGGGAAAACAAGAGGAAGTAGGATTTGGAACTAAGGGACGAAAATATTATAAAGTCACTATATTCATGTATAAAACATTAAATAAAAAATTAAAAATATATTGGATGTCACCCCCTGGCCAGAGATAAAAAACTGTTAAACTAGAGTCTTGTTATAAGAGTATATTCAAAGGTAGATGCAATAAAAGTAGGAAACAACAGTGAGGGAGGGGTCAACATACCCATCAGGATGGAGTGAAGGGCATTGCAGGAGCAGCAAAACCGCAAAAGAAAATCAACAAACCGTAATCCAGAACTTCAGAGACTCTATATCAACCACCTAGAACTAGGCCAGCCTAATCTCTCTCCATCCTGAAGCTCAGGGAAATTTGCAGAAGAGGGGGCGGTAAGAGTGTAAGAGCAAAAGGATGGGAGGAGCAATGATATGCAAGATACTCCACACAAGTTAGGGCCGAAGCAATCATAATTGGACTTTACATGCCCTGTGCAATGTCCAACACACTATTGACGCCACAAAGCCTAGCGTTTGCTAAAAGCACCAAGATCCTTGGAGGCAAGGGATTGACAGCCAGAATAGTGTTCCTATGCTTAAGGGGAACACAGTAAAGGGTTCAGGGAAATGCCGCTGGGTCCTTGTATGTCATCAGAGAGGAGGACCCAGAGGACAGTCAGGCATGCACATTAAAGGATTCTCCGGGGATGGGGGAGGGAGGCCCTGGGGATGGGGAGGGAGGGGTGAGCGGAGGGTAAGTAAAGGGGTTGTGGGGAGGAGAAGGGAGGAGGGAACCGGTGTACCTATTAAGCTTGTATGAGTGGAGATAATAAAAAACATTAAAAATATAAAAAGAATGAAACTGGTAAATCTCTAGTTAAATATTGAGAAAGATGAATACTCAAAATCCTAAATGAAAGAAAAGATATTGTAATTAAAATTAATACAAATGATCATAAGAATGACCGTTAACAATTATATCCAAATATATTGAATATTCTATGAAAAATATTTTGGTTATGATTTTATTCAATGGTTATCTATGCAATCCATATTGCTATTTTATAATCTGGTTTGTCTTTGAAAGAATATGAAAAGTCTTTTTGTGTTAACTTAGCAGCCGTCTGTAATACTTTAGATTTTGAGAAAAATTTTTTTATTTCTTTTTTCCACTCATTCAAAGTTGATAAGTACCCAATCTAATACCCATCAGGATGAAGCCAAGGGCGGTGCAGGAGCAGCAAAACTGAAAAAAAAGTCAACAAACCACAATTCAGAAATCAGAGACTCTACATCAACCACCTGGAACCAGGCCAGCCTAATCTCTCCCCATCCTAAAGCTCAGGGAAATTTGCAGAAAAGGGAGCAGTAAGATCGTGAGAGTCTAAAGATGAGGAGGAGCAATGATTTGCCAAGATACTGCATACAAGTGTAGGGCTGAAGTAATCATAATAGAACTTTGCATGACCTGTGCAATGACCAAAATATCATTGAACCGCCAAAGTCTAGCATGATCACAGGCCCTAGGATCCTTAGAGGCAAGGGATTAACAGCCACAATAGTGTTCCTATACTTAAGGGGAACACAAGAAAGAGCTATAGGCAATGTTACTGAGTCCTTATACCTCATCGAGAGGAGGACTCAGAGAGAAGTTTGACATGCATACTAAAGGATGCTCCAGAATGGGGGGGGAGGGAGAACTGAGAAAAAGGAGGGAGGGAACAAGAAGGTCCAGGTAGATTTTGAGAAATTTTTAGTCATTGTGAGAAAAAGCTGGGAGTAATGATTAAAATGAAGAAAAAGGGCCAGTGAGGTGGTTCAGCATATAAACATCACTGTCCCTGCATCTTTCAATCTGACTTTCAATCTGAAATAGAAGTACTGAAAGTTGTTTTCTGACCTTCAAACATGCACCAAGGCATGAGCACATGCACATGTACACACATATTGAGCACACATACACACAGGGTAGATCTATACATATACAGAAGAAAAACAGTACTTTGGCTCTGAGTCTCAGAGATATTAGTCCATGGTTGGTTGTTCCCATAGTTTGTAGGACTGTTGTGAGGCAGATCATCATGTCATTGGGAATGTGGTGGAGAAGACAGCTCACTTCCTGACAGCAAGAGAAAGAAAAAGATGATGGGTTCTAATTTCCTCTTCCAGAGCATACTTACGATGAGCACTTTTCAAAACTGGTCCAGGCAATGTCACATCCTAAGAGCTAGGCAGGCTGTGTCCAAATGATTTGGCTCCTGGCCTTTGGGAAACATTTTCTCTACAGCCCAAGTGAGCAAGTTACCCTCAGCCTGCCAGATTGGTGGTGAGATCCCCAAATTTGCTTTGACCTGTCCTTATGCCAGTGATATGCTCCCCATTTTCTTCTATATTTCTTTATCAATGTATTATTTGATGATTTCATGTATGCTTGCATAACCCTCCATTTCTTCTTCCATTTTCATCATATGCCTCAGTCAATACCCCCACTTTTAGTCTTTTTTCCACATTCAATACCATTCATTTTCTTGTGGTGTACTGAGTTCAACAAATGTTTCAGTTACTCTGCATGTTGCCAATAAAACCATGATGAATCAGCTAATGGGGACAACAACTTGTTAAGAGAGTTGCATCAACACCAGAGATGGAAGTAGCTGAATGTATGATATGCAAAAGATAGTGATGAGAGTTGCAGAATCACTTGCCATGTAGCATACCTGTCTGTGTGTGGCCTACGGAGCAGATCTCTTCCTTTATCCACCTGCCCAGAGGGTGGTTCCTCCTACCAAAGTTGGGTGTTTCTCATCAACTATAACATCTCCTGCAGTGTTTGTCTTGTTTTAACCCAAATCCTAATTCTATATGAATGACCCAGATCTCCTGCCTTCAGTATCAAATTGACACAGGTAGCCTGGGTGTGAAGTGGCATTTTGGACTTGAATTTTCTTTTGGAGATTTCTGGAACCATACATAACAGATTATTTGTACAGATCCCAAACTTGGGTATTCTATTACTTATCTAAAATTTGTAAGGTCCCATGGGTTTCTTAACAGTTGGTAATTGGAACTTGGTAGTGTACATCACATATAGACATGTCAGATACCATCACAGTTGTGGGTTTGCAAATGCCATTCTCCATCTTCTGTCTAACATGTTTACCATATGTGCTCCAGAGGAGACCAGGACCATTTGGGTTAGAGTATAAATCACATTTTGAACTGAAATTTTGATCCTTCATTATTTCCTGGCATGTCTATTATGTGGTGTGTGTGTGTGTGTGTGTGTGTGTGGACAGATAGATAGATATATAGATAGATAGATAGATAGATAGATAGATAGATAGATAGATATCCTTCTATAGCTCCCTGTAGTTATATGAGGTTTGTCCTTTGCTTAAGGCTCTGTGTGTGAATTCACCATGACAAATGGTATTAACAGAAATAAGACAGAAACTATCTGAAGTATGGATATAAGTTTTGTGTACAGATCTGTATGTATCATACAAGTAATTTTTTATGACTGGAACAATTGATATTAAAATTAGCATTTATTTTTCTCTTTAAGAAACCAGAAAGCCCTTTGTACTTGGTAATTACGATGCCTGTCATGAGACGTTTCTGGCATACTCAGCTGTTACCTACACTGTCATCCTCTATTGCGGATCTTTCTTCATCCAAGAAGAAGTTCACGTTAATAGTCTATTGATGGATATTCTGGGAAAAAATCCACCTCTGAGGACTTCATGTTGGCATCTGGCTTCTTGTGGTTTAGAATGAAATCATACTGCCTGTGGCTAGTGGGTCTCCACAAACATGTTGTTGAGATTGTTTTTATCTGGAATGTTAAGCCTCAGATGCAAAGCCTGAGGAAGAATGTGTTTCAGAATTCTACAGGGAAGTTCACCCTGCTGGTCAGAAAGAACCCCACAAGGAAGTGTGAAGCATCAATCAGTCACCAAATTATAAGCACGCATGTCAATAAAACATATTAGATTTTCCTGTACCTGCCTGGCACCCTGAGTCAAGCTCCACAAGAACTCTAGGTTTGGAGACACTTCTATTGATATGTAGTTCACTAGGCTGTTATCACTTTGCTTCTGAAGATGCCATTGTTGTGTGTGTGTGTGTTGTGTGTGTACATGAATGCTTACTAAGAAAAAAAAATTTATGTGCACCATGATGGAAATATACTGATTGCAGGATTTCTCTCTCTTCAAACAGCCTCAGCATTCAATAAGAAAAGCACTAATCAAATGGTAGAAAACCTCAACAAAGGGGAAATTAAATAAGTTCTATTTTTTTTTCCTTTGAACCAATCAGGACTGTTAACACCATGGAAGTACGTACTCAGCCCTTACTATTGACTGTAAATCACATTGTTGCCTTTCTTTAATTCTATCACCAAATTCATTTAAACATCTTCCCATTCACTCATTTGTTTTATTTTAAGATGATAATTTTGCTGTTCATTGTCCTTTAAACATTAAATGTTGCAACATCTCCACCAATTCTTTTAAGTCTGTAAGCTCTCTGGCTTTGAATACAGTCATTCTTTAATTGTACTGAAAAATAGTTCAGTAAACTATTGACACAGTGTTGGTGGAAATTGAACAGTGTGATTATGCTTTTCCATGAAGAAATGTCACCAGTGAAAGTAATATTCACTTCTCTTTTATCTGTAAGCCAAAAACACATTTTCACAGCAATCTGATAAAACTGAATTAATAATTTTTGCATACATTTTTCTAGGAATTGCTCAGGCACATCCTCCTGCCTGCATCTTAGATGAATGCAAACCATAGGAGGGAAAGTGATTTTTAATTAGTATATTTTCTGTATGCTAGTTAGGGTGATAAAATTGGATCATGTGGGGTAAGAAGGTGTAAGCTCATTATATACATGGGGAAAATTATAAAATAATGAATACAAAAGTATTTTGAATTCCAAATGATATTCTGATGTTACAATTTGAGGCATATTTTATACTCTTTAGTGTACATGCTTAATTTTACAATTCTGAAATATTTATATTTCTTTATCCTATGTACAAGAAAATATTTAGGTATGCTCTGTTGTACATGAAGAATGATTTCATTTTGTCATGTAGCACTGAAGGAATAAATGCAATACGAAATTGATATTGAGAAATCTAGATAGTTTTGCATTCACTTCAGAATGTCTTTGTTCTTACTCAGTTGATAACAGAAGTGCTGATATAGATATAGATCAGAATGTGGAATCTGGTCATTGTGATATTACCAGGCTATTGCACAGATAAGAGAGTACAAGTCTAAAAGTGGGAATGTAATACATATGAAGGTTTTCTGATATATCTATTCTGAATTAATATAGAGAATATGGGCATGAATTTCCAAAATTGTTCATACATATTAAAGATATAATAAAATGTGCTACTATCCTCATAGACCATTTCCCCCATAAATATGATGAATAATTGCCTAGCTGAACTCAAACTCTTAGGTGCTTAAGACAAGTGTTCTTCATGACAGATGATGCTCCTAAAATTTCATCTTTTCCCCAGAATTCTATTATCAGCAGCTAAGATACAAGTCTGGGTCTATGCATAGGAATGTCTCTGTGCATTTCTTCCTTTATGTTTACCCAATTTTTATGCAACTGTGCTATGTAGTTACAAAATTGAATAAAATATTATTCAGTTAAATGAAGAGATAAATCGGTATTTATAAAGCTTGAAAAGGTAGAACAGTGTCTGGTTTTGGGTCCATAGGACCCACAGGAAAGCAGCAGAGGGACACACATTTCATGTGTGTACTTCTATGGGGAGATGTGAGACCAGAGTCTCCAGGTGCTCAGAAGACAGCTGGACTGGCATATGTAGCAGAAACTAAAAATTAACACTCTCTGAAATAAAATGCAAAACTAATGCAGACACATGAGGCACCTTGCTGGATAACATAAAAATGCATTGACACACCTGGACCCTCATATACAGATTCTCAAGCAATATCATGCAAACAAAACATAAACATATCATACACAGCAAAGAGAAAACCTATATTACATAAATATTAACTGATGCTTCAATCATACATAGGTGGAACTAACTGAACACTCTAATTAAGTCATTATATAGTTCCACTGCATAATATAATCAAGATGAGTTTGTTTTTTTCTTTCTTTTTTTATTTTTTATTTCCGCTCATACAAACTTAACAGGTTCACCGGTCCCCTCCCTCCCTCTAATCCCCCACCTCTCCCTCCCCATTCCCCAGTGTCTCCCCCTCCCTCCTCGGAGCATCCTTTAATGTGCATGCTAAACTCTCCTCTGGGTCCTCCTCTCCGATGAGGTGCAAAGACCCAGGGGCATTTCCCAGAACCCTTTCCTGTGTTCCCGTTTAAGCATAGGGACACTACTATGGGGACCCCCTTCCTCACCGCGGTTTTCCTACTTTTATTACATCTACCTTTGAATATACTCTTATAACAAGACTCTAGTTTAACAGGTTTTTATCTCTGGCCAGGGAGTGACATCCAATACCCATCAGGATGGAGTGAAGGGCATTGCAGGAGCAGCAAAACTGATAAAAAAATCAACAAACCATAATCCAGAACATCAGAGACTCTATATAACCATCTGGAACTAGGCCAGCCTAATCTCTCCCCATCCTGAAGCTCAGGGAAATTTGCGGAAGAGGGGGGCGGTAAGATTGTAAGAGCACAAGGATGGGAGGAGTTTGTTTTTCATAACAGTAAATACTTGAAGATCTTGCTTCATTTATCTGTTATATTGTGACAGCATATTTTTTAATCCATTGACTGATATTGGTGGTGCATCAACAATGGGACAACTGATAAAGCAAGTTCCCTATGGGACGACAATGTATGGGTGATATACATTTATGAATTTACGAAAGCAAAATGTTAAACACTCCTTTCCTGTTCCATTGATTCATTGAAAGATGTGAAATGTGGGTTTGTTGAAATGCCAGCATTCCAACTATAAAAAGATAGCGAATTATTTATACAGATACATGCAGCAAGAAACTTCTTCCTAGGCATTATTTTGTCTCTCCCACAGGAGTTCTTACAGAACTCCCAACAACTTCTGGCCATAGAATCTGCCATTGAGGCAATCAACAAGAATCCTCATCTTCAACAAAATACATCTTTGGGATTTGTTGTCTATAAGAACTTTACACAAACTACGGAATTTCACTTAATGCTTTTCATTGGCTCACAGGTGTGACTAAGTCTGTTGTTAATACAACTGTAGGGAGGAAATGAAGACAGCTGCTGTACTTACAGGAACCTCATGGGTAACATCTGCCCACCTTGTAAATGGTTGGAACTCTACAAATATCCACAGGTAAGTAAGAATGTTCTAAGAATGACTTCAATCTACATATTTTCTGAAATATTCAGAATGCTTTCTGACATAAGAAAGGGACGCTTGAAATAACCAGCTCCTAATGGTAATTACTGAAATGTTTTGATACATTCATATTTCTTTAGAATGAGGGAGAAAAGACAGAAACGGCAAATTAAGGGCAATGTTCATACTCTGTGTTCTGCCAGTAGATTTCTGGGGAATGTCCATGATCTCAAATATGACTTTAAAGAAAAGGATGAGCAATGTAAACCACTCTCACTTCTAACTAACACTTCAGCATCATCACTAGGTTTTATCGTGTTGCTATTCTTCCCAGCTTACTTTTGGACCTTTTGACACTCTCCTGAGTGACCCAAGATAAATTTTCATCTCTGTACCAAGTGGTCCCAAAGGACACATTTCTGTTATATGGTATTGTGTCTTTAATACTTCATTTTCAGCTGGACCTGGGTAGAGCTATGACCTCAAATGATCACAAAGGTAGTCAGATTCTCACTGACTTGAAAGAAGAGTTTCACAGGAATCAAGTCTGCATAGCATTCTCAGGGATGTTCCCAGTGAGAGGGAATTAATATGAACAAAACTCATGGAATGATTATGAGAAACTTGAGAAATCATCTGCAAATGTGATCATTATTTATGAACGATGCTGATACTCCAGTAAGATGGCTTTTATATATAGGGAATATTTTAATGACTGGAAAAGTCTTGGTCTTGAACTTCCAATTAGATTTGAACAATGAAGTTAATTATTTCATTTTTGACTCTTTCATGGGACTCTGTTTTTCTCACATCACAAGGAAATTTCTGACTTTACAAAGTTTGTTCAGACAGATTCTCCTTTCAATTACCCACATGATACTCATCTTTCTGCAATATGGCATTTCTTCTTCAATTGCTTCATTTTTGGGGCCTGATTGTGAACTTTTTGGATACCTGCATACCCAATGCCTCCTTGGAGCTGCTGCATGGGAAACTTTTTCACATGTATATGACAGAGGAATGTTATAATATATGCAATGCTGTGTATGCTGTGGCCCACAGGGTCCATGAGATGATTCTCAACAACTGGAAAGTCAGCCAGGTGCTGACGAAAACAAGATGATCAGCCCTTGGCAGGTAATGCCAATAACATTGTATTTCATGATTAACAATAGATTTTTGGTTTTGTTGGTAAAGTCATTTAACTATGTGGAATCCAGCTCATTTTGGAAAAAGTGGCGAAGATTCTAATAATTATATAGAGCTCAGTGTTACCCATATTTTGGTCACATGTTAGAATGGGAGACTAGTTTAAAGGAGAGACTCTGTTTTGAACAGTATCTGGCTTAGATTAAAAATACTCACACTACCTTTTCAGAATAATATTAAAGATATGAAAGAAAATAATTTTACAATTGTCCTCAAAAAGTCAGAAGGATTAGACTACATATTTCAAAATTCATAGAGCAGTGCTCCAATTTTATATTACCTCCATGACCACTTTCATGTGGTGGTTAAATAAAAGTATTGTAATTTAAACCAGTGAAGCAAGTCACATTTAGACAATATGTAGGCATGCATAAATTTCAGCAATGTTAACATATGACTGTAATTGTGATGGCTCCTTGTGGATCTTCAACCTTATCCATTGATTTACATGTGTATTATGGAGCCAGTACCAGGCTGTTTTTATTACTATGTATTTGTAGTATAGATTTAGTTGGTTCAGTGATGCCTCCAGCAGTGTTTTTGTTACTCAGGATTGTTTTTTTGCTGTCTAGGCCTTTTGTGCTTCCATATGATTTTTGAGATGTTTGATCAATTTCTATGAAGAATTGCTTTTAAATTTTGATTGGTTTTATAGCATTCAATTAGTATAATGCTTTTTTTAGAATGGTCATTTATGATATAATTCTACTGATTCAGGAACATAGGAGGTCTTTCCATCTTCTGGTATCTTCAGTAATTTCTTTCTGTAAGGTTTTAAGTGTTCATTATATAGGTCTCTCACTTTTTTGGTTAGACTTATACCAAGGTATTTTATTTTTATTTGGTATAGTAAATGGAATTGTTTCTTTATGAATTTCTCAGACTTTTATCTTTGATAAATAGGAAGAACACTGATTTTTGCACATTTCTGTTTCACCCTGTCACATTTTTAAGCTTATTTATTAGTTCCAGTAGTTTCCTGGTGGATTTTTTAGGATCTCTCAGGTATATATTCATTTCTTCTGCAAAATAAAGATATCTTGACCTTTTCTTTTCCATTTTGAATCCGTTTATCCACCTTTCTTGTCTTAGGCTCTGGCTAAGACTTCAAGTACAATATTAAATATAAGGGGTGAGAGTGGACAGCCTTGTCTAATTCATGATGAGAGTGGGCAACCTTGTCTAGTTCCTGATCAAAGTAGGAATGCTTCAGATTTTTCACGGTTTAAGATAATACTTGCTATTGGCTTGTTGTATATAGCTTTTATTATGTTGATGTAAGTTCCTTACATTCCAACTGTCTCTAGGGTTTGGATCTTGTGAAAAGATTTCTGTATCTATTGAGAGTATTAGGTGGTCTTGAACTTTGGATTTATTTATATAATGGATTATATTTTGATTTTCATATGTTGAAAAAATCTTGTGTGCCTAGAATAAATCCCACTTGATCACAGTGAATAATCTTTTCGATATGTTTCTGAATCCAATTTACTAAGAATTTATTAAGAATCTATGGATCTGTGTTCATCAAAGAGATTAACCTATGTTTCTTTTTGATTGTATCTTTATCACGTTTTGGGTTTAGTTTAATATTAGCTTTGTAGAAAGAATTTGGAAGTGTTCCTTCTTTTGCTATTTTATGGAATAGTTTAAGGAGAAGTGGCATTAGTTGTTTTTAAAGGTCTAGTAGAATTCTTCACTGAATCTGTCTTGTCCAGGACATATTGTTGTGAGAAAATTAGTTGTTATTTCAATAGGTATATCTCAAATATCTTCTTGGTTTTGACAACTTCTTTGATAGAACTGCTTAGTTCTTTTATTTTGTTTTCAAGATCTGATATTCTATTTTCTGCATTGTTAGTTGTGCTGATTCTGGGTTGAAGATAGTTTGTCTTTTAGCTTTGAGGTTAAACTCTGCTTGAGATTGTTTTAATTGCTCTATGCCTATTTTGTTTCTTCTAACTACTTTGCTAATCTAATACAAGTGCTTGTTGAAAAGCACTGATTTTTTTAACCCTACTTATTTCAATGCTCTGTTTCAAAACGAATTTTTTTTATTGTGAGAAAGATGCATACTTAGAATCATCAGCTGAAATCAAGTTTAGATGATCCCAATTTTTAGCAAAATATAAGACATCATAATCAGGGTCCAGAGGAATGTAGAATTTCTTCTCTCCATCTTGCCGGATTGGCATATTTTATTTGGCCACATCAATGTCATACAGTTACTTTAAAGCTTGTTTGATCTGGTGGTGTTAGCTTTGACATCCACAATGTGCACTAGTGTATGTTGTCTTCTATCTTCTTTATCATTGACTGAGTGGACAAGGGGAACTTGATGATGGTATAGTGGTAAAGCTTGTTTCTCCTGGGGCAATCTTCCAGGGTATTTCGGCTGCCTCCTATGACACAGGTTTTGGGGCCACCAGAAGTGTGTGTGTGTGAATCTCCTTTTTGTGGCTGTGGACACCATTCAGTGCTGCTTCCTTGGCTTCAAAGCCTTAACTTTGACTTCAGCTTTGAGAGGGGCAGGAGCTTCCTCCTTTTCTTTCAGCGCCAACTTTGACACTTTGGAATTACAATTATGGTAGTATTATTATTGTAGATTTTCATTTGGGTAATAGCCTGTACCTTTTTTTTTTTTTTTTTTTTTGTTATGACTGTAATATTTCTTTTTTTTTTTTTCATTTTTTTTATACTTAATATTTCTTTTTTTTTTATTTTTTTTTTATTAAAATTTAATTATACATTTTAAAATTTTTTACCAGTTCCCTCCCTCCCCCCCCTCCCCTTCCCCCAGTGTCTCCCCCCCAATTCCCAGAGAGTCCTTTATTGTGTGCGCCTAACTCTCCACTGGGTCCTCCTCTCCGATGACATATAAGGACCCAGTGGCATTTCCATAAGCCCTTTCTCTTGTTCCCCTTAATCATAAGATTACTACTATGGCTGTCAATCCCTTGCCTCCAGGGGTCTCGGTGCCCTTAACAGATGCTAGACTTTATGAGGGCAACAGTGCGCTGGACATTGCGCAGGGCATGCAAAGTTCCATTATGATTGCTTTGGCCCCAACTATTGTTGAGAATCTTGCAAATCGTTGCTCCTCCCCTCCTTTTGCTCTTACAATCTTACCCGCCCCCTCTTCCGCAAATGTCCCTGAGCTCCAGGATGGGGAGAGATTAGGCTGTCCTAGTTCTATGTGATTGATATAGAGTCTCTGAAGTTCTGGATTGTGGTTTGTTGATTTTCTTTTGCAGTTTTGCTGCTCCTGCAATTCCCTTCACTCCATTCTGCTGGGCACTGTATGTCACCCCCTGGCCAGAGACAAAAAGCTGTTAAACTGGAGTCTTGTTGTAATAGCACATTCAAGGGTAGATGTAATAAGAGTAGGAAACCTCACTGAGGGAGGGGTCCATCACCCATTTGCAAATGATTACTTTTTATCTGCTAGACTATATGCCCTCCCCTTCTGGTGAGATCAGGAAAGAACGTCTGTGAACTTAACCAGGTTTCTCATTACTTACTTGCAGACCTTGATGGAGGCCTATTTTCTCTGCTGTAACATGGTCTCCTCTCTCCTTGTTTCTGGTGTGGCCCTCCTAACCCATCTCTCTTGTTCATAATCCTTGCAATTACTGTGTTACATAGGTTTACTTTTGAGTGTCCAATGTGGGCTGGGCGAGTTTGGTACTAGGAGCCACCTATTAGGGAGTACATACGGCGCTTAATTTTCTGGGTTTGGGATACTTCACTTAATATAATTCTTTCTAATGACATCCATTTCCCAGCAAATTCCAGTAATTCATCATTTTTGATGGCTGAGTAGTACTCCATTGTATAGATGTACCACAGTTTCCTTATCCACTCGTCAACTGTTGGACATTTAGGTTGATTCCATGACTTTGCTATTGTAAACAGTGCTGCTATGAACATGGTCGAGCTTGTGCTATCGAGGCGAACCTCTGCTGCTTGGGGGGTTATTCCCAAAAGTGGGATAGCAGGGTCATATGGCATTTCAATCTTTAATTTCTTTAAGAATCTCCAGACGGCTCGCCAGAGTGGCTGTATGAGCCTGCATTCCCACCAACAATGTAGGAGAGTTCCCCTCTCCCACATCCTCTCCAGCATTTGTCGTTGTTTGTATGTGGATTTTTGCCATCCTGACCGGGGTGAGATGATATCTCAGGGAAGTTTTGATTTGCATTTCCCTGATGGCGAAGGAAGTGGAGCATTTTTTAAGATAATTGTTAGACATTTTAATTTCATCCCTGGTAAAGTTTCTTTGAAGTTCCAGGGCCCATTTTTTAATTGGGCCAGTGTTTTCCTTGGAGTTTAATTTTCTAAGTTCTTTGTGCACTCTGGACAGTAGAGCTCTGTCAGATATGTGGTTAGTGAAGATTTTCTCCCATTCTGTGGGTTGCCTTTGAGCTCGTGTGACAATCTCTTTATCTGAACAGAAGCTCTTTAATTTCACAAGATCCCAACTGTTGAGAGTTGGTAGCAGTGACTGTGCCATTGGAT
>JALPQD010000243.1:3372908-3458540 GCA_023101885.1 Typhlomys cinereus | reverse complement strand
GATCTCTTTGTGTTGGGGGTCCACTCTTAGTGGCTAAACTATTTCCCTGTAGACCAATGAACTCTTCCTTTGCAGTAAACAGTAAACGCGGGTCTCTCCAAGCTTCTGGAATTGATGATCTTAGCTCGTCTATGGGGGTCTGGTCAGTTCTTTTAGGACATTCCTGGCAGTGTGGGGAGTGGAAACCTTTGGGGACCTTACTAGCCAGACTACTTTGCTCTACTACCCAAGAAAAAAATACAATACTAGTAGTTCGAAGGTTTAGCTTTTCAGGTTTACTTGTATATTTGAGAAAAATGGAGATAGAGAGAAAAATAAAGAGGAAGAGAGGGAGAAAAGGGAAGAAGGGAAAGAGAAAGAGGGAGAGAGAGAGAGAGCAGTACATGCATGAGTTCTACATTGTATTTGTGGACGTGAGAAGAGAAACTTCCAGAAGGCAGTTCTCTGCTTCCATCATGTAGGCTTTGGGAATTGAACTCAGGTTTGCACACAGGTGCCTTTCACTCCCTGGGCCACCTTGCCCACCCTGGAGGTTTAACTTTGTAGAGTATTAACTCATTGACGTTATTTTGGAGCAGTTTTAGTTTTGTAGAAAACACAAGAGCTCCTATTTGCATTTCCCCCCCAGACCATAATTTCCATGTTAGTAAGATCTTGCCATATCGTTGCTCTTCCGGCATCAGATATTTGCCATACACACAGTACATTTCTCACGATCTCATTGTGTTCTCCATTCTGTGGGTTGGGACCAATGTGCAATGGTGGGTGTCTATTAGCCTACCCACAACCCTCTGCGCTCCTCCTCTCTCTGTCCCCTGACCACAGGCTGCCCACCTGTGGTCACTCTCTTATCTCTTTAGCCTCCTCTTTCACAGAGGATCACATAGTTGTATCTGTTCAGAAAGGCACCTTTCATTTGTCTCTTCATAGCTTGATAATTTGCTTCTTCTTCTTCTTCTACATAATATTGCAACATGATTTTTCTAAGGAGGAAAAAAAGAACATGAAGGAGCTAAGTTTGAAGAGTTATTCTTTAAAACAAAAAAAAAAAAGGTGAAAATCAGTAAAGTGAAATAGCTGCTCAGCCTCACTTGGAACTATGCACCCTGCAGCTCCTTGGTTAATGAGAGTGACAGTTGGGGCCCCCAAATCAGTGGACCGCTGTGTTTAGTGCTGTCCATGCGTTGGCCCTCCTTCCAGATCACATTTACAAACACCTTAACCCCAAAGCCACTGTCTCCACTCAATACACATATAACCCTTTTTAGGACAAATGTAATATTTGTGACTTAAATTATGGAAGTAAAAAGACCCTACTTACAGCTCATCTGTCCTACATAGGACTCCGCGGCCTATCTGAACATTTCAGAAGGCACTTGAAATTCTTCTCCCGCTTTCATTCTAGAAAAGTCCTGCATTGCCAGTTCATCTGAGGTAGCTACAAAACCTTTCCAAGAAGGCTTTTAAGATTTGCAGAAGTGACTCATGAGCCACAATTCAATCAAATGTAGCACATTATTTCTTATGCAAACCACTGCGTGCTTGAGGTTGGCTGGAAGATCAGTTTGAACTTCCTGTTCATTTTATGCTGACTTTTTAATAAGAACAAATTAAAATATCTTCTTTGGCAAAAGACAGAGGAAGAAAAAAGGAAGGCAGGAAAGAAAGGGGGAGAAAGGGGGAGAGAAAGAGAGAAGAGAGACAGAGAGAGTGAGACAGAAAAAAAGAAAGAGAAGAGACAGAGAAAGATACAGAGACAGAGAAAGAGACAGAGAGAGAGCACAAGCCAGCTGTGGATGGTGAGTTTCAAATGCTGGGGGTCAATCTCAAGAAGCACCCACCCCCCTTAATCGCCATCATCTCCTCCAAGTGCAGTTTTCCCCGACAGGCATCCTTGAAAGACCCCAAAAGCCCAAAATCTTATTTGGAACCTGAGCCCCTAGAAAGGCCACAGTGGTCGCATGAAGCAGGCCATTGTGGGAAGATTTGACGGATACAGTCAAAGGATGAAGGAGGCAAAAGCCGGCAGCTGGAGATGGCAGCTGAAACCAAAGTACTTTCAAAAGTAGAGTAAGTGCTGGCAAGAGAACTCAGTGGTACCCACCTGAAAAATGCCCACCTAAGTTCTGGTGGAAGGACAGAACCAACTTCCAAGTCTTCTTCCTCCTCCTCCTCCTCCTCCTCCTCCTCCTCCTCCTCTTCCTCCTTCTCCTCCTCCTCCTCCTCTTCTTCCTCCTCCTTCTCCTCTTCGTCCTCCTCCTCCTTTTCCTTCTCCTTTTCCTTTTTCTTCCCCTCTTCCTCTCCCTCTCCTCTTCTTCCTCCTCCTCTTCCTACTAATCTTCCTCTTCTTCCTCCTCCTCTTCCCTCCTCCTCCTTTTCTTCTCCTTTCCTCTTCTTTATCCTCCTCCTCCTCTCTCACCCCCCTGTGCTGAAGAAGGAAACAACAAATTAGAGAACAGAGAGAGAGAACAAAGTCTCTCAGCCAACGCACTAACCCTGAAGCCCCAGGCAGGCTGACATCTCTGAGGGCAACTGATTCTGCGGCCAGGTTCTCTGAGTCCACTGACCCGACTGTCCAACCCAGACTCTGGCCTCTGCAGGGTGGGGTGCGGCAGAGACCAAGGCCTCTGGGGGAGGGAGCGGCAGTGCACCCACCCCTCCGCCTGGTGATGGCGCCTTCCACAGAAGTGTCTGTGGACTATCACACAGGCACTTTATTCCTGTTGTTTTCGTGTGTGTGTGTGTGTGTGTGTGTGTGTGTGTGTGTGTGTGTGTGTGTGTGTTGCGTGCAGTAGGTGCACATGTGGGGGTACCATAGAGCACTTGAGTGTGTGTGCCTGTGAAGGCCCAAGGATGACGCCAACAGTCATCCTGGATGGCTCCACACGCTTGTTCCTGAGTTCCAGGTTTCCCAGGCTCTGTCCTCTGCAGCAGGAATTTCAGGCCACTGCCGTATCCATTTTCACATAGGCTCTGGGGATCTGAATTCATGTCCTTTTGCTTGCCAGGCAAAAGTTTCAATCACCAAGCCGTCTCCCCAGCCCACTTTGAAAACATGCTAATTTTCAGGCATTTCTTCCTTTGATGTCAAACCACTTTTTTTAAGATCGGTTCTTTAACAATGATGAAACTCCAGGTGGTGTTAATATAAACTGTAACACCTTAGAATTAGGCTCTCTTTTCTTATATGCGGAATCTAAACGGATTTCTTTTCCCATTCAGTAGAAAGGGCAGCTCATATCCGAGGG
This sequence comes from Typhlomys cinereus, assembly GCA_023101885.1. Taxonomy (NCBI): domain Eukaryota; kingdom Metazoa; phylum Chordata; class Mammalia; order Rodentia; family Platacanthomyidae; genus Typhlomys; species Typhlomys cinereus. The sequence goes on along the minus strand of JALPQD010000243.1, from coordinate 3,455,292 downwards.
ATCCACTTTTTTTTAATAACACGTGCATTGGATACTTTTCTCATTGTTGTGGGACGTGACAAAAGCAGCATAGGAATGGAAGGGTTTGTTTTTTTAACTGAGTTTGAAAGAATCCAGTATGTGGAGCAGGGAAGGCTTGTCGGTGGGGCTGTGAAGTGGCTGGTCACTGGGTCCACAGTAAGTCAGAGGACAGATGAAAGTTGTGCCCAGTTTGCATCCTCCCTTTATGTCGGGACCCCAGCCCCTGGGACGGTGCTTCATGCGCTCCAGGCGAGGCTCTCTTTACTGCAAATACGTCCTAGACGGACCCATGTTTCCTAGGTTACTCCAAACCCACTCAATGGAAATTGACCATCCTCGCAATGGTTCCAGTTACGCTTCTGCTCGCTCGGGCTCAAACTTCAAGGGGAGAAAAAGGAGATTTATTTAGCTTATGGCTCCAAAGGGGAGATACAGTCCTTTTTGGCAGAAAAGGCTTGGCTGGCCGGCAGAAATTGGAAAGTGGCCCAGGTCACTGCAGACATCGTGGAGGCTGATAGAGCAACCTGTGAACCGGAAGAACAGACTCTGCCAGAAACAGGGCAGAGCTAACCAACCTTAAGGCCCAGCCCTGTAAAATGCCTTTCTCCAGCAAGGCTCCACCTCCCAAAGGTGCCATGACCTTTCCAAACAACAACTAAGTGTGTAGGGGGGGACAACTTATGTTCAAACCACGACAGCAACATAACCGAATAATTTAATATTTTGATATAACTGAATTTTGTAATTTCAGAGATAGAATGTAAGGTTGTTCTGAATTGTAAAAGCATTGTAGTAGCTGGAATGATGGCTCAGTCAGCTTTAAAGCACTTGCTTTGCAAACATGGGGACCTGAGTTCAAGTCCCCAGAACCCACATTTAAAAAGTTCCATGTGGTGTATGGTGTAATCCCAAAACTGGGGAGACAGAGACAGACAGAATCCTGGGGCTCCATGGGCAGCCAGCCTAAGCTGCTTGGAGAGTTCCAGGCAATGAGGGACCCTTCTGTCATAGACAGACAGACAGACAGACAGACAGACAGACAGACAGACAGACAGATAGATAGATAGATAGATAGATAGATGATAGATAGATAGATAGATAGATAGATAGATAGATAGATAGATAAAAACAAGGTTGATAGCACCTAAGAACATGTTTTTAAATGACTTCCACATGTATGTATACCACACACACACACACACACACACACACACATACACACATGTACGTGAAGTTCTCACTTCCACATTCAGAAATCAAACCCCTGTTCTCATGTAGACGGGAAGATAGCTGGCCACATAAAAAACTAAGCTTATTACCAACATTACGCAGTGCAAATCCCAGCCCTAAGCTCTTTCTCTACAATGCTGTCAAGACAGAATATACATCTGCAAAACAAGAAAATGAGCCCCTTTCAATTTGATTCCCATTGTGAAGGTCAGAGACATGAAGACGGTATTAGTGGTTTCCAAAGTCAGGATTTGCTCCTCCTCCCACGCTTGCTCTCACGAAGAATGAATAGTGACCAGATTTTAAATCACTTGCTCCCTGGATTGGGGGGCGCCCGTGGTTGGATGCTGCCTGTGGCACAGAAGGGCAGCTACAGATTTATTAAAGCATTTGCTCGCTTCCCCCGTAATGAGGTCCCTCCCTTTCTGTGTGGTTTGTCAAACCCGTAACTCAGCCCGGCTTCTGCACAAACCCATCCCATGCTGCTGCTGCTCTGCATGGGATGATTGGGGTGATAAACCTGTCAGCTCCGGGCAGCCTTCCCATCACTGGGGATCATCCATCGCCGAAGTCCTGAGAATTTCTCCAGCAAGCTCTCAGCTTGACACCCACAGAGATATCATGTTTATGGCTTCACCCAGGAAAGTTAGGGCTAGGCATGATTTTTGTGAGGGGTGGCTTTGGTATGTCCTTGCTGCTTCTTTGAGCTTCTTTAGCTATAACCAACCAGCATATGTCAGATCTGACATGTGTAGGAGTCAATGTAGATCCTGGGCCAGACATGTTTTCTGAGGTGAGTCTTGCAGAGGTCAGGATTGGAGGCCATCCTGTAGTTACGACTCCACAATATGCAAGAACCTACGGCTGGGTGTTAAGAAGTCATACTTATCCTAGTCCAGTGCTTTAGAATAGGGAGGCTGATAGTCACCAAACAAAACTATGTAACTGTAAACATATTATAACATGCAATACATATGTTAACTATCTGAATTTAGTCACTCCACAATATAGATAGATATCAAAACATCATGTTATATATAATTTTTACTTGGAAATATGGGGGAAAACTTTAAAGACAAAAAGATTAAAGATTGTGTATAGAATTGAGTTACGGAAGAAAATCCTAAAAGCCAAGAAAGGAAGGAAGAAGGGAAAGAAAGAAGGAGAGAAAGAAAAAAGGAAGTAAGGAAGGGGAGAGAGAGAGAGAGTTTCTGACATCTCAGAAGCAGTGGTGATCCATTTCATTTCTTTGTCTTAACTTCCACAAATAGTGCTTGGATATGCAGTAAATATCAACTTTCCATATTTGAATGTTAAAATAGAAAAGGAAAAAAGAATGTCCTAATTGGCACTAGCCAGAACCAGGAAATCCGATTTCACTTTTTAATAATAAAAATAAACTACAGATTTTTCACAAAAGGAAATTTCCCATATTCCTCTTCTATAGGACAGCTTCCCAGGACAGGGGAAAAAAGAAACCCCCAACTCCGCCACTGGGAGAAAGCTTGCTGGACACTATGAACCAGGATAAAACTGCTCAATTTTTTGTTTGTCAGCCAGTTTAGGGGTTCAAGATGACTATGGGCACCATGTGGGAAATCCAAATTTCTAGAAGTTCTACATCTCCCTTGAAATCCACGATACTTGAAAACCAACAGGCTTCAACTGAGGCACCATGCGCAGCTGGGTAGAACCATTTGCGGTGACGCTTTGAATGTCCTAGCCACGGGGTTTGCGTGTTGGGGCTACTAGCAAAGCTTAGGACAAAACAAAAATTGGCTCCTAACAAGAACAGACAAATCCAGTGAGTCGAGGCAAGAGTTGGCACGTTTCAGGCAGTTCCTGGCACTACTTGGCTATTTATAGGGCTCTTCCCTGGGGGGCGATGGTAAATCTCAGTATTATCTGAGCCAGCCAGCGAAGGAGAAGATGTTAACGGCAACTCTAGCACAACAAACACCGCGACCAGGGCTGAGGGAAAGCCAGCTGGGTCCTTTCCCTCTGCTTCATCCAGCACCCAGTGCAACCGGCTTGGTCTACGCCACGCTGGGTCGGCTCTTCAGCTGTTCTGAGCCACGTGGCAGATGATGCGGTGCTAGCTGGCAGCAGGTGGCCGCCATCGCCTGAGCCTCTTACGCTGGCAAACTCTTCGCTTTTTCCATTTGATCATGGGTAACAAATTTTCCCAATGGGAAATTACAGTCAGAGAGCACAGTCGGATGGCCACTATGACTGACAAAATATTTAAGTGAGGGTGATCAAAGTCTGCTAACTGAACTGGAGTTGGTTCTTCTCATACGTTGTTTTTGTAAGATTTCTGTACCAGTCACTCTGTCACTGTGAGACGATACTCAAACCCAACTTAAGAAAGTAAAGGAGATTTATTCAGCTTATGGTTCCAGAAAGGAGACAGTCCATAACAGTGGAAAAAGATACGGCTGACTGGCAGAAGCTGGAGGCGGCCTAAGTCTCATCAGTCGTGGAAAATCAGAGCTACAAAGCAGGGCGGGGCTAGCCAGTCTCAAAGCCCACCCCCTCCAGCAAGGCTCCAACTCGTAAAGGGGCCATGACTTTCCTAAATGACTAAAGAATCAAACGCATGAGTCTGTGGGGGGGCAACTCACATTTCAAACCATGTGCATACACGGGCACATACATGTTCACACAAGCACACATGCACATACGTGCTCACACAACAGTACTTGTCTCCATGGCACTGAAGGCAGTTCAGTGGGGGAGGAACAGTTCAAGTTAGATAGCACTACTTTGATTTGATTTGATTTGAAAACTGACTAACTAGTATGATGAGTTCTGGTATAAGACATGAATTGGGCTGAAAAGATGGTTCAGAGATTAAAGCTTTAACCCTGTAAGCAAAAGTTTAAATCCCCAGGTCCCGTGTGAAAATGCCTGATGAATGTAGCCACAGCCTGTAATTCCAGCCCTGGAAGCCAAGGAAACCCAGAGTAAAGCAATAAAGAAGTAGAGCAATCCAGGATGATTCTTGATATCACCCTTGGACCTCCACAGACACACACACACTCAAGTGCCCTCTTGCACACACACACACACACACACACACAGACTTAACAGTTTTGCTGTTCTGAATTTGAGAACTGAATTTTGGGAAGATAAAATTAGTTATTAAAAGAGAGAAGATGCAGGTCATAAGTGTCTGAACACAAGAACCATTTATAGGTAGCAGTTTTTTAAATAATCATGAAAATCAACAACGGTTATTAGGAGTTGTTGAAAGGAACATGGAATTTTTTTCAAAATTAAAGTGCTTCTCCAAAATGACCTGAAAGAATGATATACAAAGAGATTGTGGACTACGTTCATTACAAAGAGGACATTCATCTTTTGGGGACAGAAAAATTTAATCATTTTGTGGGAAAACATATATTCTAATTTTATTCCTTTTTGTATATTACTAATGCATTGAATTATAGTAATTGAGTGTTTCTTCACAGATACATATAAATATACATGTAGACGGCAAATAAATATATATATTTGTAATTTATATGTAGATACATAAATATATGAAGATCATAAATTTAAGGTTAACTATTTTTTAAAATCTTTGTATGTATGGTTTAAATCTTTGTGTGTGTGTATATGTGTATCTGTGTGTGTGTCTGTGTGCCTTATATGTGTGCACGTGTGTAAGTGGACACATGCACGTGCCATTTATTGCACACATGTAAAGGTCGGATGGCCACCTCAGCTGGGGATCCCATCTCCTGCCTTGTTTGAGACAGAGTATTCTTGTTCACCACTTTGGAGGCCAGTCTAGCTGGCCGTGAGCTTCCAAGTGCTCACCCATCTTTGCCTGCCATCTCACTATAGGATACTTTCAGATCCAGACTACAATTCTACAAGGAGTCTGGGGGTCCAAACTCAGGTCCTTATACTTGCACAACAAGCACTTTACACACTGAGTCCTCTTCCAGCCCAACTCTAACTTTAACGTGATTAATATAGTAAGTAGAACTGTATACATCATGCCAACTTGACATCTTGAATAACTATAACTTCCAAAATAAACACACCAAAAAGCCAAATTCATTATCTTGGATATGTATTCATACTTCACTATAATTATAGGGCCTATGGTAATTAACTTTCCATGTTATGACTTTTAATCAAAGAGAACACCTATTCTCAAGACAATAAGAGACTACTCCAGGTAGGAGAGGGGAGGAACTATTTATCAGTTTCTTCTCTTTGCGAACATCAGTTCAATATCACTTTAATAAAATTGAAGTGGCAACAGTAAACATCTTCACATTAGATCATCCAAAGGTATTTACATATTTTTAAATCTATTGCCACTCTAAAAAATCAAGACAGGTTAGAATTATAGTTAGCAGTTAGCATGCATTCTGTGTCTGTCTTATTCTTATAAATTATCTGGGCACTGAAATAACGAGCTAGAAGCGCGGGCAGATCCATCCGTCCTGTGAAGCGATGTCTTGCCAGAATAAGAATTTCCTCTGGAAACCACATTTCTAGATGGTTTTTGATAAAATGCGAACACTGCTGTATATGACCCTCCACACTTTGCTTCCCTTGGGTGCAAACCTCTTGGTGGCTGCCACTATCGACTGGCTTAATAATAGTTTCAGCTTTATTCTCTGATAAAATTGGTTCCCAGATGCAAAGAATTATTGCATGTAAGGCGTGGTTAGAAAAGTTTTATGTATCATAGAAATGCACAAATGATCATCTGTCTTTACCCAATATTATTTTTTAGCATCCCAAGTTCCTGGTAAACACAGAAATCATTGTGAGTCATGAACAGAGAAACATCTTTCCCTTTATTGACTGAGAAGAATTAAGCCCATTAGAGAGCACACTAAATTGTAACCACCAAAGGAATTGACTTGCTGCTGCTGCACATGCTGCTGTAAGGAGATAAAATAGTCTCCCCTGAACTCAATGCCTGCCGTGTCCTTGAACTCACCTTAAGAAGACAGCACAGGAATAAGGGATTTAAAAAAATCTAGAGAAAGAGTTTGAGAAGGCTGAATTGCCTCTTCCTTCAATGTAACAGGAAGGTGCTAAGTGGAATTCGTTTTCCAAGGGGAATCTTTGATCTTAGAATTCTAAAAACCCTATGGTTTCATCCTGTGGCACACACTAATAATTTCCCTGGGAGGGGGGACAAAATGGTTCAGCACATGCTCGCAAACCTGGCACCCTAAGTAGTGAACCCATGTAGGGAGAGGAAAAATTGACCTCTGATCTCCACCTGTGCACCATGGCATGCGTGTAAGCATCTTCTCTCTGTCCATCTGTGTCTATCTCTTTGTTACAAATAAATAAGTATTTTTTTATTCAATTGTGCGTGTGTGTGTATGTGCGCGCGCATGTGTGTATGTGTGTGTGTAGAACCACGGACGAATTCGCGAACCACCATGGACGCCTCCACCTCCTTCTGCCCCGGGATTCACAGGCTCCGCCCTACCAGGACCGGAAGCGCAGGCCGCCCCCCGCTTCCGCCTGGCGTCTATACGTGGGATCTGGGATCCGAACTCAGGACCTTCTGCCTGCAAGGCAGAGGCTTAACCCCTGAGCCACCTCTCCAGCCCCACAAATAAATAAGTATTAAGAAAAAAGAATTCCCCGGGCGCAACCTTATTTCAGGGAGAAGTGAAGTTCTGGAGCAGACTTCCCACTCTCTGGAATAGCTTAGAGGTTCCAGAGAGAAAGTAAATGCTCCTGGAAAAGAGCAAGTCCACAATGTCACGTTAGCTCGCTGTTTTGAGTAAATCTCGATTACATTTAGAGAACGTCAGCGGATGAACTGAACCACAGGGTGTTTCTCCAGCTTGAGTCTCTATCAAATAAGATCCAAGGGCTAAGATAATAGTCAATTATGGGTTTTGTTTTTGGATTTCTTGGTTTCCTCTGGAGTCTTAGCTCGTGTGAACCCTGGTTGGAACTCTGTCTGTTGTCAAAGCATTACTTCCTTGGGATCCTCTGATACTGTTCTCTGGTTTCTCGATATCTCTTTGGTGTTCTTCCTAATCTTTGCTTAGAAGTCCCTTCCTCCGTCCACACAGCCGGTGACCACAACCTCCCTCCTTAACCTCCTTCCCTTTTATTCTGCCCAATCCCTGGAAAATCACATCCACAAATGACGGCAGCCACCTTCTACCCTACACGCCAAGACCCCTCAGTTCTTGTCTCTTACCACGCATCTATTGTCTGCCTGTCTAAAAGACTTTTTAAGGAGCCTGGATTTTGATTTTTGAATCTGGCTTATGGTTTCATAAACTCTACAGCCCTGGGCAAGTTTCTCAGGCTCTCCAAGTTTCCATTTCCTAATTGGTTTATTCAAATGAGGATAATAAAGCATATCCTACTGAAACATTGTGAGGATTGAAGGAAGGGTGTGGCACGAAAGGAGATGTGTAGTAGCTCTTGGCAAGTGTTGTTCTCATCCTTCTGCTTTTCCTGGTTCGTCCTGTCTGCGCCTGTCTCTGTGGTTGTCCTGACTATTCTTTATGGCTCTATCTTTGTAACAATCTTAATACCAAGAGCTGAAATAGCAGTTCAACTTCTCTAGGCTTCCTATCATTATATCCACAGAAAACATATCATGTTTCTGTGTTAATTACAAATTTTCCTCATTTTTCTGGTTGATCTAGTGGATATAAAGTCAGATCCATCAGTAAATAAATGGACTATTTGATAGCTAACCATTAGCTAGAGTAATCCCATATATTAATTGCAAAATGCTGAGGTCAGTAAGCTTATTTTCTTTTTAGAAGTATTCCCTGGTCTGATAATTGGTATGTCTTTGATGTGGACAAGACTGTATGTCATGGAGAAGACATTAGAGTTCAAACTCTCCCACTATCCATGGAGTCTAGGTGAAGCGACCAATCTCAGGTGTTTTAGTCCAGCCAATCTACTGTACATTGGATGACTCGTGATCAATGGAAGTTTATGTCTTATGCCTCTGAGGCTAGAAGTGAGAAAATCAAGGCACCTGATGAACCAGTGTCTGGTGAAGACCCAGACCCTCATGGATGAGACTTTCTTTTTGTGTATCTTCCAGTGGGGAAAAGCTGGAGGATTCTCCAAGTCTCCTCCATGAGTGCACTCATCCGCTTCATAAGGTTCGTCCTCACAAGCTATTCACCTCCTTTCAAAGGTCCCCATCTGGCCTTGGGGAATCAATGTGCAGCCATGAACTCAGGCAACATGAATCTGTACGTGGCAGTAGCTAGCACTAAATCACTGTGGGGCCATGTCTGGGCCTCCTTCCCCAGCATGATGTGTGGACCTTTGGGCATGACCTGTGTTCTGCCCCGCGCCTCAACTCTGCAGTGGAAAACCATCTCCCTCTCTCTTGTGCAGCCAAACAGCTCTGGCTGAGGCTGAAGTTCCCACTTTAGAATCCAACCTCTTCCCTGGCCATTGCTGATTCCTTCAGCACAAACACTTAGACTGTCAGATAATCCTTTGTGTCCTGTATCATCACTTGATAGCTTCGCCTGTATCCATCACCTCTTCTGAACATGTTTTCACCTTAAGCATCTTTGTGTCATCCATGGGGATTCGCCCAGAGCAAAGCATATAGGAGGTACCCAATAAACCTACCTACTATACACTCAGGTTACTTTTCATGTCACTGATAAATAAATAACCAAACAAATTCAAGGAGCAAAGGGTTTTGTCCGTGCTTACAATTCTCAGTTACGGTTCATCGTCCACTTGTCAGGAGAGTTCACACTAACACCAGGAGCCAAAAGAACCACATCACAGGAACTGTGGAGAGAGGGGCAAACCTCCCCACTTGCCAGACTGCAAAGTCTGCCAAATAATGCCAAAGTATGCCAAACTACCAGATCTCTCCATCTTATCCACCCGCCAAGGGATGGTCTCACCCCCCATGGGTGGGGTCTTCTCTATCAATCAGACCATCTCCTATGGGCTTGCTCAGGTCTCGCCTTGACTACTGCCTCCTCGCAAATGTGTCAGAGCCCAGCCTTTAGGTGTTAGGTTGATACCTGTATGGACTGCCATAGGTGGCATAGTCAGATGGGAGGTGGGTGGTCAACACATAAGAAGTGGCAGAGAACGCATCCCCCTTCAGAAGCTGGGAGAGCCGTCTGGCCAGTTCAGCCTGGCTCTGCAATCCCACCATCCCCTCTGAGCCTATTAAGCCTCCAGTGATTGACATTGCTGCATTTTAAATTTCTGCTGAGCACAGTCATAAATATGATAGTGAAAGTGATGGCTTGCTTTCACATCCCAAACCCCAGGACAAAAATATCTGCCATCACATCTACAGGATGATAACAATATATTATCAGACATTATGCATCTTTAAAAAAAAAAAAAGCACATTTTCCAGAAAGGATCCTTATTGCTTTTCTTGAAGCAGTGGCTAAAAAACAACCTTTGAGTTTGCTGGGACAAGACCCAAAGTGCTGCTAAATTGGAAACCTGTTTAATGGCTCAGACAGCTTGCTGTCAAATTAATTATGGAAGCTCAGACATCTCAAGATTACATTAGGGAGGAAGTGCGTCACCAGCCGTGATCAATGGACGGAATGTAGTCTTGGCTGCATCCCGGTGATGTAAGTAAGTTGAGGTCTGAAGAAAATTGGAGATTACTTTTGGTTGAGTGAAATAAAATCTACTCAGCTATCTTGCAGTTGTGAATGGCTGGGAAATCTGTAGCCCCCTCTCCCCAAAGGCAAGAGAGTAGAGAAGGAAGCTTTGAGAACTTTGCGTGTGACTGCAGACCTCAGCTTTGTACCAAAATTCAAAGTAAAAAGGCGAAAGACAGGAAAGTTGACTCAAGGAAGAAAGTTGGAGTGAACACATAAATTTCCAAAAGCATGAAGAGCGGGAACTTCAAAGAGCAGTAGCAGCTTTCTAATATTTTTGTCATTGAGCTGGAAAGAAATTGTCTAGCACCTTTGACAATTCATGTTAACACCTCCTTTCTTTCATTTTGCTCCTGTTTTCATCAAAGTAATCCAGATACTTTGTTGAGAATGTCAAATAGTTCTGTGTGGCTTATTGGAGGGAAAAAGAGTCCATTTTCAGGTTTCTCCCCACTTTGGTGTTTGTCTCCAGAACTTTCAGAATGGCTCAAGGCATCGGCAAACACTTCCTACAAGGAGCGAAACTGGTAAATGCTTTAGCTCTGGGCACCATATGGTCTCTGCTGCAATTACTCAACTTCGCAGCTGTGCATTAAAAGCAGCCGCATGTAAACACGGGCTCAGCTGTGCTGCGATGGAACTGTATTTGCAAATGCAGGCAACAGGTCCGTGGGTCACAGTCTACTGATCATGAGCTGTTCCTCGAATGTTCATTTTTAGTCGTCACTACACAGCTGGATGACACATTGCTGCAGAAAGTGAGGATAGGACTCTACCCTGCCAGTGACCTCCTCTGTACAGTCCCCTCTTCCACAGTAACATGGGTTTGCTCTGGCCAGATCGGCATGAAGTAATCCTTTCATAGCTACTCTGCATGGTGCTGATAAATTCATGACAGAACAGCTTAAGGGAACAAAGAGTTTTATTTTGTCTTCTGATAGTCCTGTTACCATTCTTAATCCAGCTTGGCAGGAGAGCCCACACCGACACCAGGGGTCATAGCACTATGCACAGAACTGCTGAGAGACAATCTTTACTTTCCGGACCTGCATATCTGGTCAAGTATACAAAGGACACTAAGTCCCTCAACCAGTGCCCTCCATCTTACCCACGTACCCAGAGGATGGTCCCATCCACTCGGCTGGCTCTCTCCCCATCAGTTAGTCAATCTCCTGCAGACCTGCTCAGGCTTTAACCCAACTGCTGATTCTTTAGAGCTCCAACCTCCCATTGTCAAGTTGACAGCTCTATCTAACTATGACAGTTTCCATTTTCAATGATGTCATGCGTGCTAGTGACAGCTGAACCACACAGTAGAATGGCATCTCCTTCTTGCAGATCTTCTCCTTTCTTCTTGTTGTGGGTTTAGGGTCGTTCAGAGATTCAACATTGATCAAAAGTTAAAAGTTTAACAAAATGAAAGGCTTTATTGGAAGAGAGAGAGAGAAGAGAGAAAGACAGAGAGGGAGAGAGAGAGACAGAGAGACCAGGGCTCACGCAAAGATTGGGTCCATGGTGCATGAAGCCCCAAACTATGACCTCACATAGTCTTTTTTCTTTTGAAGATAGCATGGTGGGAAGGAGGATGAAGCCAATAAACTGGGTTCCCAGACCCTCAGATGCGGACATATGACTGTGTGTGTTCCCATGGGCAGATGTGTAGGTGCCAGAAGTGAAGTAATTTTATTACAGGGACGAGATAACACAGTTAGTTGTTAAGTGTTATAACCATCTCTTTACCTGTGCATCTGCTGCATACCCCATATAGCTTAAGCCTGATGTTTGTATTCTAACCGAGGGGAATTACTGGGCAGAGGGAGAAATTCCAGGAAGCTAGTTAGAGAGGGGAGGACATCTATTCTCACTAGTGGGTGACTGCTGCCAGCCATTCTCTTAGCTAAAGAGTTTATTTCAGTTTCCTATAAGTATATCAATTTTTTTTTTCTTTTTATTCTTATTACATCTCTTCCACACTTCTTTTCTTTTCTTTGGATTGAACTTAGAATCTTACTCAAGTTAGGCAGTTCAAGTCCCAGTTTTTACTTTCCTATAGTCATTATCATTCTTTACATGCCTGATTTGCTCTAAACCGGTATCAATTCAAACTCAGATTTTTCTCCTGACTTTTAAAATCTTTACTCAACATGTTTTCAAGTGAATAAGGCGTCTCTCCTTTCCCTCTTCCTGGGGGCGTCAACCTAGAGCATTCTGGCTGGGTGAACCTCCGTATCTGTGTCATCATAGATGCTTTGGCCTGTACACTCCCTGAGACCAGACTTTCTGCTTCATCCTCTCCTCTTTGGAGGGCACAGTCCCTTCTTGTTGAATGGACCCATCATTCCATAATCTCCTGAGAAAGGTACATGGTTATATTTTCTGAAACATTACAAATCTGAAAATGACTTCATTGCCCCTCCCACTTAACTGACATCAGACTGAGCACAGAATATGCAGGTGGAAACATTTCCCTTCACAATCAGGAAGGTCAATAGTGTTGCTCTATCTAAGGTCAACACCATCCCATCTCTTGAAGGATCCCTCATTTGAACACAGTGTTTTCTCTCTGGAAGCATCTTGAGACTTATTCTCCCCCCCCACACACACACACAGTCCACCCCCACCCATCAACTCCCTTCCTCTCCACTCTTGCTGATTTTCTGTTCTACTTGATGTTTGCTGTGAGTCTGTTTCAACAAGGTACCCAAACACTTAATGGGCCTTTCTCCTGCAAAGCCATTCTCCTGGCCCTGTGACAATTCCTGGTGATGACTTGGGAACAATTTCCTCTACTTTCTATTTCGCTCTCTTTCCAGAACTTAACATGGCTTCCATATCAGACATCTTGAGTAGGTCCCTTCTGCATCTCATCTACTCAATTGTTTTGTCTGCGTTCCCCGAGCCCCCTGAGTCATGACCTCAAGTTTGCATTTTGAAAATGTTCATCAAACCTTTCATTGTTCATTGAACATTCCTTTCTTGTTTCTTGTTTCATGGAAGCATTACGCTTTTATGGAGAAGATACTGATGAATGCACCGATTACTTTTACCTGTTGCTGTGAGACAAGACTGGAGCTCAAACAACTTGAGGGAGAAAGTTAGATTTATTCAGCTTACCGTTCCAGAGGGGAGACACAGTCCGTAAGAGTGGAGAAAGCATGCTGACTGGCAGAAGCTAGAGGTGGGCTAAGCCACATCCTTCATGGGGGCACAGAGCTGCTGCAAGCTCAAGAGCAGACTCACTCAAGCAGGGCGGGGTTAACCAACCTCAAGCCCCCCCTCCCCGTGACTGCCTTCTTCCACCTTCCCACCATATCCAGTAGCAGTTTTTCTCCCAGTGGCTTTACTTAAGGAGCTTCTGCAGGTCCAACTGAGACGTGACCCCACCCTTCCCAGCCACACTGCAGCCGGGATCCTTGGAGATGCCGTCCCTGAAGGTGGTCCTGCTGCCTCAAGCTCCTAAAGGGTTAGTGCCGCTCTTAACCTGTCCTGAAACTTCTCTGTATGCTGCCACTGCACCCCCCCCCCTTGTAGGATTTACAGAAAAACTGTAGTGACTGTATGTGTGCGGTTCCACCAGTAATTCTATGGGAGGAGACATTTGAAGTGTACATCACAAAGACTCATTTTAAAATACGCTGGCGTATTGAGACAAAAGAGATAGCATTAACGAAAACTTGTTTTTTTAAATGATTAATTAGGGACTGGGAGGTGGCTCAGTAAGTAAACGCATTTGCCATACAAGGGGTACGTTCCGAGTTCAGGTAGAGACCTGCCTCAGGAATTAAGTGGAGGGGGCCCGGCAAGAGGGTAACGTAAGACTAGTCCACCCTCTCTGTTTCTGTGTGTGTGTGTGTGTGTGTGTGTGTGTGTGTGTGTGTGTGTGTGTGCAGTGTGCACAAGAGGACACTTGAGAGTATATGCCTGGGGAGGACCCCAAGGGTAACATCAGGAATCATTCTAGATTTTCTACCTCCTTATTGCTTTGCTGTGGGGTTTCCCAGGCCCTGTCTTTCAGGACTGGAATCACAAGCCACCATTATATCCACACAGCATTTTTATGTGGGATTTGTGGATTTAAACTCACATCTTTTTGCTGGTGAAGCAGAGGCTTAACCGCTGAGCCATCAGCTCACCCCCACCCCCAGTGACGGTTACTCTTAACAATCGCTGTGAGAGAGCACCCAAAGTCAAAGAACTTCAGGGAGAAAAAGAAATGTATTCACCTTATGGTTCCAGAGGCGGTGACATGGCGGGCGGCTGAAGCCGTAGGCTAAGTCCCGGCAGTCATCCACGTGGCTGGAAGATTCCTAGAGAGTCTCTTCTTCTGTCTTCTGTTCTGTGGTTCCTTTTATCTGGTCCACTACTGGGAGGTTCCATTCAGATCTGGGGCTGATCTTTGTAGTATCCAGATAACCTCTTCAGGTAATCTCAGCTGATCTTAGTTAATGCCGGGTGTGTCAAGTTGACACCCAGGACCAACTATCACATTATGCCTCCTCACAAACATGGCCACCTGAATTTGACCCCAGGATGACCTTTACCAGTACACCATGACATGCATGCATATACCATTTCTCTCTCTCTCTCTCTCTCTCTAATGACAGCTTAACAGCTGAATGCATTACCCCTGTCACACATATACAGATAAGAACTAAAGCACCTTTGCAGCTGTATTATTTTTAAATTAGCATTTTAAATACACCCAATAGATGAGGTCTGTTGTATTCAGTTCATATTCATTCCACACATCCCTTCAAACACAGCTCACTTGCAGCACCTGTGTACCTACACAGCACTGCTTACCTTTAGGTTAGAAATCTGGAAATCATTTCCTTTGGCCTAAAACCTCCATTCAAGAAATGTCGTTAGCTGTTCTGATTTTTGTTGTTGTTGTTGTTGTTGTTGTTAATTATTTATTGTGTGCTCTCTGTGTGTCTGTGCATATCAGAGGGCACTGTGTGTGTCCCTGTGGAGGCCCAAGGGACTTCAGGAACCACGCTGGGTTGCTTCCACCTCGTTTTTGCTTTGCTCTGGAATTTTCCAGACTCTGCCTTCCAATGCAGGCTGCTGCCATTTCCACCTGGTGTTTTTACGTGGGATCCAGGATCCAAGCTCAGGACCTTCTGCTTGCGAAGCAGAGTCTTAACCCCTGAGCCTCTCTCCAGTCCTGGTACTCTGATTTTCAGTGTAATAGCAGCCATGAGAAATAATCATAAAATTCATATCTTTGTCTCCTTCTACTTTTTAAATTGATCATTTCTCTTTATGTATCTGGATAAAGCATGGTTCTTAGAGACTTGGGTTTTCATGAATGTGCTTGTGGTTTTTTTGTTTGGTTTGGTTTTTATTTTTATTTTTCTTTGGCTTTACTTATCATCAATGCAAATTCAACTTGGACTTTCATGTTTAAAAGCTGTGAGTAAGAAACAAAGTATTATTTTAACAACAAACAGCTTCTGAAAGTCCTATCTAGGTACAAATGAATTGCTACTTGTTATCTGTGCTGTCATTTAACAACCATGTGTCTGGCGTGGTCTGGCGTAGAATCCACTCTTCCCTCCTGAGCAAGAGGAGAATTCATTAGTGGAGAGGAACTCAAAAATGGAAAGAAGGAAAGAAATAGATAGTAAGACTGTGTCAGGAACTTAGTGCTCTTATGAAGAAAAGTTTCAGTTTTAGGAATAAAGTTGAGGGACTGGTAAAATGGCTCAGGGGAAAAGCAAGAAAGTCTTTGCCTTGCAAGCAAAAGGCCCTGAGTTCAGATCCCAAGGAAAAATGCCAAAAATGCTGGGTTTGGTGGTGGCCTGCAATTCCCGCCCTGGAAGGCGGAGCCTGGAAAAACCCAGAGAAAAGCAATGAGAAGGTAAAGCAATGCAAGATGATTCCTGGTGTCATCTTTGGGTCTTCATAGGCACACATACTCAAATGCCCTCTAGTACACACACACACACACACACACACACACACACACACACACACACACACACATGCAAAACACACACATGCAAAAATAATAATTATAATAAAAGAATAAAGACAAGATTAACCTATGTAGAACAACTAAGACTGGAATATGAGAAGTTGGCTCTTAAACTGCAAGAAAACTGAATGAGTGCATGAGTATGACTAGCTGAGAGGAAAATCCCAACTGTACTCTTACATTTGGCACCAGACACCTCCGTGGAATTAAGCGTGCACGTGGTGTTTAATGAGGATGTGAGGATGTCCAAGCAGGAAACCAGGCAGGCACAGGCAATCCCACCCAGAGCCTGTTTGCCCTGATTTATGCAGAGTTCTAAGAAAAGCCATTATCTGCTTTCCTAGACCTTACAAGGTCCAACACAAATGGAAAGAATGTCCTGGGAGGAAGAACATCAGAGGTAGAAACACTGATAACTGTTCCAACAGGCGATAACACGCACACCAGCAGGAGACACTGATTGCATTAATCTCATTTTGCAGGGTAACAAAGAGCCAAAATAGTTTTGGCCATACTGATGTATATGTCATTAAGGGATGATCAAAAAAAAATGGTTTCAGGACAACGAATAAGCAAATAAAATTGGGAGTAGCCATTCCTCCCCAAATGGCTGCCAGAAGTTAGGGTGTTTTATAATAGAAAAATCCATTTATCTGGAATACTTCTGCCCCCTTTGGCAGCACCGTATTTTTTTCAGAAGCCACAACAAGGTCAGTTAAGGGTCCCATTGATTCCAACGAAATTGCTTAATGACAGCAGTGACTGTGAAGTCACAGAAGGCATCTGTGGAAACAAGAATCAGCCTTTCGGTGGCAAAATACAGTCTGTTGCCGATCCGTGTGCCCACCCAGCCTTTGCAGCACAGATTTGCCACAATCCTGCTCACTTATGTCCATCTTCACCACCATCACCACCACCACCCTGACCAGGGCAGAAATGCTTCTCTTTGCAGGAGGATGATCCTCAAGGCGAGTCTCACTGAGACCTGAGCTATAGGAATCCTTTTCTCGGGATGGCGGCTGAGAGTCGGTCTTCCTTTCTCCCTTGAGACCTGAGGATCAGGGGGTCTCCTAGAGTCCAATCAGTACCTGAAAGATACCCCCGAGTTAGACCAGTTTGCATTCCATCCATCAGCCCTCCACCCACCCGTCACAAAGAATAGATGCGCCCAGCAGCCTCTGCTCACCCTGCTGATGGCTGATCTGCTGTCATTTCATTAGCAGCCTGACTCTTCACACCCTCAGTGTGAAGAGATGGGTGTTAATGAGTAGAACCCATCTGGGTAGCTCCCGTGATTTTTTTTTTTTTTTTTTTTTTTTTGGTACTCAAGCTAGTGATCATTAGTAAACAAGGGGAAAGCTCTTCTCTGGGGGAATCTTAGAAAACAAATGAGATGTAAGCCAGATTGTTCAATGACTCTGAAAGGGTCAGAGCCTTCCTAAATAGGCTTGGTTGTTCTGCCCAAGTGTTTGGACACTGGCGACCCATCCTAGACCCGCCTCCGCAAAAGCATTAAAAATGGGCATATTTTTCTGTCAAAGCAGATGGCAGTGGCTTGTAAATTGCAGGAATATACTTAACCTTTGCAGATCAGCTTCATGGTCTGAATGGGCAATTACCAGGCTTCTTTCCACTAGGAGTTACAAACTCATCAAGATTCTACATCCCTCTTCTTGCTCTTGAGTCTGAACGTCCACCACGGCAAGGGAGGCTTTTTAAAAGACTGGAGGAAAGAAGCACATTGGAAAAGAATGGTCAGTGTAAAAGAAAGAGAAAGAAAGAAGGGCCAGAAAGATGACTCAGGGGTTAAACCTTTGCCTCCCAAGCAGAGGATTCTAGTTCGGATCCCAGATCCCATGTAAAAATGCCAGATGGAAATGTACTTTCGGTCCTGGAAGACGGAGCCTGAGAAACTCCAGAGCAAAGCAAATAGGGGGTAGAAACAATCCAGGGTGATTCCCAAAGTCTCCTCCACAGACACACCCAGTGCCTTCTGATACACACAGACGCGCATACAGAGACATACACCAGACACACATGCAAAAACAGTAAAATTATTTTAAAAATTTTTAAAAGAAAGAAAGAAAACCTCTCTTTCCCATTGATTCAAGTTACTAAGGCTGACCTACAATTCCCAAGGTTCCAGTGTCAGTAACCAAGACACGAGCTTACTAGAACCTCTTCTCTATAAGTATCTGTCTTAACAATTTCCCCAGAGAGCACTACTTTTGATAGCATTATAAACTATTCTCAAGGAATTTATGACTCAAATACTATCTGTCAATATACAGCATTTGTCAATGAGAAGAGAAACTGATGAATCAGCCATTAACACAGAGAAGAAAACATATTGATTAAATCGACTTTGTATCTAGCAATATGTTAGACAGCAACATGCCTGGAAAATAAACTCTGTAATGAAGAACTATGTTTTCCTTCACATTTTGGTAAGACTCTTGCATATTTCCCTATGGTAGATAAATCATGGCCATACTTATGTCATCATAAAAATGAATTAATCGAAAAATGCTTATAACTTTCCCAATACAAAAATAATCTTGATATCAAAACCATATTAGACAGTTTTATCATGACCATGACAAAATTTATTTGACAAAAGCAAGTTAAAGGGGTTGAAGTGATGGCTCAGGGGTTAAGACTCTGCCTTGAAAGCAGAAGGTCCTGAGTTCGGATCCCAGATCCCACGTAGAAACACCAGGCAGAAATGGCGGAAGCCTGCACTTCCGGCCCTGGTGGGCGGAGCCTGGGAAATCCCAGAGTGAAGCAAAAAGGAGGTAGAAGCCATCCAGATGTTTCCTGAAGTCACCCTTGATCCTCCACAGGGACACACAGTGCCCTCTGATACACACACACACACACACACACACACACACACACACACTAAATAAAATAAAGTTTAAAAAATGAAGAAGTTAAAGAAGGAGAGGTTTATTCTGGGTCATAGTTCAAGGGTCGAATCCATCACTGTGGGAAAGTCATGGCAACAGGAGTGTGACATCATCCACGGTCAGGAAGCAGACAGAGATGAACGCTGGGGCGGAAGCTTGCTTGCTCCTTTCTAGTCATACTTGAACTCTAACCCCTCGGAAGGTCCTCCCCCAGTTAGCGTGGGTTTTCTCATCTCAACTAACCCAACCCACAAACTCCCTAACACACATGCTCAGGGGTTTGTCTCCTGGGTGATTCTATGTCCTGACCGTTGATGAGCGAGATGGCCTGCCACACCCTACCTTTTCTGCATCTCCAAAGCTCTTTTCATCACCGTAAGAGCATCGCTCAGCACTTGCCTAGGGTGTGAGGTCCTGGGTGTGGCTCTCAGCACCGCAGAATAAAATAAAACCTCATGAACAGGATGAAGTTTGTGAGTGTCGTGGGCTCTTTCATTGGCCCAGATGTGCTTTACCCAAGGGCCTAGGGTGCCAGACCTTCATCGTCGCCAAAGATCCACCTGGGACAGTGGACCCATGAAGACACAGACACTTGTAGGAGTAAACACCACAGAAACAGTCTTTATTGGGGAGAATTGCAGAAAAGTGAGAAACTGAGGAAGAGTGAGAGAAACTGCGGAGGGTAGGAGGGTTTCCACGAAAGGAAAAAGCCACTGAACCTCTTTGTGGGGGGGGTATCAGGTTTATAGCAGGAACTGAACAAAGTCAATGAGGTTATTAGCTATGTGGTTAGCCAATTCTCTAGACACACCGCAGGCTGAGCCAATGGGGAGCTGGCTCACTCTTGACGTGTCCCCTTGGCCTGGCCCACCTGGGGGTAACGAGACGGATTAACCCTCCCCCAGCCTGCTCATCTGTGACCCCGGTTCATCGGACACCTTGATCAGTCATCCCCAGCTGCTGTTGCTACCGCCAACCTTGCAGGCGTCCCAAGTGTCACTCAGTCCACTGAGCTCTCTTCGTCCTTCGTGGCTACCAAGAAGTAGCTGCAGGTGTTCTTAATTCCTCGCCTAGTGTGCGATGGGGGTGAAGTTGATGAAGGCTTTCTCGGAAGCCGTCTTCACAGCTTAGTCTGTTGCCGTCCGCTGCATTATAACTGAGAATACACGGAGACGACAGGGCCTTGCACACACTCCACAAGGGCTTGGGGGTGACACCCCACTTGCCGTCGCTGGTCTGGCGCCCCAACCTTCACCTTATCTGTCTCACTTGGATCCTTACCCTGACCACATTTGTTGACTCAGTGCACCAGACTCTGCCACGTAACCCTTAATCTCCCTTTCTCCTTGTGACGCATGGGAGCGACCAGCAGTTTTCACGGGGGCTCTTTTCTCTTACTGCGAGCAGAGCACTGATCAAGGAGAATCCGTCGGCTAAGTAGCGCTTTGCTTGTGATTTGTATTTAAATGTGCACAGTTGCCTGAATTCTCCAAGTGCGGCTTCAGAGCGCTCTTCTGCAGTGTAGCTACATCCTGGTGCAGACGGTGGGGTGGCTCTCTGCAAGTCCACGTACAGTTCCGCCGGAGCTGAATCCTCCGACCAGATATCGGGGTCGAGGCAGCCCTTGCAAGCCTTCTTCTCCCTGGGTTGTTTTTTGCTTTGCTAGTTCTTTCTTTTCTCCCATCCTTGACCACTGGCAGCAGAAGTTGCAGTTGATGCAGGGTAAAGAACAGAGATGCAACGATGGTTTGATTCCTACCATCCTTCACCTCTGTGCTTGACCCCCCGCGATGGCAAATGTGAGTATCTGACGTGCTGACCCCCGCCGAAGCATCTGCGATCCAGGCTCAGATAAAAACCGCTGTTAATATTTGATAGAAAGTCAGAAGGGTTCAGGTCAGCGAGGTGCGACCTTGTGTGGTAAGCTCTTCCCAAGGCACTGATGTCGAGAGAGGTAGAGCAGCCGCCTGTCGAGAACCCGATGAACCAGAAGCTTCCACAGTGTATGAACTTCCAGGGTGAGGAGCAGCATCTTTTAACCGCGGGAAAAGCAGCTGGCCAGAGAGGCGGCAAGAAACGGCAGCAGGATGTCTCAGTTTCCTCCCAATTGAGGGGGAAGGAAACTCCTAAGATGCAGAAAGCCAAGGAAACTTACCAAGCCAGAGAGCTGCGACATCCCCAGGCCCGTCCTTGGGGTTACAACAGCGACAGACTCTTGTAGGGAGAAGACTGTGCTTGGCAGTGCGGCCTGCACGCTGCAGATTTCATGTCCGGGACCCTCCAGCCGCCACTGTCTCCCCCACAGAAACCAGGGCACGCCCCTGCAGTCTCTGTCAGAAAGTAGCAGCAGGCAGGCTGACTCTCACGGAGAACCGAGTTCTCCTTCTCCTCTCCCTCCTCCTCCTCCTCTTCCTCTGTTGCAGTTCACCTGCGCGGTTGCTGATAAATGACCGTCAAATGGCTTTAAGGGAACAAGAGGTTCATTTCCTTACGATTACTGGTTACAGTTCTCAGTCCAGCTTGACGGGAGAGCACGCACCATCACCAGGGCCGAGGGAACTGGCCACACCATCACCACATAACAGCTGAGAGAGAGACAGTCCTTATTCTGGCCAAGTGAACAGAAGGATGCCAACTCTCTCAACCTGCTCTATGTGATTTATTCCAGGGCCTAGTCCCACCCACCATAGGCTGGACCTTCCCCATCAGCTAGACAATCTCTTGCAAGTTTGCTCTGGGCTTAACTCAACCATTAACTCTATAAATGTGTCCTCTCCTCCTCCTCCTCCTCCTCCTCTTCCTCCTCCTCCTCCTCTTCTTCCTCCCCCTCCTCCTCCTTCTTCTTCTTCTTCTTCTTCTTCTTCTTCTTCTTCCTCTTCCTCTTCTTCCTCCTCCTCCCTCTTACCTGAGAACAAGCCTAGGGTCCCCCCCCATGCCCAGAACCTATGATAATTAGAATGAAATCTAGTGTCTTCTTGCCTTATGACTCCTAACCACACGCACACACACACACACACACACACACACACACACACCACCCTCCTCTAGAAACTAGAAGAGGCAGAAACAACATGAACTAGTATTTGCCTGTTGACATCCAAGAAGAATCATTGAATCATCGCAGCATTCCACTCAAGGTTCAGAGATTTTTTTTCCCCCGAGTTTCGCAGGCTGTGTGCCTGCAGCCCCTCCTAGCACGCTCCATTGGAAGCATCCTCTGAATTATTTTCAGTGATCACCTTGTAATTAGAGAACAGACTATGAAGTGCCATTTAACACGCCTTGTCTAGTAAAGCCCGGTGATAGATTACGTCACAGTTCATTGTTCCACAGCCAGTCTAATCACACCCCCACAAAGGTAGACAAAGGTCTCATGGTGTCACTTCAGATTCCAGACGCTGAGTCCCAGTCCCAGTCCCAATGTTATGACAATCCCAAGCCTGAAAGGGGCTCATGTGTCTCCTGAAACCCTTTCTCAAATGGATTCTCACCGCATTTGGTTTTGCTTGGCCAAGGACACCTAACTTGGGTAGAACATATGATATCTGCTACTTCTCCAAGTCTGTGACTCACTGTCCATTAGTCAGATTTCTATCACAAAATGGATAGCAAAGATATTAACTTACAAAGAGCAAAGGTTAGTTTTGTGGGTTTTTTTCCTCATAGTCTGAGATTCTATCCAAAAGTCAGGGACCCGTTATTTGGGGACTTTGGTGACTGCACCGTTTGTCACTAGCAGGGAATATGTTTTGAAACAAACTACTTACCTGGTGGCCACGAATGAAAAGAAAAAGAGGAAGATGGGGGGGATCCCCACAATCGCAAAAGCAATGGCCAATGCCCACCCTCCCATAAGGCCTTGCTTCCCAAAGATGCCACATATCTCAATAGCACCACCATGAGGATCAGGCCCAAGTCATATGAGCCTGTGTGGGATTCTCATCCAAACCACAGCAACCTGGAAACCCAAAAGGTTAGAGCCGAATTAGAAAATATCATCTCTGGGTCAGAGAGACACCTCAACTACTTGGGTATTTCCCACCTCTGCTTCTCCTAGAGGCCTTCCTGTTTCACCTGCTGGTGCAGTTAAGATGGAAATGCCTGTTTCTCTTTTGACAAGAGATACTTAGAGTTAAACAATGTCCCACTGCAGACACGTATGCAGAACTACATAAAGTGTAACCACATGAAGAAAAGCAAGAGCCGGCAACTGCGACCACACCTGTGTTTTTAAGAATCCCACAGGCAAGACAGAGAGACAAATCTCATAGAGGCCTCTACATCCTTTGCCGATTTCAACCATTTGAGATGCTCCACCTCTGGGACTGGACCATGATGGTCGATTCGTGTGAGCTGACTGGGAGCGAGGGGGGGAGTGGAGAGGGAGCATGCAGTCACAGTCGTATAAAACCCATGATTTGACACATATGGATTTGACACAGGTGATAAAGGACTGCAGTCTATCTGATCAGAGCAAAAAGGAAGGAAGGGGAGAAAACCCTGTAAAATCTGATTTAACCGAGTAAAAATCTTAATTACTGTAGTTATTTTTGGACTGCAGAACAAGGACTGGGAAGATAACTTGGTGGGTAAAGCACTTGCCACACAAGCCTGGGGACTAGAGCTTAGATCCCCGGAATTCACATGAAAATCTGGGAGGGGGGGCAGCCTGCTTGTAATCCCAGCAAAGGGAGCAAGCAAGCTAGCCAGACCAGCAGAACTAGTGAGCTTCAGTTTCAAAACAAGCCCTGCCCCAGAATAAAAGATGGAGAGTGATCAGCCCATGTCAACCTCAGGCATCTACACTCGTCCATCATGCGCACCACAAACACGCATGTACAAAAATAACTGATAGCCTCAGCATAGTCAAGATAGATAGATAGATAGATAGATAGATAGATAGATAGATAGATAGATAGATAGACAGATAGATAGATAGATAGATAGACAGACAGACAGACAGATAACAGTCTTACTTGCCTGGCACAAGTGTTCATGTACCTGCCTTCATTCTTCCGACAATAGGATACAACATGAGGTTTTTCTCACCATCAGAGAGAACATGATTGTAAACAGGCTTCAAGAAGAATAGGATTATATGCTTGGCCATGAACCTCGAGATGTTCTACATAAAATAAATCAAGACTCTGCTTCATAAAATCTTGATCCACAATAAAACCTTTTGGAATTCCCACCACACCCACTTATGGCAATAAATTTGAAGCTAAACTTAGCCAGGAGAAATATGGTACTGTGTTCTAGGTAACTGACACAAACCAGTTCTCCCTTCGAATTAAGAACGTGATCACACCTCGCCGTCGGCCAGACACTGGAATGGGGTCTTGAGAGAGACAACCTGTTCATTCCTTTAGAGCTGAACAATCCATCCATTGATCTGCCTGTCGGGGTTTGGTCATTCTTGGATGATGAGTCAGGATTTACAGCAACAGGGAGAGATTATCGAAATCACTTTACTGCCGACCCTCAGGAAAAAAGAAAGACATAGGGCCTAAAATCAAGTACAAAAGACGATCACAGAGCCTCCTGAGGACCCCTTCATAAAACTGCACCTTAAGTACAGTTTCAGTTTAATGCACCGCTCAAACTCTAATGAAATGGTTGAGGACTTGAGGAAACAGCATGCATTTCTGGAAGTCAGACAACCCGGGCATCCTCGTTTATGCCATGAGGGCTGATAATTCACCTGCCTGGTTGGACTGTTGAAAGAAGTCAGCTAATGAATCGCATAAAGCCATTAGCACGTGGGGCTGTCGAGTAACTTCAGTACTGGAGCAGGGGCGCATACCAAGTCACCGTGATGACATCTAGGAAATGTCTGTGAGTCAGAAGATTCAGCGAATGCTAGCCGACCCGATACTGTGTATCCTGTACACACCACCACATACATACCACGCACACACTACCTCATGCACCATCATACACACACACATATACAGACTTCCTCACAATACCACACACGCCTCACACATATCTCACACTTCACACACACTACCACACAGCACCTCACACACCTCACGTACACCACACACGCGCACACACACACTCAGGGAAAGCCATTCATGTGAAGTCAGGTGTAAATACATTGGCGCAAGCGGAGCAGGATTTCCCTGCCACCAAGGAAGACCCTGGGAGCTCAGGCAGCACTGCTGACCTGGATTTCCAGCCTCTGGGGTGCAGGGAGGCGCATGGGTGTCAAGTACGGTGGGAACCACACTTTTCCTCACTTAAGCCACAGTCATCAGTCAGTAAGAAACAGAGACCTAAGCTTCTCTTCTGCAAGCAAGAAAACCAAGTCCCAAGAATGTGACTCACTCGATTCCGGTGCCTGGTTAGTGCTGAACTCCTGATTTCTGCTCCAGAACATTCCCACTTACATCAACCTTCTCCGTCCTTGCAGGTGGTTTGCTCGGGGGTCTCTTTGGCGTGACACGCGTTTGCCAGAGCTGGTGAACTTTTCCTACTCGCCAAGTTCCACAGCAGGAGCCCCAGTGACCTTCTGGCGTCCTGGCAAGGGGCGCTCTGGGGAACGGCAGTGCCGCGACCCGATCAGTGCTCTTACGGGCAGAAAGTCCGGTGTGGTTGTGCGCAGCCTGACCCAGTGCAGGCGTGTCTAGGGAGAGGAATACCCTTGGGTTCGGTGACTTGCGTCCATGAGGTGTCCCATGGTCTCTTGGGAAGAGCTGCAGGGGGTCAGATGGGAAGGCAACGTGGGCTTCAGGCGCAGCACGGCGACCCACACTCTAATGTAGAGACTCACTTTGCAGGGGCTGAGGCCCGAGGGAAGCGGGTTCCGTCCCCAAGGGGCAGCCCAGGTCCCCGGGAAAGCCAGGAGCACAGTGGGGGGCAGCCGTGAGAAACGGAGGACCGCCAGGGTGAAGGAGCATCCCGAGTCCCGCCCTGCAATTCTGCAGCCCTGGACTTGCTCGGGCACAACCTCCTGCTGGGACGGTGGCCTGCGCAGTGACGACAGAGACAGTCCAGGCTCAGAACTGAACCCCAGCACAGAGCCCAGCGCCAGCGTATCCCGCCCGGATCCCCCAGGAGGAAGACACGAGCAAGCGCTTTGCTATCAGAGAGTGGGCACTGCCCGGGACCCCAGCGAGCTCCCAGAGGCGACTTCAGGACGCTGGAAGGAGCTACTGAAACGAACTCAGCCGGGGGGAAACCTGCCTCAGTGATACCAAGTTCTGCCCTTAACTTCAGGACGGCGCTTGTACAGGATGGCGTCGCCCCGTCCCCTGTGCCGGGGAGTCCCCTGGAAGGTGGGGGAGAGAGGGCATCGGAGCCCGGCGCGTCGGCTCTGTGTCTGCACTTGGCCACATTCCCCGTCCGTCTTGTTGTGTCTGGAGGATACAGAAGCAGGACTTAAGTTGATTTGTATTTGCCAACCACGGGCCAATACAATTAATGCCGCAGCTAGGCTGTGCAAAACCATGGGAAAGTTCCAGAAGGGAAGGGCTCCCGCAGTGCCAGGGGATGACAGCAGGCTGGAAAGGCCATTCTGCCCGTGACCAGAGAGGCCACAGTGTCCTCTCTCTGATACAGTCAACAAAGGGGAAATACCATGAGGTTGGGCCCCACCCCTTAGGATCCAGTATGGAGGTCTCGCAGACCTGCCAATCTCACGCCTTTCTCTGGCTCACGATCCATAGATGCCGCTCTTCCAAACACCATCTAGCAGAATCTGGGGGACCGTCAGGCTGCCGGAAGAAGCAAGACCCAGCGCTGTGTCACACCTACACTTAGCTGATCAGGAACGAGTAACCAGGTCAAAGAACAGATGGAAATCCAGCAGCCCCAAGAGCTGGACTGTGAAGTCAGACACCCGGCTTTAGCCTGCTCCCCGGCTAATCTCCTTCCTATAAAGCTAGCAGAGAAAACTGCCTGCTGATGCGTCTAATTGTCCGTTCCCCCATACACACACATTCTGAATGGGAAACTACAACTATTCACTGAGCTGCATAGATTTTGATGGACTTAGCTTTAGCTTTTTGGATGCATCCCCTGAATTTTTCAGTTGTTTTAATTTTTTTTCATGACATTAACTAATTTGGTGCCGGGGCTTCTCCTCACATGACACTCTGGGTCTATTATGCAGCTGTGAAAATTAAGAGACGGGATTCTACTTGTCTGCTCCCACCCGGTATCCTCCGGTGGGTATTGATGTCTCTGCCTGTCTTTTCCCTAACGACTCACATCCAGGCTTCCCAATAGTGTCTGGTTTAAATATCTGCCTTTTATTATAAGACTAGAGTCATTCAGTCACCCATTCTTCAAACACTTAAAGACAATCCATGTCAATTTAATCTGGTGCCAGAACTGTCTCTAACCGGTTCTATCTTGTTTTACAGATCCGAGGTTAGAGTCACATGAGCTCTGCTTAGTAATATAATTTGATGTTGGATCATAACTTTATTTCAGTCTTTAGTTAATGGAATGGAGATATTCAAAAAATGACATGAGACAGTTTAAACCCAGTTTCATGTAGGAAAATATGGAAGAAATGACAAAAAAAAAGAATCCCAAACCCCATAAGAGTAGTGGTGCCTCTTTTATTAATAAGTGATACTGGTGACATTAAAAAGAAGAATCAGTTACTATTAAGAAAAGATTATCAAGGACTAGCAAGATAGCTCAGGAGGTAAAGGCAGATACCCATATACAAACCTGGCAACTTGATATCAATCCCCAGAATACGTCATATTTGTTTTCTCTCTCTCTCTCTCTCTCTCCCTCCCTCCCTCCCTCCCTCTCTCCCCCTCTCCCTCCCTCTCCCTTCCTCTTCTCCTCCCTTCTCCTCCCTGTCTGTCTGTCTTCTCTCTCTCTCTCTCTCTCTCTCTCTCTCTCTCTCTCTCTCTCTCTCTCTCTCTCTTCCTTCTTCCCATCTTCTTTTCCTCTCAAATATACTTTTGAAAAAGCAAAGATTATCCAATGGGAAATCCACAAGTGCCAACTGGACCCTGGGTGATTCACACTTCCTTTGGCAGGTGAAATTCAGATATAATAAGCATATTTGGAAGCAGGTATTACATCATTCAGATGATGCCCAGAGATACGTCAATGCAGACAGCTTTTCTATGATTCCCCAGCCTGGTGCCACCATCAAAAATCTTCAATCTTTAATGTCAATATATCCTGTATCCAAAACAAAGACTCATCTATCTTCCTCGGGGAACACTTACAAGTTACTGATTTGACCTTAAGATTTGATCATTCCACTAGGAAATCAATCCTTCCTCTGCTTCAAATGTAGAAAACTCCAGTTCGTTGCCAAACTTCCAACAATGATGAAGGACACCCATTGGGCTTGTTAGTCTTCATACTTGGCTAAGATATCCATCGCTCTTGTCAACCGTGGCATTCTGGGTAAATTACAGGAGGACATGTGGCAAGTCCCTTCCTTCATCCCTCCCTGGAGCCCAGAGAGCACACTGGTCCTGGCAGGTCCCCTGTGGACGCCCTTCATCTCTTCTGTTCTCCAAGTCTCTGTGGGAAAGTTCTCCCTCCACAAATCCACGTGGCTTCCTCTTACCCTGACCACCTGCCAGTCTGCAGACAGAGGGCAAAAGCTCCTTCTTCCTGCGCCTCTAGACCTTCCCTTTCTTAAGAAGTTGCATGTGGCTTTAGGTTTGGTGTTGCCCAAACTCACATCCCCAGCCCCAACCCCGGGCACCCACAGACGCTAACCAAGGGAATGTGTTAAATATGCAGATTCTCTGATCTAGACCTGGAACCGCTGGGCGTCAGATGACGTCCCTATAAGCCTGCCTTCGGGGCTACGGCTTCCAGCCACCAGGTCTCATTGGTGTGGCTTCTCACATCCGCTGCTTTTCTTCTTTTCTGCTTCTCCGTCTTTCTCCGGCTCTGTTGCAGCGCGTATCTGCTACATAGAAATGCCCACTCACGTGTGGAGACTGCAGAAGGAATGGACTTTAGGTGTCGCTAGCTGCCGCTCAGCCCGCACCTGCAGAGACTAGAGACTGCGCTGCAACTGTGGGCTTCGGGGCCACTTCCTAGGACGTCCCAAACTCACAACTGCTTTCTCTGCAACTGAGAGGCTTGAACCACACTCGGCAGAACTCCCTGAGATAAAGGAGAAAGAGGAGCGACTTGTCCCAGGACTGAAATAGGCTTTAAACTTGATTACTTCAATCTTCATCATGACTTTTAAATTGACAAATGAAAATGTCCTGTTTTTCATATAGTTGTAGGAATGCCAACAACTCTGTGTATCCAAGCAGGTACCACTGTTATCAAGACCCAGAAGGTTTCAATCCATTACCCTCAATTTTCCCGTATACTTTGGTACCCCTCCGTGACCAGTTCCCTCAATGCCCCCAACAGCCACTGTCCCATAGGATCATCTTTGCTATACAAACGGAAACATGTAATACCCCAGCCTGAATATTTGTTTATAAAGATCGAGTATTTAGACAAGTATTAAAATATGAGGCTGACAGTTGCTTCCTGCTTTGGGAGTTTGGAGCACTAGTATCAAAGACGATGCTCTGCATAGTCCAAGTTGGTTCAAGGGCACATGGAGGTGACTGAATGTCCCTATGGGACAGACAGTGTCCAGTCCTTCGTGTGGTGAAGACAGACTCGCAGAGCCCAGGTGAAGGGCTGGCCGTGGCTGAAATCCCTCCCCCTCTCCCAGAGCCCTTTGCAAACTCCGCCTTCCCTACTTCCCCCCAATAACGGGGATGAAGGAAGACGCCATCTCTGCCTGACCACTAGGAGGCAGGGCGCCTCCCTCTTCTCGCCCATTCCCGCCTCTCCACCAACCCCTTGAAGGCAATATCCACAAGACCAGGGGAAAAAAGACTTTGTAGGATGCCAGACCAAAAAGTGTAATGATAGCAATCTTTCTAAGAAGGTGGAGGAGAGAGAGAGACAGAGAGAGAGAGAGAGATAGAGAGAGAGAGGTGTTTTCACACATTCAGAATCAGGTACCGAGCAGGAGGTAACCCCAGGTTCTGAGATCCAAAGAACTGAAACGTCACACTGAACTCCAGGTCAACAAATACCATCCCCCCCCATTTCAGAATACCTGATATTCCCATTCAAAAGGATCCCCATGGAACTAGTCCAGATGCCCCCTTCTCTGCCTTCTCCCCCCACCCCTCCTTCAACACCTTCAATACTGCCCATAGTAAGACCAGACCTCGTCTGGATGGAAGTAGAAACCAAGCAGTCAACAAAAGGCCAGGGTCCTCCAAGCCCTTCTTGAAGGCTGGCAAAGTCGGGGTGTCTCACCTTGATGTGACCTGCCACTCAGATGCCACAAGATGTGCTGTGTGCCCCCCCCCCCTTGTGTGGAGGCAGCAGTACAGTTCTGTTTTCAAAAACTCCGTTCCGTGTATTAGGTTTCACCCGAGCACAGCCAGATCGGCTACTGGCCCTGAACTCCACTCCCAAAGGCTCTGAACGCCACTCCGGGTTTCCCACCCGCCTTTCACCTGCCTTTCAGTAGCTCAGAGTTTGATCCTGCCAGTGGTGGGTGCCGGCAGGGATTCCAGCTGCAGGCGACAAAGGACTGTACTAAGGGGGACAACCAGGGCCGAAGTGTGACTGGGAAATCCACCTGCACCACCAGGCCAGGGGCGCACCTGGGTCGGCTCATCAGAGGAGGCAAGTACGCCCAGCTGGTGGGCTCCCACTTTGAGACTTTGAAATGCCCAGAGAGAGAGAGAGAGAGAGAGAGAGAGAGAGAGAGAGAGAGAGAGAGAGAGAGAATATCAGTGTGATGGGCGCATCTATAGTGTGACAGGATTTTTAATTTAATACCTCTGCAAAGCAATGATTTTGATGAAGAGATTTGAAAGGTTCTTTGGGGAGAAGAAGTGTTAAAGGACTATGTCACTTAGAGTACTTGTGTTTGCATGAGCAGCCCCAACCCTCCTACCCCTAAAGGGAAATGTGACAGAACACCCCTTCGCGGACCACTTCTGCAGCACCAAAGGTGTGCATGTGCCTGTCTGCATGTGCGTGCGCGTGTGTAAGAGCAAAGCCCAGAGTTACTTGCTGCAAACCGTGAAAGGTTAAATGTCTTGGGATTTTTTTTCTTATACTTGTTCGAGAGAGAGGGGTTTCTTTTTTAATTTACAACAAATTCATTTGTTGTAATAAGGATGCTTGTATGTAACAATGATAACAGTGCCTTCTTACAAGCTTGGAAATGCACCCGTGCAGAACGCATCAAATTGAAAAATAGCTCCAGGTTCCTGAGAAATACGTTAGCCCTTTACTAAAACTGTATGGCTCGCATTTTGAAAAAAGATAAAACATACAATTTTCCTAGGATGTTATGCTAAAGTGGCCGACTATCTTGCTTCTTCATTGTAGCTGAAGCTAACTGCCCGCTTGGTTTTTGCCCCTTCAAAACTTCGCCTAGTGTTTGGTGGTTCCTGAGAACGGCTTTAGCTTTTCTCCTGATGTGTGCAGATGGCTCTCAGGACTCTCCCGCTGGTGGTGGAATCCCAGCTGGCAGTGGGCAGAAAATTGAATTGATTTCCGAGTTTTCATTGTTTTGCATCTCATCGTCACTGTTAGCGCTTCACGAGTTTGCGGCTTTCTGAATGGTCTTTACTTCTTCCTGGGCGCTCCATGGTCTAGGGAAGAATGCTCTACTTTTTCATTGAGAAACGTGGCAATTAGGAAACCCAGGATTCCTTCAAGGCGTGTGTGTGTGTGTGTGTGTGTGTGTGTGTGTGTGTGTGTGTGTCTATGTCTGTGTCTGTGTGTCTGTGTGTCTGTGTGTCTGTGTCTGTATGTGTCTGTGTGTGTGTCTGTGTGTGTGTCTGTGTGTCTGTGTGTGTGTCTGTGTGTGTCTGTGTGTGTGTCTGTGTGTGTCTGTGTGTGTGTCTGTGTGTCTGTGTCTGTGTGTGTCTATGTCTGTGTCTGTGTGTCTGTGTGTCTGTGTGTCTGTGTCTGTATGTGTGTGTGTGTGTGTCTGTGTGTGTGTGTGTGTCTGTGTGGTGTGTGTGTGTCTGTGTGTGTGTGTGTGTCTGTGTGTGTGTCTTGTGTGGTTTGTGGTGTCTGTGTGTGTCTGTGTGTGTCTGTGTGTGTGTCTGTGTGTGTGTGTGTGTCTGTGTGTGTGTGTGTGTCTGTTGTGTGTCTGTGGTGGGTGTGTGTGTGTCTGTGTGTGTGTCTGTGTGTGTCTGTGTTGTCTGTGTGTGGTGTCGTGTATCTGTGTGTGTGTGTGTCTGTGTGTGTCTGTGTGTGTGTGTGTGTGTGTGTCTGTGTGTGTGTCTGTGTGTGTGTGTCTGTGTGTCTGTGTGTGTGTCTGTGTGTGTGTGTGTGTGTGTCTGTGTGTGTGTGTGTGTCTCAGAGGGCACTGTGTGTGCCTGTGGAGATCCAACAGTAACTTTGAGAATCATCCTGGGTTGCTCCACCTCCTTATAGCTCTGATCTGGGGTTTCCCAGGCTCTTCCTTCTAGGGCCAGAAGTGCAGTCTCGGCCATTTCAACCTCGGGATTTTTGCGTGAGATCTGGGATCCGAACTCAGGTCTTTTGCTTTCGAGGCATCTGCTTAGGGCCATGTCTACGGCCCCTCAAGGTTGTTTTTGTGGAGGATTCTCCCACCTGGTCTGTGCTGCGTGTGATGAGATGAGTGGACGTAGGAAACAGGAAGTGTGTCTACATCGACTTAACGCCCATCCTCGCACTTTACGGACTCGGGCAGTCAGGAAGTCACTATAAGGGTACCAGGAAACCTGGGGTTCTCTGGTGCCATTAAGTTCATGTACAAATAGTATCCTAGATTGATGGTCAGTTCTGAGTTAGTCTGCCCGGTTGGGCTCTGGATTCTGACCCACAGTTCCTGCTGACATCACACACCCCAGATCCCATTCAGAAATGATAACCAGGTGCATGATTGGCACCTCATTATTAAGGAATGTAAACCTAACTTGGGAAGAGTTCTTTCCTCCTGTTTTCTTTCTGATTCAACTCTGATGGTGTGACACCTTTTATGTGAAACCAAATGTTCAAGTTGGAAGCTCAACACTCACAAGGAATTTCTCTCCTTTTAAATTAGTACTTGAGCTGTGTACCCAAGCTATAGTCTATAATGGTATATGTGGAAAAGTTTCATGTGCAGTTGATGGCTGCCATGGTTCTACACAGGTGTCAACTTGATGGTTGAGGATTTGAGCTCTGGGCACAATTGTAGAGAATGGGTAGCTGAGTTAAGCCCAGAACGAACCTGAAGGAGATTGTCTAGTTGATGGGGCAGACCCAGCCCATGGTGGGTGGGACTAGGCCCTGAACAGGTGAATAAAATACAGAGAGCTGCTTGAGGAAGTCGGCATCCTTGTGTATACTTGGCTAGACATGCTGGTCTGGCAAGTAAGGATTGTCCCTCTCTCAGCTGTTATGTGGTGATGGTGTGGCCAGTTCCTTCGGCCCTGGTGTTGGTGCGTGCTCTCCAGTCAAGCTGGACTGAGAACTATAACCAGTAATTGTAAGAGAAAATAAACCCCTTGTTCCCTTAAGCCGTTTGATGGTCATTTATCAGCAGCCCTGCCGGCTACTGCAACAATGGCTATTATTTGAATCTTCAGGCTACTGAGAATCAGTAAGAGAATTTGTGGTAATGGTCAATTTTTCAGTCTGTTATTGATCACTACTTTTCCTGGAGCTCTAGCCCGATCATCTCCATGAGTTCTCACTGTATTTTTAAAGTTATCTAATGTTAGGGGTTGGGAAATCACTGAAGCCTTTGCATCCCAAGCGAAAGGATCTGAGTTCAGATCCCACGTAAAAACGTTAGGCAGGTAGGTGGGTGCTTGTAATTTCAGCCTTGGAAAACAAAGCCTGAGAAGCCCCAGAGCAAAGCAATAAGACGGAAGAGCAATCCAGGGTGAGTCCAGATGATTCCACTGACACACACACACAAGAGCCTTCTAGTATATACACCCATACACACCACGTGCAAATACACACACACTAAAGAAGAGTTATCTAAGGTTATCTCACCCTGCGGATCAGGAAACTGAGGCACATACCCCCTAAGTGGAGAGACAGAGGCCAGTCAGTTCGACTCTTTGGCATGTTGTCTTTCTCTACCAAACTCGTGGCCTCACCGGAGAGTTCCCAAGACTTCCAGTTCAGGACAGTTTGATACAACGCACATGGCCTTAATGTGGTCTCACTAGCGAAGGGCTGTGCAGTGCCTTAGACAGAACACGTGGGAATGCCACCAGGCGAGACAGAAAGCTTAGGCGTGTAGAAGGGGCGAGCGGGAATCTCTTCTGTTCTGGAGGCTCCTGAGGCATGTTTCAGGGGTTCCAGGGACTGAGGAGGAGGCCAATGCATCCGAAAGGCAACAGTGTTCTACACTCGCATTTCGACTCCTTGGCTTGGGAGATGGCTAGGTGGGTGAAGAGCTTGCTGCACACATGTGAGGAGCTGAGTTCAGATCCTCAGAACCCACATGAAGTAGGACTGTGGTGCCCAGATTTCTGAATCCCAAGAGACCACCATGGAGCCGACACTAATGCAATCACATGAAGGCCTTTACTCAAGCTCGAACCCGGGCTCTTGCCATCACTGACGCAGCAGATCTGGAACAAGATCCCCGAGTCTTTGTTCAACAAGGTTTTTTTATAGTGGCTACCTGTAGGGGAAGGGACTTCTAAAATAGCAGGTACGTGATTGGTAAATTAAAACAAAAATAGTGTTGGAGAGTGGAGATTAGTCAGCTCCAAACACCAGCAGTTTTTAATACCTCCTACATTACTTGTGGTCTTTGGAATTTCCCGAGTAGCTAGTGGCTGGCTTCTGATTGGACAGTTTCACTTGCTCGGCTCATGATCTTTACAAACTCTCATATTAATTCTGTCCTTGACAAAGTTGGTGAGGCAGTTGATTATGCAAGGACCAAATGTTACTGTAAAGGCTGCTCTTCCAGTTTAGGGGGCTCCCGGAACGTTAAGTATTTCCTAATTTGGAACTGACTGGTTATGGTTATAGTCGCGTACGCAATTGGGTCAAACGGTCTATGTCTAGCATGTTCAGTGTTTCATAGGGAGGACAAGTGAAAAGTACAAAATGGAGACAAGTAAGTTAAGGTCCCACAGGATGAGGCAGCACATGTCTG
This sequence comes from Typhlomys cinereus, assembly GCA_023101885.1. Taxonomy (NCBI): domain Eukaryota; kingdom Metazoa; phylum Chordata; class Mammalia; order Rodentia; family Platacanthomyidae; genus Typhlomys; species Typhlomys cinereus. The sequence continues at coordinate 3,420,396 of JALPQD010000243.1, read as the reverse complement.
TCATCTGTTGTGTGATGGGAGGTGGAGACAGAATCCCTGGAAGCTTAAAGAGCAGCCAACCTGCTGTACATGGTGGTGAAGAGGAGATCTTGTCTTCAACAAGGTGGAAGCTAAGGCTTGACACTGACGTCAGAGATTGTCTTCTGACCTCCTCGTGTATGCTGCAGTACACAAACACCACACCCATATACATGAGCGCATGCGCACACACACACGCATACACACACATACACACACACACGCATGCACACACACGCGCACACACACACACACACACACACACACCATGTTTAAAAAAATAAAATTAGGGCTGGAGAGATGGCTCTGCTTTGCAAGCAGAAGGTCCTGAGTTCAAATCCCAGGTCCATCGTGAAAACACCAGGCAAAAAAGGCAGCAGCCTGCACTTCCAGCTCTGCTGGGCAAAGCCTAGGAAATCCAAGAGCAAAGCAAAAAGGGGATAGAAGCAATTCAGAATAATTCCCAAAGTCACCCTCAGTCCTCCTTGGGAACATACAGTGCCCTCTGATGCGCACACACACACACACACACACACACACAAATAAATAAATAGCTAGATAAATAAATAAATAAAGTGAAAAATTGCTGCTACTTTAAAAAATAAAAATAAAAATAAATTTTTTTTTCTCCTCGTTAGACTCTACCAAATCCCAGGCTATGTGCTTAGAGAGAAGCTGGCCTACTACCGAGATGTTTCCAATGCCCCCCACACTACTCTGCTGTGGGCTTATCATGTCTCCAAATCTGCCTCTTCCCCACCTTCCAACAGAATGATACACGCAGGGGCTTCTTTATTCCTCAATCGTAAAGTTGGAAGCAATAGTCTTGTAGTCAATTTCAACATTTTGCAAGTCCAGGTTCCCGAGCACTAGACTCCGTGTCTCTCTAAATAACCCAAGGGATGATGGAGAGGTGATCAGCTGACCTGAGGTTAACACATTTCAAGTGTTTAAAATTCCTCCCTCTGTATTTAATAGCTAGACACAAAAGACTGCCTGGGACTGAGGCGAGAAGATCACTGAGCAAATCCACTTAAGATTAGCCTGGGCAGGGGCTGGAGAGGTGGTTCAGGGGTTAAGCCTCTGCCTTGCAGGCGAAGGTCCTGAGTTCGGATCCTAGACCCCACTTATAGACGCTGGGCGGAAGCAGGGGCGGCCTGCGTTTCTGGTCCTGGTAGGATAGAGCCTGTGAATTTCGGGGTAGAGTAAACAAGGAAGCAGTAGGGGCAGTCCATGGTGGTTCCCAAATTCATCCGTGGTTATACATACACACACATACATACACACATACACGCACACACACACACACAATTGAATAATAATAATAAAAAAAAAGATTAGCCTGGGCAATATAGAGAAAACATGGATCAAAAAAATTCCCTAGTATTTTCTCATTCTAGTGTATCCTAATGTGTTCTGTCTGGATAAAGTACAGTTGTGAGCTTTCAAAAGACTTGGGATACTGGTTCTGTTGCCATCCATTTTTCTTTTTCTTTTTCTTTCATTTTTGTGTGTACATATGTCTGTGGGTGGATGTGTACCATAGGACACTGGATTGTGTGTGGCCGTGGAGCCTCAAGGGTGACTTTGGAAATCATTCTGGTTTGTTCTACCGCCTTAGTGCTTTGCTCTGTGAATTCACAGGCTCTACTTTCTAGAGCTGAAATTGCAGGCCACCCCCATTTCTGCCCGGCATTCTTACGTGGGATCTAAAAATCTAAACTCATGTCCTTTTGCTTGCAAGGCAAAGACTTTAACCCCCGAGCATCTCCCCAGCCCACGTCTTCATTCTCACAGCTGCGTGCAGCAGCTGACGACACTGATTTTTTACAAATAATCGTAGTCAGAATCCATTTCCATACTTCTGGTTCTGTTTGAATCTTTTTTACCATTGCGATGTGGCACTCATTTGGACAGAGACCACTATGGCCACTGGAGGATCCACGTGTGGTCAATACCGTGCAGCAGCAGAAGAAAGGGAAGGTTTTAGAAACAAAACTATTTCAATGAAAACGATTGTTCTAAACCTCTCCTGGGTGAATCTGTTGAAAGGAAACAGACCAACTTTCTTCGTAGTGGAAAAACAGGCCTGAAATAAGGAGGAGAATTCCCAAGGACAAGGCTGGGAGGTGGGGGGAGAAGCCAGGTCTCAGCCACCCTGCCTTGTTTCTCACGCACTACCCCCAAAGCCAAGGTTCTCTTGCTGCCATATAGAGCCGGCCAAGCCCTCCCCTGCTGGAGGACCTGCAGAGACTGACCTGTGCCTGGACTGTCCAGCGACGTCCTTGAGGCTTCTACTGTCAGCCACCAAGTCCTCAACCACCTCCTCATCCAGCCCTCAAAGTACTTCATCTGAGATCACGTGATGTTTCCCAAGTCCCGCCATGCACCCTGGTCGCCGTTTGCCCTGCAGGGTCCCAGGACGTCACTGTTCCTGGTAGAATCGGCCTCTACCCCTGTGTTCGTGGGAATGCAATGTTTCTCCAGCCCCGGTTGATTTCTTTGTCAGTCACGGTATACATCTACACTCCAAGGTCAAGTTCCTTGACTTCAGTTCAGGAATGGAGTCATGATCTTTCTATCTTCTCTCCATTCATTTTCCTTTCTTCCGTTTCAGTATCATCTTACTGAGGTCATGGTCGCTCTGTAATTAATTCTTTAGCATAACTACAAGTATTTCCTCCCCCAGGTGTAGACAAGTCACACCCCAGAATGTTAAAAGCCTGTATACGCGTGGGCTGGAGAGATGGCTCAGGGGTTAAGACTCTGCCCCGCAAGCAGAAGGTCCTGAGTTTCAGATCCCAAGTCCCACATAAAAACGCCAGGCAGCCTGCACTTCTGGCTCTGGTGGGCAGAGCCTGGGAAATCCCAGAGTAAAACAAGGAGGAAGAAGCAATCCAGGATGATTCCCAAAGTCACGTTGGTCCTCCACAGGGACACACAGTGCCCCCCCCACACACACACATACATACACAGAGTAAATAAATAAAATAAAAACCTTGTATACGTAACAAGTACATAATTGTGGAGAACCTTGATAAATGTGCCAAGGTGTTGAAAATGGATGAAGGAGATAACATTATTTTCTTTGTTGTATGTGCATGTGTGTGTGCATGTATGTACATGTGGAGGGGGTCTACATGTATGTATGGAGGGGGTTTACATGCATGTGGAGACCAGAGGTCAACTTCACGCTTATCTTCAGGTGTCATTCACCTCTGTGTATGTGTGTGTGTGTGTGTGTGTGTGTGTGTGTGTGTGTGTGTGTGTTATGTATGGCATTGTGTAGGGTATAGGGTATGTGTGTATAGTTTTGCGTGTAACTGTGTTGTGGTATGTGTTATATTATGTAATGCATACAGTGTTTGCATGTGAATATGAGATATGTATTGCCTTATATAACAGATGTGTGTATGGTATATGCATTTAAGTATGGTGTGTGGTATGTGTTGTATTATGTAGTGTGTGTGTAGTGTTTGCATGTGAGTGTGGGGTTACATTATGTGATATAATGTATGGTTTTACATGTGAGTATATGCATGTAAATATATGCTTGTACGTGTGCCTACGCACACTCACACAAAGAGCAGAGTGGGATATCAGGTATCTTCCTCTATCACTCTTTGTTGCCTTGAAGAGTCTTTCAATGAACTGGAAATACACGATTCACACTAGACTGACTGGTCAGTGAGTTTTCAGGATTCACTTTCTTTCCACATCCCGCACCCCAAACTGGGATTGCGAACACATGCAACCTTGTGTTTCGGGACATGGTCTCTTACTGGGGCCCGGGGTTCACTGATTCAGCTAGACTGTCTGGTCAGCAAACTGCAGGGATCTACTTAGCTCTGCGTTCCCGGGCTGGCATTTTAAGCACATTCCACGACCCCCTCTCCCACCCCCGCTTCTTGGAGAGAGCTGGGATGCGAACTCGGTCCTTGTGCTTTTACCGCAAGGACTCTACTTACTGAGCTACATCACCTCAAAAAGAAATTGTAGATGTTAAGTTGCCAAAAATCAGAGACTGGCAAAGTAATGATTGTCAAAATTCAATACCATTATTAAGTAGGGTTTTCTGTGAGGAGTTCGAGAAGAATCCATGCTTTGTACCACCTGAGACTCCAGTTCCCAAGAATCAAGTCATCCGAAGTGTAACGGAGCTCTGTGACTCCTTCTGCTTCCCACTCAGCCTGGGGCAAGAGCCGGCTTCAGAAACACCACCCCCTGGGTTCCAGCCAATTGATCTCCCCTGAGCTGCAGCCAATTGATCCGACTATAATTGCACCCTGAGGAATGCCTGAGAGGGACAGTTGAGTCACAGGTCAAATGTCATAAGATCTCATCCGATGGGCTGGATGTTACATTTCTTGATATCAGCAGTATGTCTTAACTACCTGCCGTGGTGGATTTTTTTTCCTACTGTCAATAATTACTTAAATGTGCAGTGTGTGCTAGTTGATGTACTGGGCCAATTCTGAGACTGTCACAAGGACAAAACCAAATCAAGCGCCGATGGCTTGGGACGCCCCCTGGAACAGGAAGCCAATTGATTGACTGATGTGGGCCTGGGTCTCCAGAGAGTATGGTCGCTCCCTCTGATCTGTATAGATCTTTTCCATCTGTCCAGCCGTCTATAAAACCCTAGTCCCCACACTTTTTCTTCCTTCATGTTGCTTTTATTTTTTTTTCCTTTATTGCACTTTTTAATCTGCAGAGATCTTATTTATGAGATTTTTTAATGGTGGGGTCTATTTTCCATTTCTTCTTCAGAATGTAGTTGGTGTGAGTAAGACGAAGCATTTCATGGAGCTGGTCTCTTGCTCCTCAGCATTTGGTATGCGTGTAAGTAGCGATCGATGTCCTTCCTGCTCATCGATTTCCAGATGAGGGAGAGATGGGGAGGATAAGGCATGTGGTGAACAAGGGATCGCAGAACAGCGGATGCTTTGGAAAGCACTCCGATAATTGGAAAATGAGAATTAAATGTAAGCCATCATCATTATTTTAAGTGGCTATAAATCTGTGCCAAAAGCAATAAAAATAAAATTAGCAATGTTAAATGTAAACTCATATATTTAGGTTCAAAAAAAATCAATTGGATATAGCAGAAGTCACCACCCCAGAGCTGCGGAGTAAGCGCACAGTCCAGGGCAGCTGAGCCAACCAAGACCCTCTGTGAGAAGCGCCACAGTGAAGGTAGCAAGTGGCCAGAAAACAGCAGCAGAAATGGGGTCAGGATGGGTGGAGCCTAAAGGTTAGAGACCTTAGGGAGCTGAAAGGGTGTCTTTGATCCTCTGTGGGTATACACATGATGAAGGAGACAGAGAAGAAGAAAGAAGAGGAAAAGGAGGAGGAAAAGGAGAGAGACAGAGTGAGTTTGGGGGTAGGAGTTAATTAGCAACCACTAGATCTCAGAATGGGGGGTCACAGATTTCCATGCTAGGTAAGGAGAATAATTGGACCCCAGAGCCAAGACCCGGTAACCCAGAATGCCTGGGTCAGCCCCAAGCTTACCATCACTAGACATGTTTAGAGACAGATCAGACAACCATGAGGGCAGAAGGGGCCGGAAGGGCGATCCAGGGGTGGGGTGGGGGCTGGGCCATCCAGTCTCTGACCTCCAACGCTAACAGTGTCGACATATAAATATAAGTAAATTAGGAAAAAAGAAAAGGTCTTCATGTGCCTTTCAAATTGATTCTTTCTCTACCGGCCCTGACCTCTGACTAAAATAATACTTAGCAACCCCTCTAGGAAGTCTTCGGAGCCTGTGGGTCTCTGCTGTTACTGTTCACTGAGTGACCCCCTCCTTCACCCCCCACTCTAACCCCCCTTCCCAGCCCCATCTCTGCTGCTTCTTTGTCTGTCAAGCTGCCCTTTGAGGAGGTGAGGAAGACAGCTTAAGCCCCCAAATTCTGTTTCCACCATGTCTCGTGAATTCGTGGGGCGCCCCCTCCCCTTGCCCTCTCAACAGTGCTGAGCCCTCCCCAGAGAACTCAGGCACCCTGAGTACCCCATGACGACATTTCTACCTCTGATTTTGAAAGAACAATTCAGGGCCAGCACTGGATACATTTTCACATTCTCTTTTCTACGCATCAGATTTTTGGACGTTTTCAGAAGTACTTTCAAATCTTTTTTTCAATGTAAAAAAAAAGACTAAAAATCTTAAAAATATGAGGATTGCTTAATAGTCCATAACATTTGTGATATCAAGAAATTCAGTTCTTTATTGAAAGGCTGGCTCCCACTTGCACTAATCCACTTGCAAAAATCCACTTGCCCTGGAATGGTCACTTTTAATTGACAGGCTCCAGGTTTCATAGAAACAGGGCAAAGATGAAAGAGAAAAATTAACCCTCCAAGATATAGTGGCCAAGACCATCTCCACGAGGCTTTCTGGAGAAAATAAGTAAGTCACAAGAACAACGAAGGCTAACGAAGGTTGCCTGCAGGAAATGTAGTGTGCTCTTGATTTTCTGGTAATCTTGGCCAGGTACCTGACAGAAAGCAACTTCTAGGGAAAAGTTTTTCTCTTGGCTCAGGGTTTGAAGGGTCGTGGTGGGAAAGACATAGGAGGCTGCATGGTGCCAGGAACCTGGCGCCAGGACTCAGCACATCTGGGGAGACCAGGAAGTCGGGGTTTGGAGATGCTGGAACTCCTTTTCCTTTTTCCTTGAGTGCACCCCACATCCGGGTCTTCCCTCCCCTGCTAAACCTCTCTGGAAACTCTCTCAGACACACCCAGAGTTGTCTCCCGGGCAGTTTCCAAATCCAGTCAGGTTGAAAGTGAAGATGAACCATTACAGGTAGTGCTTGAAGTTACTCTTCTTTCTCTGCGAGACAACACTTTGACATAGTCAGTTTAGGGGAGAAAAGTTGTTTATTCAACTTACAGTTCCCAAGGGGGTCTAGTTCTTTTATGGTAGAAAACACATGGTAGAGGCTGAGGGCAGAAGCCGGAGGCTGGTTCAGGCCACCCCAGAAGGCAGCAGGCAGAGAGAGCAAGAGCCGGGCTAGCAAATCTCACCCCTTCCCCTGTGACGCCCTTTATCTTTTAAGGTGGGAAGAACAAGAGAATTAAGAGAAGCAGGACAGGTGACCAAACCTCATGGCCCTGCCCTTGTGACATGCCTTTCTCCAGCAGAGCTCCACCTCTTAAAGGAGCCACAACTTTCCCAAGCATTAAAACTAGCTAAAGATTCAAACCATGACAGGTGGTAGAAACGCTCCTATACAGCTAGAGTTCAACATGGCAAAGCATTTCCTGCCCCAGTTCCACCTCTGCCTCCTCAATGGCCGTCTACTGACAAAAGATGTGAAATCTTTTATTCCTTAAGTGACTCGTTATTTTAGTTGGTTTGGTTGTCAAAGTCACATCAAGGATATTGACCAGGATTTCCCAGATCAACATTGTGTTCTGTGGGTTACTACAAGGAATCGTGACTCGGGCTGGAGAGGTGGCTCAGGGGTTAAGCCTCTGCCTTGCAGGCGGAAGGTCCTGAGTTCAGATCCTAGACCCCACGTATAGACGCCAGATGTAATTCCAAGACCAACTTCCCATCTCACGCGGTGCTAGGGGACTTGCATGGAGGAGAAGGCGTGAATGGGTTTTAATGGTGATGCAGGCCCCGTGGAGTCTTAGGGGGTGCAGCGGACACCGCGGACTGTCCATGCAGCAGGTGGGTCCCTGTGGTTTCTCGCAGGAGTCTCTGTATCCGATGGGGTCGATACGCTGTCTCTGACGCGCAGTGCTGGTGACCACGAAGTGCACTTCGCCCACTGCTTTTCAAAGGCTTTCTTATTTCGGAGCCAGTATTTCCTCCTCATGTCATAAATTATTCCAAGGGCAGCAGGCGGCCGATCAAAGCTGTGTCTAGCAAGGCTGTCGCTGCAGGAGCGCGCTTCCCAGATTTATGTAATGGGCGGTCGGACACAAGCTGTCTGTGAACCCTGTAAGTAAATCCTACGAAGGCACATCTGTCTCCAGCTGACCTGCTAAGTCACTCAGAAGACCCCTTCGCCCCTCGAACCAACTGCTTTTACAGCCACTGTGACCAGATCTCTGACAGATCAACTTAAAAGTAGAAGTCTGTCCATCATGGTAGGGAGGGCGTGGCAGAGCAGTCTGTCCATCATGCGGGAGGGCGTGGCAGAGCAGTCTGTCCATCATGCGGGAGGGTGTGGCAGAGCAGTCTGTCCATCATGGCAGGAGGGCGTGGCAGAGCAGTCTGTCCATCATGGTAGGAGGGCGTGGCAGAACAGTCTGTCCATCATGCAGGAGGGCGTGGCAGAGCAGTCTGTCCATCATGGTAGGAGGGCGTGGCAGAGCAGTCTGTCCATCATGGCAGGAGGGCGTGGCAGAGCAGTCTGTCCATCATGGTAGGAGGGCGTGGCAGAACAGTCTGTCCATCATGCAGGAGGGCGTGGCAGAGCAGCTCACATCCTAGCCCCCAGGAAGCAGAGGAAAGCAGAGAGAGTCAGGGTCAGTTATACCCTCAGGACACCGCCCCAGGGGCCTACTTTCTCCAAGCAGGTCTACCTCCTGCCTTCCGGGGCCTCCCAGCAAGGCCATGACGGCCTTGGACCCCAGCACAGGATGGCTCCAGCCTTCCCATCGGTGCCCCGGGATCTGCATCCGCAAAGGTGTGCCTCACTGGTCTAGATGTTTCCAATCCAGTCAACAAGCAAAATGAGCCATCACAGCTCAGAACTCTTGAGATGACCTCAGGCTTTTTATAGCAGCTCAAAGAGCTGCAAGGAGAAGGAGGAAGAAGAGGAGGAGGAAGCGAAGGAGGTAGGAGGAAGTAAAGGAGGAAGAAAAGGAGGACTGGGTCTCGGGTCTGAGATGGAACTGTCTAAGGGTCCCAAAGGTAGATGAGTGACTGCATAAAATAATTCATTTGCTGAAATATTTTCCATTCTAATAGAGAATAGTGCCTGAAGACCACATGAATGATGAACTTGTTAACAAAGACCCTGAGGGAAAGGCGTAGTGCTAGAGCCTGAAGCCCCCTGGACAGAACCTCAGCGATCAATCTCGATCATTTGGGTCCATTCGCACACACTTTCGGTAATGAGTGGTTCCGCTGAGTGCAGCTAGGTCCGAATATGCACGTCTTCTGGAGAAAAGCATGGCTTCGTCAGCTCGCAGGTGCTGGAGTGGTTATTATACCACAGTACGTGTTTGTCAGAACCCATCCACGTGGAAATTTGAAACATACTGTGTTTGCATGCACAGTACTGCATGCGCAGACCGCTTCAAATATGTCCAGAGTGAGCCACGCATTCCATTCCCACGATCCTTTTAAGATGCTTGCATTTCCGGATCCTGGCGTTATTACCAAGAACTTTCACCCAGGTGCTTCTGGGTGGAACAGAGCTGCTAGCTTCAGATATCTCCTGCGCCAGGACCCAAGGGGGATTGCTTAATTAACTTTTCATTCCAGCCTCATAATATTTTGAGGTAAAAGCGAGGCACGCCAGAAAATAAGGTTAAGCAGCAAATAGCCCTGGACAGCTTGAAAACTCAGCTAAACCCAGGAAATCAGCATTTGGTGTCAAGCTGTAGAGGGTGCTGACAACTAGTCAGGAAGATGTCTGTGTAAATTAGAAAAGAGAAGCAACCTCTGGCCATGTATGTGCCTGTCATGCAAATACTAGCTTCCAGTATTTCAGTCAGTAGCAGCTCCCCGGATTTCTTTTCTGTCGTATATTTTTCTGTCCCTGCTCGATGATGAAGGCAATTGTCTTTGGGCCTTTTCTGTAGAAAGCTTATCTCAGAACCTGAGGAGATTGCTGGGGGGAGGTTACCTCTCATGCAAAAGGACCTGAATTCTGATCCCCATGTCCCATGTAAAAATGCTGGGTAGATATGGCAGTTGCCATAATTCCAGCTCTGGAAGACAGAGTCTAGGAAACCCCAGAGCAAAGCAATAAGGATGTAGAGCAATCCTGAATGATTCTCTATGTGATCCTTAGACCTCCACAAGCACATACACTCAAGTGCCCGGTGGTACATGCAAACACACACACACACATGCACACACACACACATGCACACACACACATGCACACACACACACGCACACACACACACGCACACACACACACACACACATGCACACGCGCGCAAAAAAGAAACCACGATTAAGAGCTCCATGCTTAAACTCTCTGCACTTAGAACCGGTCATATTCTCAGCCTGACCTCCAGCTTTTGAATGCTCAACTCTCTCAGCAGGAGCAGGAGCGCCTCGGGGCAGAGCAGTTAGACGCACAGTACCTGAGAGGTGCGACTATTTACCTTCTCTGGGTTTATTTCCAATGAGAAGGAAGCTAATAGCCTGCCTCTCCGAGGAGCTCCAAAACTCCATCCTTCCAGGATGCAGGCCAGAATAAGCCCTCCCTCACCCCCAAATTCCTGAAAATTGCTGAGCACAAAGGCATGTTACTAAAGCTTATTTGCCCACTACACAGATTCCAGTGACTGACACGGTTATGGAAGAGGGGATCTTTTGTTTTCATCTCCTAGAAGGAAGCAATTCAGTAGAGTGACACAGTTTGGGTAGAAGTTTATTTAACAATGCAAACCAAACCCTTCAAAGAGAAACAACACTGTTTTGATTACAATATGACTCCATGTTGTAATGAAGTGATGGTCACCTGGTAACTGGGATACCGGAGCGGGATGCCTGTCACCACAGATATCAATGAGCAGAGACAGGAATTGAATCTTTTCATGGAAACTTTTACAGAGAACAGGTGATCGAAGAAGGCATCAGGTTAATAACCTAAAAGCTGCCTCCCCTCTCATCTCCAGTGAGAAGATTATGCAGGGAGAAGAGCGGGAGGAACACAGTCAATCATTCTGGAACCATCTCTTGTCACTTTGGCAATCTGCCATATTCCTAAGACTTGGTATATCCAGATTTTTCTCATTATCATTTTTTGTAGTTTTCTCACATTCTTTTTGGATTCGGGTACTTCTTTGGATGTGTAGGGGGTGTGTGTATGAGGACACACATATGAGCATGTGTGTGTGTGTGTGTGTGTGTGTGTGTGTGTGTGTGTGTGTGAATCAGTCTGTCTCTCTTATAAGGACTGTCAATACTAGGGCCTAACCAAATAGGACCTTGGCAGTCATGGGTTTTGTCAAAACTTACATTATTCTACTCACATTGTCTTAGAAGGTAGAAATTGTGTTCTTCATACTGAGGTCCCACCGCCTGGCAGAAATAGCTGCTTAGTTAACCCCTGTAAGAAGGAATGAGTCCCCTAAGAAAGTTGATTTGTGTATGAATTTTACATTGATCTTCTTACAGTAGTAAATGTATAATTTCTCCATTGCACTTTGGTGCAGGCCAAGTGCACCTGGTAGATGACAGACAGGTGCTCTTTCATTGGTGAGTCCGTTATTTTCCAAGTGGCTCATATATGAAGGAATGCAGACAGAGGTCACGAAGAAGATTTTTCAGTAGCGAGAAGATGTTGGTTTGTGATTGTGGCTTCTTCCTGCAACCACGTCATGGAGCTCAGTAGCACAGGGCGAGTCTATAAAAATGCAGGCTCCAGACATTCTGCTGTTGTCACAGCAAGAAAGCAGTCTTCCCAATCAAGCCCCAAGCCATGGAGAAGAGTCATATATGGCAGAGGCAAATATACCACCAAGGAAGTACAGCGAGGGCTGGACAGATGGCTGAGGGGTTAAACTTTTACCTTGAGAGCAGAAGGACCTGAATCCAGATCCTAGATCCCAGGTGTCATGGTTAAGCATAGGTGTCAACTTGACCGTTGAGGGTTTGAGCTCTGAGCACATTTGTAGAGAATTAGTGGTTGAGTTAAGCCCAGAGCAAACCTGCAGGAGATTGTCTAGCTGCTAGGGAAGGCCCAGCCCATGGTGGGTGGGATTAGGCCTTGGAATACAATACAGGGAGCTGATTGGAGAAAGTTGGTATCCTTGTGTACACTTGGCCATACATGCTGGTCTGTCAAGTAAAGATCTTCCCTCTCTCAGCCATTGTGTAGAGATAGTGCGGCTAGTTCCCTCGGCCCTGGTGTTGGTGCATGCTTTCATGTCAAGCTGGACTATCAACTGTAACCGGACTATCATAAGGAAACAAACCCCTTGTTCCATTAAGCTGTTTGATGGTGAATTATCAGCAACCATGCAGGTAAACTACTACACCAGTTAGAAACACCACCAGGTAAGAACAGTGGCCTGCAATCCTGGCCCTGGAAGGTGGAGCCTGGGAAACCTCAGTGTGAAGCAATGAGGAGGCAGAACAATCCAAGATGATTCCCAAAGTCACCCTTGGGCCTCCACAGGCACACACAGTATCCTCTTCTACATGCGTACATACCTGCACACACAAATTCATACACACACACACACACACACACACACACGCAAAGAAAGCACAGTGCCTAGAATATACCAGATTTTTCAAGTCCTCCACCCCAATGTCTTCATCTCTTTTTAAAAACCAGAAGTGAAGCTTGTACCTCTAGGTTGTTGGAAGTGTATGTTTAACAAAAGATATTGTGTTCCTCTTTACACCACTATCATCACACAGTATGTTTCAAGTAGTTGCCAGGCAGGAAGAAGTCCTTGAAAGCTACACATACAGAGTCTGTGAAAGTATACACAATCCAAAAAAAAAACAACTCTCACCTCAAAGGGAGATGAGGTGGCTTATTCTGGAGTCAACTGTGTGACCATGGGTCAGGAAACACATATTTGGGTTACCCCAAGTTCCATGTGTTTTACTGTGATAACAATTTCTGGAGGTTTCGTGATCACAGAACAAAGAAAATCATCAATCAGGACATTTTTTCCCCAATATATTAGTGGAAACATCGGTCAGGTGGGTTGTAGAAGAACAGGGAAATCGCGGTTGTGTTTAGATGCTACCTGGTGACATTCTTAACCTTTCAGTTGGTAGAAATTTGGGGTCTGGTTGTACATTTCAAAAAATATACTTAACAGTCACAAATGATCAAAATACGGAGGTGGGTAATAAATGACTATCAGGCAGCTAGCGTTGGCCCAAGATAATTTTTTATGACTTTCCACTTGGAGTATTCTGATCTCTCCACATTACTGAAGCTGTAATCAGTCAATCAGCCTTACAGGTACCACTTCCTTCCAGAAGTTTCTATTCACCAGCTTACCTGGTTGAGAAAGCTAGACGCTGGTACACCAAAATATACTTATGGCAAATAGAATTCAATCCTGAGTTATTCAGAATCACCATCCTTCCTTAAGATGCAGAGAGAGTTCTGTCTGAGAAGAGGGAGTCGCACAATGCACATACCCCCATAAAATCCTCCACCTCTGATCTGCTGGGAAACAGAACCCACAGCGTGACCCCCGGGGGAAATGAGACGGGTGTTGAGAAATGCGTTTCCTTCAAAGTGCAGCAGCCGCTGTAATTTGCACCTTCCCTAGCGCCTTGAGAAGAGAGCTGTCGGTGTGCACAGGCAGCTGGAAGAGATAATGACAGGACCAGACAAGAGGCCCCCAGGGGAAATAAGCAGGTACCCCTGCACCGCAGGGGCCTGGCATGAAAGCCTCCGGAGAAAGATTTCCAAAAGAAATCTCTCACTGCAAGTGAAATGAAAACCAAAGCCCTCGACCCCACCCGCTTGATGGAAGTCGATTTAGGTAAATTAGAGAGGGTCCAGGGTTCACATCTAACGCAGATCAACTCTGTTCTTCCTTGTCTTTCTGTGCTTTGATAGTTCTAACCCCCCCCCCAGAGTCTTTAGCAGTTTGCAAGGGGCCAGCCCTTCAGTAAAGGTGGACTGTCTGCACGTGGCGGTAATGGCAGCTACTGCAGCTGAGTTAGGTCCTGGCTATTAATTGCAAACTAAGGGGGCTGCAGTTCAGTTGGTAAGGGGCTTGTCTAGCCTAAAGGAAGCAAGCCCTAGGTTTGATCCCCAGCACTGCATGATGGGGAGAGACAGGAGGAACCCAGGTTCAAGGTCATCCTCTGATATACAACACATTCAAGGCCAGCCCGGACGACATAAGACTGTCTGGAGAAAAGTAAAAGGAATAATGCAAGCAAATCCAGGAGCGGCTGCTCACAGCCCTAGGATGCTAACCCGGGAGCATCCACTTCTAGGTGATCTCCCCAGGCCGAGTCAGCTGGACTCATGATGCCTTCACTGGAGAAAGGGGTTGAGACAGTGGGACCTCGCAACACATTTCCTGGACTCACACTCAGCACCTCCTAACTACTGTGATTCTAGTGCTCGGTCTAGACAGCATCAGTCAAAATGGACCAACATTACACATAATTAGCCATAGCAAGAGGCTGGCCATGATTTTTTTTTATGAATCTTTTTTCCATTTTCATGTGTATGTGGGTTGTGTGTGTGCATATGTGCATATTTGCATACCACGTGCATGTGTGTGTGTGCACAGGTATGTGTGTGTCTGTGTGTCTGTGTGCCTGTCAGTGTCAGGATCATCCATGACAGATCTTGCACTTTATTCATTTGAGGCAGGATCTCTGATCAAATCTACAGCGTGTGAATCTGGCTCCTCTGACTAGCCAACTTACCCTGGGAATTCCCAGACTCTGCCTCCCCAGGCTGGGTTACAGATGGCATACACTCCCACCAAGATCTAAACTTGTGTGGCAAGCACTTCAATCACTGAGTCTTATCCCTGCTCTGCCATCCATATTGATGGGACACTATATTTAGAATGTCAAACGTCCCTCCACTACGTAATTTGATGCACCTTTAGCGACTGCATTACCAAGTATTCACTTATTGATTAAGACACTCTACTTACAATGCTTAACATGTGCCATAGTTCCTTTTCTTTCTGCTTCTCTGACACACTTGGATACAACTTAATGAAGGGAAGCAGATTTATTTGGCTTATGGTTCCCGAGGCGATACAGTCTGTTAAGGTGGACATCTCACAGCGTAGCTTGCAGGCTGAAACAGGAAGGTGGTTAGTAGCATCAGGTCCCAGTCATCAACACAGAGGCAGAAGGAGCAAAAGCAAACTGCAGGAAACAGGGCTGAACTACCAAAATCTCAAGGCCCGCCCCTGTGGCCAGCCTTTAAGTTCCAAGAAATGTAATTTGCTAGGTTGTTCCAACTCCCACTCGGGAACCTATGATTTAAGTAAAAGTTGATGAAACGTCTTCTGTCTGTGGAAACACCTGACTCCAAAGGGGATGATATGATCAAATGATTGGCCTCATTCCCAGTTGGGCTCAATCCACCTCATATTTCACACGTCTGCATTCCAACCAGAGCCAGAAAGAATAGGATATCCATATCCAAGGCCCGCACGCTCTCTCTAATCTTTGGGATGAGTCAATAACCATGTATGTCCACTTAACAACTGACCTCCACATCTTCCAAGCGTTAGTAGCTAAGGCAAGCCTTCCCCCCACCCCAGCAAGCCTGCAGGAGAGTAACTAATTGATACAGTGTTGCAAGAGTTGCTCAGGAATCATTTCTCAAATGCCAATTAGGATACAAGAGAGGAGTTTAATTCACCGGCAGTCTAGAGCTCACTCTTGAAGACTGCCGGTGAGTTCAGCATGTTCTTTCATTTTATACTAAAGCAGGGCAGAGGTAGAGCAAGCGAAGTAGGACTTCCTACCAGTAGAAGCAAAGGTTGCTACATCAGCGGGACAGAGAGACTGCAGAGGGCCCACGACCTTGAACTTGACCTTGACATAATCGGCACCAGGTGCACGTCACAGGGCTTGGGAGGTATCTCTGCAATGTCTTCACTTCACTGTCTTCCATCTCAACGAATGCTTAGCAGTAACTCAGCAGTTTACATTTTCCTACCTTAATGGGAAGACCATGGTGGGGGGGACCGTTCCCCGGGTGGGTAGATCAGACCGTGAGCTGGTTGGAAATCGTCACGTGCACATGTTGGCAAGTGAGAAAGTATGTCTTTCTCTCCACGATTTCTGTGGGTGTTGTGTGACCAGGTCTCCCGGCGCCTGACGGTGGTATGAGCGCTCCTGCCTTGCTCATGAACCGTCACCGGGAATCACAGGCTGGACGTGCCCCTCGCTCCCCTGAGTGGTTTACGTCAGGTGAATGTCGGCGACGGAAGAGAAGTAAGTGGAAGAGGGCTGTTCCCTTGCTCCCTCTCGGTGGCTGGCGCCAAGTGCACTCTGTCTCTGGGCGGCTGAGACCTAAACATCCCTTGCTGCGGACCGGCCACAGCCTGGATCCAAGAACCCATTAGGTGGACAAGGAGTCGGCGGAAAAATGAAGAACAGACGTGCGAAACTCAGGGCTGAGTGAATCTGAACTTGTTTATTCACATTTATAGCAGAGTTTAGATATATTAGAAAATCTGGGGTAGAGGGCAGAGAATGTTTCACTACGTTCATAGGGAAACATCAAAGAAGAGCAGGACCAAATTCTTTACAGGATCATGTAAAATGTATTCATTCCAGTTAACAAAGGAAGAGCAGGAGTGACATTTTACTTGTTGTGTGGGACCAGGGATGACATCTCCAGGTAGAGTTAAAAACAGGTATGGCACTTGGTTGTTAAAAGGGAATGGAGGACAAATGTCTCAAAGCAGAGTTACCTGGTCTACATATCTCAAATGCATAGGGAAGGAACTGTAGGGGGAAGTGATAACCTAGACAACCTAGCCGGTCCTGAGAACAAAAGAGACCTAAGAACAGATAGGAGGTAAACTCATCTCCCAGAGGAAGGAATTCACCTGCCATTGTCTATACAGGAAGAGGCAAAACTCAATTTACAAAAAGGAAGGGGCCCTAGCAACTGCCCATTTAGATCTAACGTGTCATTCTTATATTTATTTCTAAATAAGCCATGTCCCTTTTTCCAGAAAACTCTTTCTTGAAGCAGCATTCTCCATGTTATGACCTTGTCAAAATAACATGATTGGATGAGGATGCGGCAATCCTGCCTCCACATCTTTTCCCAAAAGCAGACATAGTCTGAGGCCACCCACAGGTTGCTCCATCTTCTGTCTGGTTAACCCGAGCCAGGTCTTCACCCTAGGAGGATTTCTTGTGGAGAGACATCTAAATCATACCCAACACACACGACCTTTCCCTCCCTCACAGTACCACCCAGAGTTAGCGTCTGAGACTTGACATTTCCTCCAATCTCTTGTCCCTCTTCCTGAGTCTTGTAAGTTTCATGAGTTTCTTGAGTCTTATGAACCTCCTCCTTCCTTCCAGGAAAGAATGTATCAACATGGAGGAAATAGCTACACACGCTGCATCTCCTCTCCTCTAGGCTAAACATCTGCAGCTCCTCGCACTTGTCTTTCAAATGGCAGTAGAGACCACTGCACACACCCCTGCTTGTTACTGTGGTCACATAGAGTTTATATATATTAGGAAATCTAGAGTGGAGGGCAGAAAATGGTCATGTGCGAGAACCTCATCTGGTGAATTAAGCACTGTTCTGTCTGACTTAATCTACCAGCCCAGGGGCAGCCTCAGAAATTGCTTCTCAGGATTGGGAGATAACTCAGCAGTGAAAGCACCTATCTTGCAAGAAAATGTACCAAGAATTCAAATCCCCAGATCTTTCATAAAATGTTGAGTAGGCATGGTGACCCGCCTATCATTCTAACCATGGAAGGTGGAGACAAGAAATCCTAAGAGCGATTTGGCTCATCAGACTAGACTCATCAGAGAGCTCTGGGCTTAATTAGAGACCCGGAATCAAGAAATAAGTTGGAAGAGTGATTGAGAATGATTTCCTATGACCTCATGCCTTCATATATATGTGTGCACACACACATGTGCATATCTGCACACATATGTGCCCGCATACACACAAATACATATGCTCACACATATGTACATGAAAATTGAAAGAAGAAAAGAATTGCCTCCCAGGTTAGAATCTAGAACCCATCCTTTTCTTGATTTAACCACACCTTATTCCTGACTTCCAAACATCTCATCATTTAAGTATTCCAGTCTTAGTCCTAGGAATGGGGAGATTTACATGTTACCATCAGATATGATCTGTACAATTTGGTGATTGCTATGGTAAGTGGAGTGGTATTTCCAATTATAAAAAATTAGGCATTTACTTCTTCTGAATTTTATAGCTGGTTAGATATAGACCATTATTGAGCCTTCAAAGTTCCTTTGATGTGTGGTCCTAGTATTTTCTGTGTAGTTATTCTTTTCCACTGTGCACCATATGACATATCAGTGGACCATTCATATTTTGTCCAAGTCAATAATCAAATGTAGTCTTGGATGCATATCACTAAAATTCCCCACTGAAGAAGATTTGCATCCATTGATCAAATACCATCTACTGTTCATCTCCTAATACCTCTACCTTTAAGATACTTACACTATTACAAGCTTACATGTATCTGCCTTGACCACAGCAAAAAGAAATCTGAGACCTCCAGAATGCTTTGTCAAAGCTTAAGTGTCTTCTGTCAGTGTTTCCGTACCTAGCAGAGGCTTATTCCAATTTGAAGATGATCGAGCTCATTTTAGAGTCAGGAACAGGTGTCATGAGGAGAGGTACACCTTTAAGTCTAAGTCCCCTCCACACACACACCCCAACTCCATATTCTTTCTGCAAAAAGCTCCATTCTCTGCCTTTCTCTGTGAGCCCAACAGATCTCATTTCCTGGGAAAACCACTGCCTTCTAGTCTGACCTCTGCATTCATTGCCTAATGCTCCGATGTTTCTGCTTTTGTGCAATTAATTCTCAGAGGATCCCCCTATCCCCTCTCTATCCCCAACAGTTCTCCCCCGCCCTAATTTCTTGAGCTCTGGTGGTCTCCCAGGACAGGAATTACAATATGGTGAGAACAAAAGAAGTTAACTGCTTTTTATTTCACTGAACTCACTTAGTTAGACATTATCTGCAAACCCAAAGCTTGCTGGTAGCCTTTCCCAGCCTGCGCTTCTTCATGTTGCTAACACACGTTTGAGACCAGCATCCTCCTGTGCTCCTTTTGCCCAAGCTCCTCTACTCCTGAGTGCTCGCTTTAAGCACCTCTCTTCTAGTCCTAGATGCACTACTCTTCAGTGGCTTAGACAGGAGAATAGAGCCTTCCAACTCCCTGAAGCAACAAAGAAAATATTTTAGCTTCATCGGCGTTCACGGGAAAGAAAGGGTTTCGCTTCATATTACAGGTTGACAGCTTGGTGCAAAGAATTCTATTTCTGGCGCTAATCATTTAAAATGCAAAAGCGCAAATGAAGGAGACTGGTGAGGAAGAAGCGGGTAGGTTCATTTCCAGCTCACAGGAACCTCGGGCTTACACGTTAGCGCTCTGCTTGCCAGTAGCACATAGCTAGAACTCCCCACTCACCAGGATCCCAAGAGGTCAAAGGGGCCCCCCAGTTCTCAAGACATGACTCACTGAACACAGCTCTCCCAGGTGACTGGAAGGTACCCCATGTTTCTGAAAGGTCCTGTCACTTTCAACAGAGCCTGTTGGTTGTTAAACCCTGGAAAAAACCCATCAGCAGACTAGGAGCCCTCAGACTGTGGGACAGGACGCCAGACCTTCTGGGTGTTTTAGTTTATGTCTCACAACTTGAAATAGCCAGAAAACAAGTGGAAATATGAATCATTCAGATGTGTGCTCTGCGTGACACCAAAGGCCTAGGGTGTGGAAACTTCCCATCATCCTCTCTGATGCCTTTTTATTTTAGGTGGTGTGGCATGGGCGTGTGTAGAAGAGGACACTTGAGTATGTGTCCCAGTGGAGACCCAAGGGTAACTTCAGGAATCATCCTGGATTGTTCTACCTCCTTTTTGCTTTAACCTGCGGTTTCCCAGGCTCCACCTTCCACGGCCAAAATGACTGTCTATTGCCATTTCCATCTGGCATTTTTACATGGCGTCTGGGTTCTGAACTTAGGTCCCTTAGCTTACAAGGCAAGCCATCTCTTGCCATCTCTCCAGCCCCTGATGTTTTTGATGCTGTGAATTACAATTACATCATAAGATCAACTAGAGGTCGTAATAAGCTTTTTCTTTTCAAGTTGGATTTTTAGGAATAGAAATGACCTTTTCAATCTATTTAATGTCTCCCAAAGCTCAGGAACCATAGTGAGTGGATCCAAATAAAAATGTCATACTTGACATTTTTATAAACTAGTATATGAGGCTAACAGCTTCACACAAAGGTTATTTCTTTGTATTATTGTCTCTGAAAACAAAACCATTCAATTTTGCTTTATCAAACCTTAGGGAAAAATGTACGGATTAACATGTAGCAGTCACAGTGAAGAAGAAAACAAGATTCCGCCTTTCCCGAAGCTTTCTTCTTCCCCCCTTTGTCATTGAGTTGGCACCCTGGGGATTAAGGTTTCCAAATCTAAAATCAGAAGAGGACATCCAGACATTCGCATTCAGTGCCCAGGCAGGGAGAAACAAGGGCTGCTGTCTAGATGTCACAGGCTCCTTCGGGTCGGGCGCGTGTGTGATCTGTGAAGCACAGAGAACATCACTCTTCTGTCTTGACGAAGCCATGTTTTCCAACCTTGCATCCAGACAAAGAAGCACGTTAAGTAGCTAAATGACTCTGAGAAGAAGGTTGTGGGTGTCATAAACTAGGAAAACAGAACTAAGGTGCTGGTCACGCTTCTGCAGACTTTGGCCGTCTTGGAGGTCTGGCAAGGGAGGTTTGCCCTGTCTCAGCAACTCCTGTGAAAACAGTGTGGCCAGTTCTTTGGCTCCCGGTGTCGGCATGGAGTCCCCTGCCAAGCGGGACTACGGGCTGTGACAGAGAATAGCAAGCAAGAGTAAACATCGCTTGTCCCGCTAAGCTGTTTGGCTGCGAAGTTACCAGCCGCATGTGGCGAACTGCAACGCTGGGCGATTACTTTGAGAAAGACATGATTGTGGTTTCCCTGGGAGCTTTGCGTGTAGTAGAGCGAGAATGCAGGCATCAGGCGTGTGAAGAGGGAAGAATGTGCCTGACCAGGAGGGAGAGCAGGAGCCGATCTGGAGGAAGCCAGTTGGTACTCACCGTGTGTTGTAAAGAGACAGGCAATGTGCTGTGGACACAGCGGGGAGAGTTCACAGGCATGCAAGGGAGACCCTAAAGTGGGGCCCGCAGAGTATGGAGGAGCAGCGAGTGTCTCCTCAACAACATGCTCCCAAGAGGAGCCATCAGTCCTTGCTAACAATCTCCTTTACTGTTGGTTACTTACATTCCCCCTTAAAGGGATTCACCATGTTTTAGGAAATAAATCGCTCCTACAAGGGAAAAAGTATCTGATTAAGGGAAATTTTGCAAAAACACTGTTGTAGTTCGCCTGCATGGTTGCTGACAAATCACTGTCAAATGGCTTAAGGAAACAAGGATTTATTTTCTTACAATAGTCTGGTTACAGTTCTCAGTCCAGCTTGACGGGAGAGCACGCACCAACACCAGGGCCGAGGGAACTGGCCACATCATCACCACATAACAGCTGAGAGATGGACGATCCTTACTTGCCAGACCAGCATGTCTGGCCAAGTGAACAGAAGGATGCCGACTCTCTCTACCAGCTCTCTGGATTTTATTCCAGGGCCTAGTCCCACCCACCTGGTCCTTCCCCATCAGCTAGACAATCTCTTGCAGGTTTGCTGTGGGCTGAACCCAACTACTAATTCTCCACAAATGTGCCCAGAGCTCAAAACTCTCAACTGTCAAGTCGACACCTGTGCCTGACTACGACAGACACTGTGATAGTTCATATTTTCACCCTGACACCTAAGCCATATGCCTCCAGGCCCAGCTGAGAGTCTCTGCCTTAAGGTCGGCTTCTGGGCTCGCCTATGAGGGACTGTCTTGATTGCATTAAAAGAGGGGAAGACCCGGCCTAAAAGTGGGTGGTGCCTTTCCTTGGGCGAGGGAGCCAGAGCTATGGGAGAGCGAGAACTGTGCAAGTTAGCACGCATGCACTGATTCATCCCTCTCTGCTCTTGCCTCAGTCTCCTGTGCCTGTAACTTTTCCGAAATGATAGGCTGGAACGAGAATGTGAGTCGATTGAACCCTTTCTTCCCTAAAGTTGCTTGGTCAGACGTATTTTGTGGCAGCAGCATGTAGCCACCCGGAACCACCTCTCCTGAAAAGGGTCCTGTCTGCTGCTCACTGTCTGCTGCGGTGGCGGTAAAGCGCATGCTGTGGAAACGAAGTGAAATTTAGTACTGCTGACAGCCGAGGTATCCAGGCAGCTTCTCCTTTGGTATCAATAGTGTGAGCTAGTGAAAGGGCCTCGTGGGATGGTATTTAACTCCCAGTCTGTGAATCGCCTCAAATCCCCCTTGGGAGCACGAGCGGGCCACACTCCTTCCCGGAGCAGAGGGAGGGAACTCAAGCACAGACAACGCTCTGGGGACAGCTCTTCTGTGGCCTCCGTGAACAAGGATGATGGTGTCTCTGGACCCCACAGATCCTAAGGACGGCAACTTCTCCAGCCCCGCCACGGACGAGACCACTCTGCATCGTTGCCAGGAGTCAACTCTTACTGTCAAAACAAGATCTTTGGCTCGATTTCATTTTTAAAAATGAATTTTATATTCCATGCTGTGACAGCTCTCCCTCCAAAGCATAAAAAGGAATACTGGGAGGAGACTAAACTCTGAAAGCTAATGAGATGGTGCAGTGAATACATCCCCTATACGATACCCCAGGAGAATGGATAGATGACTCAAAATCCCTCGTGGGAAAATGAGAAATCTCTGATGGGAAACAGCAGCTAAACGGGGTTGGGGGTACTCGTGCTTGTCCCCCAAGTTCCAGCCATTCTTCTCTTGCGTGGAGCTGCTTTTTCTTCCCACCCTTGTACCCCAGTCCCCGGACCCCCTTTCTCCTTTCACTTCTGACACTCTTGCCTGTCACTCTGCACGCAGTGACTGGAGGGCAAGGTGCATTAACGCATGGCTAATGCACCCGCAGCGGCTCCTAAAGGACTGTCGGGAGCAGGTTTCAGTGGAAGGGTGCTGGGTCATGAGTGATCTCTCCTCCAGAGCTCACGGTGCTGTGAGGACAAGGAATGGAAGGATAATTTCAGCTTCGGAATTTAACTCTAGAAATGTCTTGCCACGTTTCCAGTCTCCTCATTCTGTACAGCAGACTTCTGCCAGGTGCACTCGGGCATCTGCCATTAAATGGAATTTCAATGTGCGATTCTGGTAGGAGCCACCCAATCGATCTTTCAGATTAGTGCAATCTAACTGTAGCACACTGAATGTGCTAGAGTGATAGGTGCATGGTGCAATTGCTTGTGAACACCTGTTGTGGAAAAATATAAACTCTAGCTGGACAGGGTGTGGCAGATCTGTAATCCCAGCACTTAGAAGGCTAGGAGGAAGATTGTGAGTTCAAATCCAGCCTGTGCTACACAGTGAGACTGTCTCAGGAAAAAAAAAAAAAAAAAAAAAGCAAGGAGTTTTAGATGTAGTTCAGTGGCCGAGGACTTCTGTCTTGCTGTACACCATGCCTGCATGATGGGCCATATTCCCTTTAACTATAAGCCCAGATCAACCCTTCCCTCCTTAAGTTGCCTCTGCCTGATGTTCATTCACAGCAACAAGGAAAGTAGCAATTCAACAGCTGTCTGTCACCATAGCAAATACCCAGGGTAAGTCCGCGTAGGAAGGCAGGTTTGGCTTGGCTCATGGTTGCAAATTAATGTAACTTAAGATTTCATTGTACCATCACTTGATCCTGCCACACATGATACGTCACGGTGGTTCACATGGTAGAGATCTGTTGTGGTCAAGCAGGGGCAGGGCGGGAGCCACTACCCACATCTCCTGGAGGACACACCCCCGGTGACTAGCTCTCTTGCTCTAGGCCCCACCCCCTAAAGGCTCCCTCTTCTCACAAAGGCACCACAGGCTGAGAACCAAGTTTTCCAGATGCAAACTGGCAGAGTTGCTAGGAGACTTGCTGAGGAGCTAAATTAAAAGGCCAGAGTCCTGGCCACAGGCTGACCCGGGATACAGCAGATGCTCTGAGGCCAGCTGATCGCACGTGGCCTGGGAGGGTGGAGCTCTCAGGTCCCAAAGGGTCAAGCGTATCTAGTGCACACTCATCCCCCCAAACCCCCACCCAGGGGAACTGTTCCCCAGTCAAGAGCCCTGAGGAAGAGGCAAGTCAACCAGACTCAACATGGCACCCAGATTTGAAAATCCTGGTTCTTCTCTTCTGAGCATCAAAACCCTTATTTTAGCAACCTTTCAGGGAAGGACAAACAACTAAACTCCGGGGATTTTCCCAACTGGAAAAAGAAAAGCTCTCGAGATCACAAGGAGATGGTCTTCCCATGGCTGGCTCTTGCCGTTACCCCCAAACCTTCTGCCCAATGCTCAGAAGTCTAGGGCCAGGCCCCACACCCTCTACAGTACCCCTGTTCCTCCTCCTTCGGGCACATTCATCTTTTCCCCTCCCAACCCCCTCCCAGGGGAACTGCTCCCCAGTTCCGGCTCCCCCTGTCCACTTGTGTCCAGTGTCCCTGTCCTTGTGGTTATGGATAAGAAGCAGGGACCCCAGTTTAAATGGAGAACCCTCAGATGAGACACAGCTCTAAAGCTGCTCACTCTCTATGGGGCGGTAGGGAAGCTTGTGATGAGAACCCCAGAGAAACCCCCTTCTCTAGCTCTGCTCCGACTTTGATAATGTGACCCAAATACAGGGTTTGTTTTTCAACTCGGAAAAAATCTCGTTGGTTTGGTGCCCTGAGGTCTTAAGGATCTTAAGTCCCAAAGGACTCCTTCAGCGTTGGTTTCTGTTGGTTCTAAAATCAGGGATGAGGACTGAAAAGTCTCTCAAGTGTTTTGACTGCCGTAACAGCGCGAGGGGAACACAGGAGACGCTTATGACTAGACTCGCCCTTGAACTGAGGGTCACAGCCGGAGGTGTTAACTTGCAGTAGGAAGTGGCGGCTCATGGGTTCCTGGGTGCGTGGAGACTGTGGGTAAAGACAACATGTCCAAACACTCAGCAGATACTAGAAGGAATTTTGTGGACCTTGTAATTACAGTGGGATTGGATAGCAACAAAGAAATGCAAGTCTCAGCTATGAAAAATCAGTCTCACTTCTATCTTCCTTCTCTCCTTCCTTCCCTTCCTCTTTTCTTCCTTGCCTCCTTCCTTACTTCCCTCCCTCTTTCCTTATTTCCTTCCCTCTCTCCTTCCTTCCTTTCCTCCTTCCTTCCTTTCCTTCTTTCTTTGTTCTCCCTCTTTCCTTACTTCCTTCCCTCCCTCCTTACCTCCTTACTTTCTTCCTTCCCTCCTTTCCTCCTTCTCTCTTTTCCTCCTTCCTTCCTTTCTTTCCCCCTTCCTTCCATCCTTTCTTCCTTCCGTCCTTTCATTCCTCCTTCCTTTCCCTCCTTTCTTTCCTTCCCTTCCTTTTTTCCTTCCCTTGCATGCCCTTCTTTCTATCTCTTCCCTTCTTCCTTCCATCCTTCCCTTTCTTCCCTTCTTTTCTTTTTTCTTCCTTTCTTCACTTCCTTTCCTCCCTTCCCTTTTCCTTCTTTCCTTCCCTTTTTTAAAAATAAAGACTCATTAAGGAGAAAATAAATATAAAAGCCGACAGGAACTTTAGTGACTGTTAATGCCTTGAACAGCAGAGAAGATCAGGAAAGACAAGATAGAAAACCAGTCACGGACAGTGTCATCTGTTAGTTTCGCCAGCATATCAATAGCTGAAAGGAAATTATGAGTATGTGTTTGCTTTCACCAATACGGTCTATTCTCACCCTCCCTTGTGCTCTGGTAGTCCGAGTTCTGTTAAGATGAATTCTGCCTCCCTAAGGCGCAAGGCATCGTGAATATTTCATGTCCAGAGCATAAGCAAGGCTGAAACCAGCAGAGAGCTTTGGCCATGACGCTCCAGGACCCGTCCAGTGAGAATATGTGCAGTGAGCGAGCTCACCTTATTTCTTTCTCTCTCTCTCTCTCTTCCTTCCAGAAACAGGGAAAATCGACCAGGAGATTCACAAATACAACACCCCGGGATTCACGGGTGCCTGTCCCGAGTCCAGTTCAACCACATCGCCCCACTCAAGGCGGCCTTGCGACAGACCAACGCCTCGGCCCACGTGCACATCCAGGGCGAGCTGGTGGAATCCAACTGCGGGGCCTCCCCCCTGACGCTGTCCCCCATGTCTTCAGCCACTGACCCCTGGCATCTAGACCACCTGGACTCAGGTAAAGCCCAGCGCCGGCTCATCTCATGGCTTCTTTCTTTGAAGCCTCAGTCTTCTCTGCTGTAGGATGGGCTGACGTATAACCTTCCTGGTCGTGTTGCTGGAGGAGGGAGGCCGAGGGGGAAGGAAGCGGGAGCCTGGCGTTGGCTCAACACCTGGCACCTCTGAGGGGAACCAAAGCTGCAGTTATGGTTTCTCCTCAGAACCAGAAGCAAAGAAGTAAAGGTCAAGAACCTATGGCCGGTATGCCAGCCTGGAAGGCGGAGCCGGGGAAACCCTGCGGCAAAGCAATAGGCAGGCAGAGCAATCAGGGTGATTCCTGCTGTCTCCTTTGGACCTCTATAGGCACACACACTCAAAGGCCTTCTGGTATACACACACAAGAAAGAAAGAGAAGAGAGAGAGAGGTGGGGGGAGGAAGAGAGGGAGGGAGGGCGGGAGGGAGGGCGGGAGGGAGGGAGGGAGGGCGGGAGGGCAGGCAAGGGAGCCATGAAGAGTTCGCAGGAAGGGATAGCGTGGAATGAGGCCCATCTTCCGGCATCAACACTGTCTCTTACAGAAGACAGAACTTGTGCATTGGCTACGACCTCGCTCCTCAGTCTCCCCACGCCTTAGACGGAGATGCTACATCTGACTCACAGGATTCCACGGGAGAGGATGCATTTAAAACCTTAGCACAATCGTAGACCCAAACTTTTATTAAGCAAATGTTCAGCTGCCGTATCAATAATCATCCCAGTGATTATTATTTATTAGATACAACTTGGTATGCTGCTTGTATGTTAGTAAAAGCCTCCATTTCCTTCCCCCACCACATACACACACACACACACACACACACACACACACACACGCACACACACGCACATACACACACACGCACACACTTCTTTTATTCATGATTCCTTTGTTGCTTCGGACGTGAATACAGTGAATGAATGATAGCTTCAGGCCTTCTGTCACATCTAATTCGTAGCCTCCACCCTTGCTTTCATCACATTCCAGCCCCACACAGTGTTCATCAGCTCCGGGCAGCCATCGCCATGGAGATTCTTGCCAGGACTGTGCCTGGCAGCTCTGAGCAGCTTCCAGAGAAGCCAGAATGGCCCCGAGGTCGGGCCGGCCAGTGACAGACCAAGCGGCCCCCTCTGTAACAAGAGGGGACACCAGTGCCAAGGGTGCCGGGGGACTTCCTTTCATGAGAGTCGTGAGGCTGGTCTGAACAAAGAAAGCATTCCTGCTGTGGAAGGAAGAAAGGAAGGAGGGAACACAGGAGTCGAGGACAGCTGTCGGTCAGGGCCACGAGGACAGCTTCTTCAGCAAAATTCCTTCAAATGCAAGAGCAGCCAGCTGGGGAGTTGTCTTTGAAATGCACATGTCCCAGCACTGATACAAGTCGAGGCTGCAGGGGCCCAAGAGCATGTGGGGTCTCCGTCCACTGCCAAGAAAACAGATCAGAAAACACCAACGGCTTCCTTGGGCCGAGATGAGACATATTCATCGCGACTTTTATCTAGCACATTGTTTGTGTGTAAGCTCTTCGCTATACAGATATAGAGACCAAATGGTTTTAGTTCATAGATAGTGTTTAACGTGCTTTGGGTAGACAGCTTTCTTCCTCCGATGCCTGAGAGCCTGTGTGATGTCGGAAACATTTCTGTTCGTACTTAACACTCAAGTAAAAATTCTGTGCTCCAAGCAGCCCACAACCAGGTCCCAGCACTCATAAGGAAGAGGCAGGGGGATGACAGGTTTGGGACCAGCCTGGGCTATATGTATACTTCTCAGGATCCCATCACTTTCCTTTCCTCTTGGGGCAGAAATCAATCTCTCTCTCTCTCTCTCTCTCTCTCTCTCTCTCTCTCTCTCTCTCTCTTTCTCTCTCTCTCTTGACTGGGGACACATGGTCCCCCGCCTCGGGCTCCCTCCACCCCGACTCCCCTGCTATCAGCCAGAATGAAACCTTCTTTCCTTGGGTGCTTTGGCCAGGTCTTTTGTCCAAGAAACAAGAGACGTCACTAGTGAAATAATCATCCATGCAAAATAACGACAACAGCAAAAGTAAAGCTGATGAACAACGGTGAGAACTTAAGGTGGTGAGATGGCAGGTGTAGAGCTAGAGCAGGGCGAGGGGAGAGGATGGGACCCCTTCTGCCATGTCTCAAGGAAGCTCTCCCACTGAAACAGCAAGTTTTCCTCTAGGTCTGAGGAGCACTGGTCTGCCCATTTGCCAGTGGGACAACAGACTTGAGACAAACAGGAAATGAGTATAAATGGTGGGGGGGTTGATTGGAAGCTCGGCCATGTGGTTGGTACCATGCCCCACAAAGACGCTTCCTTTAAGGTAGATGTCAAGTAACTTGGTGGTTTTCATCTCTGTGCACTTAACTTGAGAAATATCTTTTAAAGGATGCTGTGTTGAGGTACGTGTGCGTGTGAGGTGAACATGTAGGTGAGATGAACATGTGTGTTTCTGGAAATAGAGCATGCGTCTTCATGACCCGTGGAATCCAGCGATTCACCAGAGTCACCCAATGCGTTCTTCTACCTGAACTTTTGTGTTGCAGAAACCAAGTGGGAGTTGGGGATTAGTTCAAACCATCTATAAAAACAATCTTATCATCTTTTCATCTTTCTGCACCATACATTAATTAATAAAAGAGAAAGGGAGGGAGAGAGCAAGTTCTCTTTCAGGTTTTCTCTATCCATGATGCAGACTCCAAGGATCAAACTCGGGAGACCAGGTTTGCATGCAGATGCCTTTACCCACTGAGCCATCTCACTGTCCCCCCAATGCATTACTTTCTTATGTCCTAAATGATACCAAGTGATAGAGCAGAAAATATATCCTAAGGTATGCTAGCTTCAGATGATGTTATAGTTAGATATAGGAATCCATTAGATAGTTGAGGGTTTGAGCTTTGGGCACATCTATAAAGAATTAATGGTTGAGATAAGCCCCAAACGAGCCTGCAGGAGATTGAGTAGCTGCTGGGCTAGTCCTTGAGCAGTCCTTGAATAAGATGGAGGGAGCTGGTTAAGGAAGTTTGGCACCCTTTGGTACACTTGGCCTGACATGCTGGTCTGGCAAGTAAGGATTGTCTCTCTCTTTCTCTCTCTCTCTCTCTCTGTCTCTGTCTCTCTGTCTCTGTCTCTCTCTGTCTCCTTCTCGTGTCTCTGTCTCTGTCTCTGTCTCTCTCTGTCTCTCTCTCTCTCTCTCTCTCTCTCTCTCTTTCTGCAATCCTGTGGATATATGGATATGGTGTGGCCAGTTCCCTTGGTCTCTGGTGTTGGTGTGGACTCTGCTGTCAATCTGAATTAAGAACTGAAACTGGATTGTCCTAAGAGAGAAAAGAAAAAAACCCTTTCTTCCCCCATAAGCCATTTAGTCAGGAATTTACTGGCCACAATGCAGAGTAATTGTGGCGGGTGATAAGATCATTTTGCTCTTTGTTAACACTAGCGAGCACTCATTATCTCTGCAGTACTCTTCTAGCTCTATGGCTGAGGAACATTTGTGGCTGGTCAGGCTGTGTGCTGCACCAGTCTGAGAGATGCAATTTCTATTATAGTCTGTGGGTGGTGGAAAGTGGCCACACAGAAGCTTTGATGGGGTCAGAGCATTGTGGAAATGAAAATAAACGTGGAATTACATAGCATCATAGTAAGAAAGGCCTTTCCTGTTCATTTCATTTTCAGTTCCTCCAGTTTTTCCAGAGTCAAAGTCTCCATTTGGTTCTGTCTTGCTTTGCTCTTTACTGTGTCTGTTGTTAACGTGCTAATGGACGCAGCAGCTTGGGATCTTGTAGGGCCACGGAATAACTCAGGGGAGTAATAAGACATTATTTATCAAGGCACTTCCCTTGCATAAAAGTTGAGTCAACTCACTGAAAGTAAATGAGTCGAACTAGGGTTTTCATCATGGTTCGAAATGCAATCCCCCAGTCCCATAGTCTCATGTGTTTAGGAAGGTCAGGGCACCTTTGAGAGGTGGAGCCTTGCTGGAGGAAGGTGGTCACAGGTGGATTAGCCCCACTCTGCCTCCTGGAGAAGTCTGCTTTTTGCAGGGGGAGTCTTGCAGCTCTCAGCCTCATGATGGGTGTGACGTAACCTGTCACCAGCCATTCCTTTTCTACCACAAAAGGACCGTTTCTCCCCTCTGGAACCAGAAGCTAAATAAATCTCCCTTTCTCACTTAAATTGCTTGACTTTGGCTGTTCTCTCAAAGCAACAGAGAAGAGTAACTCGTACAGTTTTTCATGGATATGGCAAGAAAATAAAAAGGAAAGCTAAAGAAGGTTATTCCCACATGCCTGGAGTCTGGAAATCACTGGGAAATAAGACACCATCACAACCAGCAGGCCCTGAGGTGGTGCTATAAGGATTTGTATCTTTGTAGGGGAAATAGCTAATTAAAATCCTTTCATGTCACGTTTTCACTTGATCTGACTTACACCAACCCTGCCCGACTAGAAACGGCCAGCTGATTCATTTTCCCACCTTTAAGATTTCCCACCTATATAAAGTACATAGATCTATATTATATGTGTTATTAAAGGTGGGAAAATATAACCTATGTCTGGCGCATGGTTACATGAATGACCCCAAGGACTATTTTTTAGAACAGCCATTGCCGAGTAGAAAAATATCCTCAGTACCAAGTTCTGGCTCGTTTTAAAGGGTCCAAAGCACCAGGCAATTTCCCTGATTCATCTCTCAGAGTCGTGGGCTCTGGCATCTTTCTGTCAAATTGAGAATCTCTCTTCCTGAGAATGGGAAGGACTCGCGAGCAAGAAAACAACTGCAGATGGCCCCGCACGATCTGTCAAACACAAAAGCAAAACAAACAGCAGAGAAAATGAGTCCAAGACTCGGGCTCCCGCCTGCTTCTGGGCTAAAGAGCAGCTCCGCGTGCACACAAGCTGTTGCCGTACGTTCAATTGCGCCTTCCGGAGTTTGCTTCTGATCATGATATTTGACATAGACTCTGTGGGACCAGAAGTCTGTCTAGCATCTCTTTCAATTATAGGGATTGGAGAGATGGCTCAGTAGTTAAAGCACTTGCCCTGCAAACGTGAGGGTTGAACTTTAGATCCCCAGATCCACTTCAAATGCCAGCGGGTGTGGTGAACCACCTGTAATTCCAGCCTCAGAAGCCAGAGACTAGGGATCCCAGATCAAGCGAACCAGCAGGACTAGCCCTATCGACAAACCCTGGGTGTCCTTGGAGACCCAGCCACAAAACAATAAAATAAAAAAAAATCAAGGATGATTTCTGACGCCCAACACATGTACACATAAATGCACACATTCCTGCCAACACGCGCACCCACACACATGACTGTGCACACACACACACACACACATGCACACACCACATACATACACATGAATATGGGGTGAAGGTCATTGCACCAAGCAGATGCAAAGCTCCATTTCCTAGAGGTCGTCTGGATAGAGCTGTGATCCCTCATTACTGTTTCACAGGACCCCACTGCACCCAGAAAATGCTGTCAGCACAGGTGGCCTGGTGTGGAACGTGACTCGGTTTACAGTCAGCCTCAGAGAATTTGCCTCTCGAAGGCGCTGAGAGTTTGAGTCACAGGGGCCACGGTGACCCTCGGCTGTCTGGATCACAGCAAACTGGAGTCTGACACTCAGCCACCCTTGCAAGAATCCTCACAGACCCACCAGAGCAAACTGGGGAACATAGAAATCAAAAAAACATGGAGAGAAAATAAGGAAATTAGCAACATACAATTAATTCCCCCTCATTCTCAATCTAAAGTCAGAGGGCTTGCGGTCCAAGCACCCCAAAACAAACTCACCCCTGGGTTCCCTCACCTTCCCAGAGTGATTGAAAAACCGGTCCCCTTAGGGACGTGGATCTTCTTCCAGATAAAGCAGTAGCTGGGTCACGCATTGTAACAACCTCAAGCCCCTGTACAGTTCCAGAATGTTTCAGTCCAGGTGCTGGCAAGTTTCTACTTGCCACAGCACTGCTAGAAATAGTGCATTTGATTTCTGAACGCATCCTTCCTCTACCACTGTGATTCTTATTCTTCTCTGGTGTGTGTGTGTGTGTGTGTGTGTGTGTGTGTGTGTGTGTGTGTGCGTGCGCACACACGCATGTGAATGTGAGCAAGCCACAGTGTGCATGTGGAGGTCAGTGCACAGTCTCAAGTGTCAGTCCTCCCCTTCCACTTTCTTGGGGTCAGGATCTCTCATTTTGTCATTGCATATGCCAGGCTAGGTGGCCTGAGACCTTCCTTCCATGGACTCTCCTGTCTGAGACCTTCCTTCCGTGGACTCTCCTGTCTGAGACCTTCCTTCCCTGGACTCTCCTGTCTCAGCCTCCCATCTTGCTGTGGGAACACGAGGCTCACAGACCTGTTCCGCCATGTCCAGCTTTATGTGGGTATTGGGGATTTGAACTCTGGTCCTCACGCTTGGGCAGTGTCTCCGTTACTTTTTCTGTTGCTGAGCTAAAATACTCCGACTAAAGCAACTTATGGGAGAAAAGATACAGTCCATCCTGGCAGGGAAGCAAGGCAACAGGAACTTAAACTAGCTGATCAGAACCTGGAAGCAGAGAGGGAGGAAGGCTGGTGCTCAGCTAGCTTCCTTCTTTTGTATGGACTGGAATCCAAATCCAGGGACTGGCGCTTTCCATTTGTAAGGCGGCTCTTTCCACCTCAGTTAACCTAATCAACACAATCTCATCCCAATCTCTCAGGGATGTACCTTAGTAATGTACCTCCAGAATCGAGATGATTCTAGACTAATTGATAATTAACTCTAACCATCACACACATAAAGGGCTTTTACCCTTTAAGCTATCTCCCATCCCCTATTGCTATGATTTTTTTAATGAGGCAATTTCTTGCCCGTATTCCAAGTTTCCTTTGTACCATCTGAAGATAAAATATTTTTATGTCTTCATGTGCAAATGAGTTATGAATATGATGAACACTTAAAAACCACACACATTTATTCAGCTTCTGTCATAAATACAAGCTGGTGTTGGCTTTCTTTCCCACCTGCAAACACTTAAAAGCAATTTTTCCAGCTCTTGTAATTACATCTTTATTGCTTTTCTCATCCTTGTGCTTAGATCTCACGATTAGGGTATTTCTCTCTTACACTTAATCCGTGTGTTATCTCCATTGTCATTTTTTTCCTCTTCAGTAACGAACACAGTGCACACGTTTATTCAAATCTAAGGAAAACGATGGTCTCCCAATAGCTAATGTGCTTTTCACTGGAAATGTTCCAAACTGCTTTTCCTGCAAAAGCATCAGGCATATCTATGTTTTGTAAGACAGATGCACTATGAGAGCTGTGGATTTTCCCATCTAATAATCACAGTTATTAGACCTTATCTTTTGTTTCTGTGATGTCCCCATTGTAAATTCCTTTGTGCATGATTTTGAGTCAGCAGATACATTTTTATTTAATTTCATTGGTGATTATCCATCACTTATTTCAGTTGCTTATCTCACTATAATGAAGTACTTGGTCCAAGCAACTTAGAGGGAAAAAATTTAATTGGCTCACAATTCCAGGTTACAACCCATCATTGTGGAGAAGTTACAGTGGCAGGAACTTGAAGCATCTGGTCATATCACATCCATAGCAGGAGCAAAAAGCAATACAATAACACATTCTCATTCGTTTGCCAGGGTTCAGTTATTCTTCTATACTCCTGGATTTCCATTCTAGGGAATGGCCCCACCCAATCAAGACAGTCCATCACAGGCATGCCTAGAGGCCAATCTCAATCTAATGAATCCCTCTCAGTTGTCCAGACTGATGGTTAGCCTCACACCCTCCGGTAATATAGTTCAACTAACCGCTCATCTTTTCCCCCCACATCCCCAACAAAACTAGTGCCCATAACATTCTTTCAAGTTTTGTTGTTTTACAAATGAAATTTTGATTTTGCTTAATTTTTATTATCATTAATCATAGGTGAGATTAGCTTTCTTGGTATATGTGTTTATATCATTCATGTTTATTTTTCTGTAAAATGTCTATTTACTACATTCTTTGCCCAAGGAATTATTTATAAATTTCTAGTTTTCCTACTGGTTTAATCACTTATGATTTGGCTGGTGAATGTTCTTTGTGTATCATGAGATTGATGAGTTTTATGTTGCTTTGGTCAAATTACTGACAAAAAAAACATAAAGGAGGAGATACATATTTCACTCACGGTTTCCAAGGTTCTGGTCCATCAGAGTAGGGAGAATGTGGTAGGACAGAGACGTTCCCATCTTGGGGAGGGAGAACAGAGAAGAGAGAATGCCAACTCTCTCTCTGCCCCCCCAATCCATCCGATAACAATACCTGGTGGGTCCTCTCTTCTCAGTTAATTTCTGGAAATACCCTCACAAATGCCAGAGATCTCTTAAGTTCTAAATTTAGTCAAGTTGAAATGAAAACTAACCATCACAAGAGAATTGGTATTTTAATTCATAATCAATTCAATTTTAATTTTTTGGTTTATGGAATTTTTTCCTGCATAAAAATGTCTGAATTCTACATGGTGAAGTGTTAAGTCCTTATGGATTGGGATTTTCTGTGCCATGATTTTTCTGTTCTGAATGTATTTTAAGAATGAGTCCATATTTTTAATGATGTTATGTTGTGATACGATCTACTCTTTCTTTTTTTAATTTTTTAATTATTTATTCAATTGTGCATGTGTGTGAGTGTGTGTGTATGTGTGTGTGTGTGTGTGTGTGTGTGTGTGTGTGTGTAGAACCACGGGCGAATTCGGGAACCACCATGGACCGACTCCACCTCCTCCTTGTTTACTCTGCCCCCGGATTCACAGGCTCTGCCCACCAGGACCAGAAATGCAGGCCACCCCAGCGTCTATACGTGGGGTCTAGGATCCGAACTCAGGACCTTCTGCCTGTAAGGCAGAGGCTTAACCCCTGAGCCACCTCTCCAGCTCCATGATCTATTCTTTCTACTGAAATTTATTTTAGTAAAAGGAGTCAGATAAGAATACAATTTTATGGCTTTTTCCAATGGTTGGGGAAGCACCCGTGGTTAAGACCCTCTCCACACACATACCCACAAACACATATACACACAGTCACACAGGTACACACTCTTACCATATTCTAAATCACCCATTATATCTGAGCTACTTTTGAACTGCCCGACCTGCTACAGAGTCTGACTTCACAAGACAGGCGTACCCACTGGCATTCACTGGGCTTTTAAATCTTGCTTCACATCTCCTTAGAGCTAATTACCTTTTGACTCTATTTGCTCAGAATTTTCCTGTCCATCATCACACTTCCACTTTTTCCATGTGACTTTAAGGATTCCAGCCACCTCATCAGGCTTGGGGCTGACACCGTTGTGTAAGTTCATTACTTGTGATACTATCACCACCGCCAGGACGAACTTTTCTGTCTGTCTCTAAATTGAACTTTAATGTGCTTAGAATCATCTGGGAGAAATCAGCAAATCCTCAGATCAGAACCGGGATTTGAGACTTTGCTTTTCTAGCAAGAACCCATGCTGTGCCTAGATCAGTCTGAATGGCAAAGACCAAGATAGCCTGGTACCTTCACTTGTCAGTTTAGTTGATTACACGACCTATGTTGGGCAACCTTGGAAGTAGCTTTATGTGGATGTAGCTTATGACTCCTTTCTGAATTTCTTTCATAATCTGTCTAATTAGATTTTCTTTTTCATCCAGAATTATTTGTTACTTTATTTCTTCCTAAGAATTCACACAATTAATCTGTCTTTACATTCATTTCCATAGAGTCTAACAATATGAACTTTATGATAATTTAATCTCCACTCTCTTTCTAGAAAAGTCATTACATTTCTTAGAGTAAATAGTGTAACTGTTTATTTATCAATTTATTCCTCTTTTTCTATCAAACAGCCAGCTCCTGGATTTTCTTAGTCTATGATTTTTCTAGTTTTTGGTTGTGGTTTTTTTTTTTTTTAACCGTTCATGTTTTTCACCTTACATTTACTGCTTTTCAGCTTTGTAGTATGAAGTTTAATTCTCTTGTTTTCATTATTGGGGTAGGTGTTGGGGGAAAGAATTGTGTAGTAAGGTGATCAAATCCAAGCTCCAAATCAAAATCTCCCAAGACTACCATCACAGCCCCACCTCCAGGCCTGTCTTTCCCTTTTCAGATGCCACTGTCTGGTGGCCACAAGACTTTAATCTGAGGGACTTGAAACAGAGCCAGGAGACCAGCTCAGATCCTCCAGCTCGCCTCAACCTGAACACGAGGTTAGGCATCTTCAGCTGGGAAAAGCAGCTTCCAGAGCTCATCCGCAGCTCAGAAATGGTCTTAAACAAAACACTAGTAAGTGGCCAGAAATGAAGACAACATGCTGGCTTCCCCTGCAGCCCTCGGACCTTGCTTTCCACGCAGCTACTGCTCTTTGAGCTCACACATGTCTGCACGTACTGGCCAGTAACTGCCTTCCACAGACATCTGCTCTTTCCTAACCAGAATTATTAATCCTGAAACTCCACCATCAACCACACACACACACACACACACACACACACACACACACAGCCTCGGAGCAATTTCTAAGCCACGTTTCCACCCTTCTATTTGGTTTCTTTGCCAATCAATATCTTCTACCCCCTCTCTCTCCCTTCCTTTCTTTCCTAACAATAGATTTTTCAAAACCATCCAGGGTAGGATCCTCGGACCCCCAGCCCTCCAGCACCTGCCCCCCAGGGCTGAGCACTTAGGAGCTTCCCATTTTCCGCAGATCTGCACTTGTCCATCATTTCAGCCATTAGCTCGGTCACATGGGGCTGGCTAAGTGCAGGACACCCCGGTGGTACCCGTTGCCATGGCGACGTTTCCATTGATGGCGGGCAGAACAGTGATTCCAGCATGTCCCAGTGTTCATTTTTGCCTCCTGCTCATGCCACGAGAATGTGGGTCACTGAAAATAAGCCACGTGCCCAGTGGCTCCTTTCCCTCGTGGATCCGGGTCTCACGCGTCCTGCCGCACTGCGCATGCTCCGCGCTCTGTTGCTGCTATTCTTGTTCCGTTTTGCATCTATTTTTGAGACAGGGTCTTGCTGTGTTACACAAGCTGGTCTTGAACTCAGGCTTCAGGGATTCTCCTGCCTCCGCCTCCTAGTGCACCGCCACACCAACACATGTATTTCTTTGAGGCAGGGTCTCACATATAGCAGGCTGGCCTCAAATTTGCTGTGTAGCTACGGATGACCTTGAGCTTGAGATATCCTGTCTCCACCTTACAGGTGTCTGGATTGCAGGCTTTTGTTACCACCCTTCATTTATACAATGTGGGGATTGAACCCGGGACCTCACGCGTGCTAGGCAAGCGCTTTACTAACTGAGCTCTATCTCCAGGTGAACATTTGCATTGACCCTCATAGTGATCATCTCTTACAGCGGCTCTCAGGGGAGCCCAAAGCCATCCGATGATACTGCACGGTTTACTTTGTTGACCCGCCATCATTTAAAAAGACTGTGGTGGAAATGTATTGGGGGGGAGGGTGAAGCCGTCCCAGGGGAATCCCTGCCACTCACCACTTGGCCACGCCCCTTCTGCCTCTGCTGACAAATTGAGAGATTATGTGTCCTCTCAGAATCCAGATGAGGTTTTTAGCCGACCACCATGGTTTCCTCAGAAAAGACACAGTGTAGTCAATGATAAAGTGCTTGGCTCCTTTGAGGTCTTTGGGGGATTCTGTATACTCTGCATAGACTACTCAGAAATGTGCAGAGTTGGGGCAGAGTCTTTAATTTTGTACTTGAGATCATGGCTTAGGAACAACCATAAAGGACTCTTCAAAGAATTTCTGTCTATATTGTGCCCAAGTAAAAGCAACATTAAAATGCATATGAATGTAGGGTTTGGTTATTTTAAACATGGAGGATGAGATGAGTTGCTTTGGAAACCCTCCTTAAAGAAAGCTAAAAATGGTTCTTAGGAACGTTAACTCAGAGAACTAGAAAAGATACAAACTGGAAGTAACATGAACACCAACCCATAAATGGGTAAAATTCTTTCAATGCATAAAATCTTTTGGCTTCTTCTTGATAGTGACCAATGATGTAGACTGAATGGACATTATTAGCCCCACTTTAAAGGAGGAATATAGCCAGTCCAAGAGAGTAAACATATTCTTCTCTCTGCACACAGTGAATGGACAACAGAGGTATGTTCCACCTGGCTGTGTGTGAGGCCCACCGGGGGAATCTGAGGCTGGTTCTTATCCTGAGAGATGCTTAGTATCAAGCCAGGCTGTAATTCAGTGGGCTACTCTGTTGACAGCGTCTTTTAAAAGTATATCTAGGGGCTGGAGAGATGACTCAAGGGTTAAGACTCTGCCTCACAAGCAAAAGGACCTGAGTTCAGATCTCATGGGCCACTAAAAATACCAGGCAGAAATGGCTGAGGCCTGCACTTCCAACCCTGGTAGGCAGAGCCTGGGAAATCCCAGATCAAATAAAAAAAAAAAGGAGGTAGAAGTAATCCAGGATGATTCCTAAAGCCACCTTGGTCCTCCTCAGGGACACACAGTGACCGACCTCTCTCTCTCTCTCTCTCTCTCTCTCTCTCTCACACACACACACACACACACACACACACACGCACGCACGCGCGCACACACACACACAAATAAGAAAAAAATAAATTTGAAAAAGTCTATCTGTTTATGAAGATTTCTAAAAGTTCTAAAAACTACAATGGTGGTGGTTGTACAAAATGTGGATGTGCTTAGTTAGATTGGAAAATTTTATTCTTAAAGCATTTATCTAAATCCAGGAAAGGCGAGAAAATTTTCCAAATGTACTGGACTATACCATTTCCTACCTGATTTTTATAAACCCCAAAGCAAAGTGTTCACTGGAAAAGGATCTATTACTCTTACCCTCTCCCAAACTGTTAGGTGAAGAGTATAGGAAGCTTGTAGATATTTGCAATAAATTGTCCTAAAATACCTAACTACAAAACATAAAATAAAATATGGAAAAGAAAAAAGTGTACCTCTCTCACTAGGGACTTGAAACCCTCCCCTGGATCTTTAAAAAAAAAAAAATTGCATTGTTTTGTTTTTAAATGCTGACACAGTCTTACTAAATCGCCCAGGCTGCCCTTGAACCTGCTCTATAGTCCAGGCAGACCTTGAATTTACGCTCCTCCTGCATCAGTCTCCTGAGCCCCAGGAGGGTGTCTGTCCCGGGACACCCGGACCCAAAGAACACATGCAATGCCACAGGAATGTGAGTGGACCAAGGAAGCAGGACGCCGGGTCCTCAAGAAGTGGCGTGTCTGTGACCGGCCAGGGCCTCAGGGAGACTTCTGTCCAAATCCCTGCTTGCTTAAGTCTCGGGTTTTACACTCCTTCCTTACACGGTGCTTTCAGAGTATCTTGTCCATTTCTGATTGATCACAGGATTACAGAGAATAATCAGTTAGGAGAGGCTGGGAAGGAAGACAAAAGCCCAGGGGGTAATTACAGATGCAGATAAATGGACCTAGATGGACAGTCCTGATTCAGGGCCCCTCCCAGCCTCTTTCTCAATGATCGCTGGACAAGAGTGTGGGTGAAGACTTCTCACAACTTTAAAGTGGACTTTTAAATTAAAGGGAATTGCTGTTTCCTTTTAGAGACTAAAAGATTATGGGGGCATTGGAGCGCACAACCTTGTCGCACTAATACAGCCTCACTATGATTTACCCCTAAAATATTTCAAAGTCAAGCAAGCACAAAAAGAATCCCAAATTCTTCATTCAGGCTGTTTTTACTAGATTTTGCCACCCTTTAAATAGAATGCAGGCGTCTAGAAGTGCGCATTTGCCTTCCTGAGGTGAAATTCCTATTTCTCTACATACCTCCTCTCTCTCTTTCTCTCTCCTCCTTTATTTTTAAAAGACCACTCATCCCCAAGGTTGCTAGAGCCTATTAAATTTTTTTCACACTTGGTTGACATGAATGAGAAGAGTGCAGGGGGCAACCTTTGTGCCTGGTGTTTATCACATTATAACAATGTGCGTCTGCAGCAGGGAGGAATCTGTGTGTGGGGAAACGCCAAGCTA
Source organism: Typhlomys cinereus (assembly GCA_023101885.1). Classification (NCBI taxonomy): domain Eukaryota; kingdom Metazoa; phylum Chordata; class Mammalia; order Rodentia; family Platacanthomyidae; genus Typhlomys; species Typhlomys cinereus. The sequence goes on along the minus strand of JALPQD010000243.1, from coordinate 3,380,116 downwards.
ATTCGTTTCCCAAGGTCCTCTTTGATGACCATTAGTAAGCAAACACAATAGTCTTTGGAGATCTACAGCTAATTCAAAAAACAGCACAAAAGACATCAGAAATATCTTTAGCACGAGGCGTTCATACTCAGTCTTCTGAGGTCGGCTTTAGGGAAGAAAAGACACTCACGGGATTGGAAGTATGAATTTTCACTCCCGCTAATGCGTCTGAAAAAGTATTTCAGAATCAAGGACACAACTGGGCACTGATAAAAAGACTTCATTAATTTTTAAAAGCACTTTAGGTTTGCCCACCTCCCCTAACCACATGTAATAGAGCCAAGATCAGCCGGTGGTCTTTGATCTGGCTGTACTCCAGCATTCTCAGTAACTCTCCTCCTCCCTATTCCAGTTTCTGGGAACTTAAAAATTAAAGAGGACCATTTTCACATTTTGAAGAGATAGCAGTTATTTCGACAAACAGCCCATAAACCTGGGCCGAGCCTGTTCACAGAGAGAAGATACCATCATCTCAAGTATCTCCTGCAAGTTGAGATTTAGAAGCTATAACAGAAAACTAAATGTGTTTACAATGTATTTCATGATTTACTCAGGTCCTTGGAAAGACACACAAGGATGACAAAAGCCGATCTGTTTCAAAAGAACCATGTCTGGACTCACATTATAGCTATATTTACTATAGATTTACACAGACAGGAAATCAAGGGAGATCCTTTCCTCGTCTGATTCCTAACATGAGGTTGGACACGTGGCTAGACATCCTCACAAACGTGAAATTCCTCTCCTGGGTTAATTGATAAAACTGTGATTTTTTTTTCCACCGAACTCCCACGCCAGAAGTCTTAGACATCCACAGTCTTTTCTGACACTTGCAGAATGTGTGTGGATGTGTTTCCCAGCAGAAGCCTGAAAGCCACAGACCCTGGGTCTCCTAAAGACATTCGACGTGGGCTGAGCAGGTCTCTGAATGTTGTCCATGAGAAAAGCTGAAATGCATCATGGGAACTCCTTAAACAGAAATCTGAAATGCATATGGGAAGCCCTTAAAAGGAAAGCTGAAATGCATCATGGGAAGTCCTTAAAATATAAAATACATGTTTGGGTTTATTCACTTTGATTGGTCACTTTCCCCATCATTTCCCCTCGACTCTCGCCTTAGAAGCTCTGTGACTGTGCAGACAACCCCACCTTGCTACTATACCACATGCTTTGCCGCAAGGAAGAACGAGTTCTATCAGGCAAGACCCCTTTCCATCCGGCCTGTTCCCAAGGTGTCGTGAGATGCAGACCCGGGGCCCAGCATCTCATAAAGGCACCATCAGTCATTTGGGGACCTGAGGGTACTGGACCCAGGATGCTGTGCTTACACAGTCTAGACTTTCCACCCTGAGCTGGGCGGAGAGGGGAGAAAGGGGGAAGTACAACCCTTTTCGTGCAAGAATCAACCATAAGGAGGCAAGAATCCTAACCTCCAAAATACCTTTGCTCCTAGTTGTTGGCATGCCCATAAATTTTCTTTCTAGATGCCCTTGCTTTGCAGAACTGTGATATCTGTGATGATTAATCCTCATGGTCAACTTGATTTGGGTTGAGGAGCACCTAGAAAAGGAATAAATGGTACCTCGGGGAATGGCTGTGAGATATTTCTTGAGCGGATGAGCCCCAGCGAAGCCCCAGCAGGAATGTGGACAGCACATCCCATAAGCCGAGAGCTTGCAGGAATTAAAGGGAAGGAGAAAACTCCCCCTACCAGCAAATCCTCTCTCTCCTTCCCTGCCGCCAGAGGTGGGCTTCTCTGCGCCCGGCCGGAACAGAATGAAACCTCAGAAATGAGGTAGAAAATACATCCATCCTGCTCACGTCAGAAATTCATCACAGGAATAAAAAATTGACTAAGACAGCATCCAAGGACACGCCTACTGTAAACATTTGTTAAGCTCTGCCTGTCTGTCCTTTAGCTGCTCTTTTATTATTATTAATTATTATTATTATTTATTAATGTGTTTTTGTGTGTGATCAGAGGGCACTGTGCTTCCCTATAGAGGACCAAGGCTGACTTTGGGAATCCTCCTGAATTGTTTCTACCTCCTTTTTGCTTCGCTCTGGGATTTTCTAGGCTGCACCCACCAGGATTGGAAATGCAGGCGCCGTCATTTCCATCTGGCTTTTTTTAAAGGTGGGATGGGAACTCAGGACCTTCTGCTAGTGAGGCAGAGTCTTAACCCCTGAGCCATCTCTCCAGCCCTTAAACTGCTCTTAATGCCAGTTCATAAAAGATTTTTTTCTTTCTATGTTCAAAACACTGAAAACTTGTAATTGGAAATAAGAACAGTGTTCCCTTTGTAACTTTCAGAGCAATGAAAAGAAATAGAGCTCAAGAAAATGGGACGGAGGGGACATTCTAGCCTGAGGATCATTAAAAGCCCAAACAATTAGGCTGGGAAGAAAAAACATGACAAGGTTCTCAGAAGGAATTAATTCAGTCCCCTCTCGGGCACATTAAATTAACACACAGGCCCTAGGAACAGCTGGAGATGAGAACCACGGAGGGTCTCAATTAAAATTAGGCGACTCAAAGGGAAGGGCTTATCCATGCACTCTGGGAGACTGTGGGAAATGCAGACCCCCAGGCCCCACCCACAGCGACACTATCAGGATCTGCATTTTAACGAGGTCCCTGGTGATTCAAAAATTCTGAGCCAAGACGCTGGAAATCAATTTGCTTTTGCCCAGCGCACGTCTGACTGAGGACTCGGGGAAGTGTTGTGACTGTATACCAAGGCGGGGGACACAGCAGCTCTGTCACCCCGACATCCGGGACCTATTTCCACCAGGATGTAAAAGCACCTTTCAGGGGGTCCTTACCAGATGGCACAAACCGGTTCACCCCCCAGACAGACGCTGAAGAGGTCCTTCGTGGATTTAATCCTACCTCCCCAAATTTGGACTTCCTCTTTCCTGCCTTCCTGTTCACTAAAACTTTGATTCATAAATCACCCTGCGGCAAGAGAAACAGGAGCGATGACAGATCTCACCGAAGAGGGACATGACCATGTCAGGAAGGGACACTGCGCTCCACAGCTCCTGGCTCCGAGAATCTCTGCTCTGAGGGTCCAAGAACTACAGTGATGTCCCAGGCATGGATGGGAATCCAGGGGGCGCCACTGAGAGTTCCAGTCTTGCCTATCCCAGAATTAAGAATGGAGCAGAGACATGTGGGTGGATAGGAGTAGAAACAGAGGCAGCTTTTTAAAGAAATAGGGGAGGCTGGAGAGATGGCTCAGGGGTTAAACCTTTGCCTCACAAGCCAAAGGACCTGAATTTGAATCCCAGATCCCATGCAAAAAAAAAAAAAAAAAAAAAAACCACAGAGCAGAAATTGTGGTAGTTTACAGTTCTGGCTGTGGAAGGCGGAGCCTGAGAAACCTCAGAACAAAGCAATAAGGAGGCAGAGGGATGGATAATTCCTGCTATCTCCCTTGGTTCTCCACAGACACACACACTCAAGTCTTCTACACGCACTCACACTCCAAAAAAAAAAGGGAGGGGAGTCCTGACGTCCTGAAAATTCTCCCAAAAGTGAGATCAGCAATATCCTTTGTCAAATAAGGCACAACTTATCGGCATCTTCATCAATAGCCATTTGCTTTCCTGTTTTCAAAATGTCAGTCAATAGTGAAGAGCTAAAATAAATTAACTGAATAAAATCATTTTCTGGCCATGAAACTCAGATTCCAAAAGAGAGAAGTGATATAAATAAGGGAGCCAAGGAGAATAAGTGTGCGTATACGTGTGTATGTGTGTGTGTGTGTGTACATATCTGTGTATATATGTCTGCATGTACATGTACATATGTGTTTGTATGAATGTGTGTGTGTATCATCTGACCACTCTAGGCCCTGTCTTGAAAACAGCACTGCAATTTAAATTAAATTACAACTAATAGCAGCAGTTTGATTGAAGCGCCTCAGATAATCACTTTCAATGCCGAAGCTCCGGTGGTTTCCATGGAGATATTTTCTCTACATGACGTCAAATCAAAGCTAATTTCCTTCTTTTTTTCCTTGTCTCTGATCTGTGACAACCTGAAGCTTTTAGCACCTTTCATTGTGGGGTATTTCATGTGAAATAATCTCAATTTATTTTTATGAGCACTTAACTGGGTTGTATTCACAATTGGTTTCTGAGCTTAAAGTCTGCAGGTTTTCATATGCAAAGCAATAAGAATTTCCTTCATGTCCTCCTCCTTCTCCCTCACCCTTCCCTGCAACAGACAAGAAATTGGAGGTGGAGGGACAGGACCTCTTTTCAATGTTCTGCTCTTCACAATGTCATTTAAAGTCACCACCTGTCTTGAAACTTCTTAAATTAATTTTTCATGTCCTATAAGTGTAATCAAAAAGCCATCTAACTGTGGAGTTTTAGAGAATAAAGTTAGCTCTGCTGTGGCTACGATCATGTCCTCTGTGTCATTCTGGCACAGCATGGGTGATTATCTAGTTGGGGCTTCTATTCTAGGGTATCCCTTTGGAGTTCTCAGGTGTGACCCTGTTGTGTGGAATTTTCCTCTGTGAAATAAAACTGTCTCCCATGAACTATTTTTGAAAAGAAAAAAGAAAAGGCAGGTTCAGTCAGAAATATTCAGATATCAAAAGACTGTCCTCAGCGCGGTGTTGAAACACACACCCATAACCCAGGGCTTTATTGAGCCAGGTCAGCCTGGGTTATCCCCCAAAAGAGGAAGGTGTGTGTCTCTCCAGACAGCTGGCCAACCCCAGAGAAATCAGTTACGCTTGATCACTTGCCTTAAGACCACGCAAAGGCGTTGGTTATGCCCCGAAGCCAGTGTAGATAGGGGTTTTCTCACAGGGACAGTTGTTCTAGAACCTACTTCCCAATTCAAATCCTGGGCTACCACCCCTGGTGGCATGCCTTCCAACATGGGATGCATGTGCCCCTCTGGCACGACCCCCGCAAGGGTCCCCAGTGAACACGTGCAGAGGTCTTTGACCAGCACGGTCTCAGGGGAGGTGCTGTTATCATTTCCTGAACAGCTGGTTCTTGAGATGCCAAGTCAAATGGCCATGCCCCCGGGTACTGCCCACCTCAGACACATGCTGTCACTTTGATTCCAGCACCAACTACTTGATGTTCTGCTACTTTGGTCCATTTGCCTTGGGACACTGGTGAGCGGTCACAGTACTTTAGATTCAGCTGATCCGGGCCCTTGAGAAGCCACAGTCGGAGCCATGAGTTATTTCAGGTCCTTTGGAAGCTGTGGCTCCGCCCCGCGGCGCGTAGGAACCAATAGTAGCAAAGGATGCGGGACTCTGGGGCTGTGTGTCCTGATGCTGGAGTTCAGAGCTGGTCTCTGGCCTTTGCAAATCCACAGTAGCAGGTGTAGGAGGGGCTGGCCACACCTCCACCTGGCTTTTGTGAAAAGACCTTACCAGAATGTAGTAAAGAGTGAAATGTTGTATGAATGGAATAAAACAACCACGTTTTCTGCCATTCGTGAGGACGGGGGGAGGGGGGGGCCTTATGTCACCGTTTCCCACGCGTAGCCCCTCGGCTGCATCTGCGCAGCCAGCCGTGGGAATAACTTCACTGCTCTTGCTCTGACAAAGCATTTCCTGGCTGTATCCCAATCTGAAAACCGCAGGCTGGGAGACGGGGTCGCGGTCCAGCTGCGCGCGCTGGCCGGTGTGGCTTCAAAAGGAGCGTGTCGGTGGGTTCCAGTGTGGACGCGACCCGTTCCCAACATGTTAGAAGTCGGTGTTACCCTCCGCGGCTGTAGGGAAGCGGTTGTGCGTGCGTGGGCGGGCGCGGAAGCCTTAGATCTGTTACCAGACTCACTCGTGGGGAAACATCATTTCCCCCGCGGCCTGTCCCGCCTGTGCCGAACAAAGAGAAGAAGGTTGCTCATCTAGGTGCTACGAAGGACACACTTACGGCGGATCATCTGCATGATGACAGATTCACGGCCACAGAGCTTAGGGGAACACGGGGATTTCGGTCTTTCTTGCCATTTCTTGGTTACGGTTAGCAGAGAGCTCAGATCTGTGCCAGGAGCGGAGGGAACTGGCCACGCCCACTATATCCAGAGGAGTTGCGAGGAGCAAACCTCATCCGCTAGACAGCAACACTGCCAACGTGTGCCTAACGACTGAACCGCTCCTGGCATCTTTTTTTAATATTTATTCATTTAATGTGTGTGTGTGTGTGTGTGTGTCCCTGTGAAGGACCAAGGGTGACTTCGGGAATCATCCTGGATTGCTTCTACCTCCTCTTTGCTTTACTCTGGGATTTCCCAGGCTCCACCCACCAGGGCTGGAAGTGCAAGCTGCTGCCATTTCCATCTGGTGTTTTTACATGGGACCTGGGATTTGAACTCACGACTTTCTGCTTGCAACGCTCCTTCCATCGTATCCAGCTGCCCACGGAATGGTCCCGCCCACCATGGGCTGGGTCTTCCCCATCAGTTAAGCACTCTGCTGCAGGCTTCTTCAGGGCTCACCTCAACCGCTAACTCTTCACAGATGTGCTCAGAACTTAGCCTTGGATGGTCAAGTGGATACTCATATCTAACTAGCACATGGCTCTATATGCCACCTATCCTGGGACTGGCTCCACCAGCTGTGGGCTGGGTCTTCATGTCTCTCTCCTCTAGGCTTGCTTAGAGGCTCATGTTAGCTAAATAAAACTAATAAAAAGAATTCTTCATAGGTGTGCCCAAAGGTTCAGTGTACTATCATTAGAGATCAGGAAGAAGTGCATTGAATCTTGTCACATTGTGGAAGTCTGGCCTTGAGATTTGTTAATATCTACCTTGTCTAGTTTGACACTCCAAATTTGGATCTACTCCCAGTGTTCCCCATGAACTCTAAAAGGGTTCAGTTCTCTGGGCACCCGGACTGCGCATCTCTCCATGCATTCTCCAGAGGATTCTGCTACCCAGGGGCAGGGGCAAGAACAGTGAGATGCATCTCTCAGAACAGAGAGCCAGGATAAAATAGCTTTGTCTCAAGGGAGGGAGCATTCACGTGCATTAGGATTCCTCCCATGCCTAAGTTATAAAGAAAGCCATAAAAATGTGGGCACTCAAAAAAAAGGGGGGGGGAGAATTCTGCACTTGATTTCATAAGGGTTTTTTTTTTAATGACCTGAGGGGTTTCCACTAATTGGTTCCAAACAGCAACCAGAGTCTG
>JALPQD010000243.1:3229498-3372883 GCA_023101885.1 Typhlomys cinereus | reverse complement strand
ACGAATAAGGCATCTTTAATATGTTTTTTTTTTTTCCGTGTATCCATTTGCATTGTTGGGAGGAATCAGCCCACTGCTTCTCTGCAAGGTTTTAGTAGGTGTAAGCAGCTGGCTTTTCAAATGACATCTGCACAGATTGTCACTGCAGAGGTAGTAGCCATGTTTATCCAACCCTTGACAGATTGGTTTTAATTATGCCAGTCAATGAATATCCATTTAGTTCTTGTTGCTACATTATTGATCGTTAGAATGGAAAATAGAATTAAGACTGGCTCCTCCTTTTATTTTATTTTTTTAAATGATTTTTTTACATTTTTTTAAACATTTATTATTATTATTATTATTATTTATTCAACTGTGTGTATGTGCGCGCGTGTGTGTGTCTGTGTGTGTGTGTGTCTGTGTATCTGTAGAACCACGGACGAATTCGCGAACCACCATGGACGCCTCCATCTCCTTCTGCCCTGGGATTCACAGGCTCCGCCCTACCAGGACCAGAAGCGCAGGCGGCCCCCGCTTCTGCCTGGCGTCTATACGTGGGATCTGGGATCCGAACTCGGGACCTTCCGCCTGCAAGGCGGAGGCTTAACCCCTGAGCCACCTCTCCAGCCCCCTCCTTTTATTTTTTTATTATTTATTCAATTGTGTGCGTGTATGTGGGTGTGCATGGATGTGTGTATGTGTGTGTAGAACCACAGACGAATTTGGGAACCACCATGGACCGCCTCCTCCTTGTTTATTCTGCCCCGGGATTCACAGGCTCCTCCCTACCAGGACCAGAAACACAGGCTGCCCCCGCTTCCACCTGGCGTCTATACGTGGGGTCTAGAATCCGAACTCAGGACCTTTGGCCTGCAAGGCAGAGGCTTAACCCCTGAGCCACCTCTCCAGCCCCCTCCTTTTATTTTTTTAAACAACTTTTTTTTATTTATTTAATTGTGTGTGTGTGTGCGCATGTGTGTGTGTGTGTATGTGTGTGTGTGTGTGTGTGTGTGTGTGTGTGTGTGTAGGTAGAACCACGGACGAATTCAGGAACCACCATGGACGCCTCCACCTCCTCCTTGTTTACTCTGCCCAGGGATTCACAGGCTCCGCCCTACCAGCACCTACGCAGGTGACCCCGCTTCCACCGGGCATCTATACGTGGGGTCTAGATCCGAACTCAGGACCTTCAGGAAAGCAATACAACAGCCCATGTGGAGCCTTCTTCAGACCAAGGAGTCCAGACTTATGCCCGAGGCAATTCTGGGCTGTTCTGCGTGTTCTCCTCTAGCTCTTGTCCTTCTCCCCAAGATCATCTTGGGTCACTTTCTCCATTACATTCAAACCTTCTACCATCTTGTCTATCTGTCACACCAGAGGTATCATAGACGGCTCATGGTAGAACTCGGGGGTAGAAAGCCTACCTAGCACGCACAAGGTCCTGAGTTCAATCCCCTTGACCACCAATACCCCTCGTCCCCTTCCCCACCTCCCCAAAAAGGATCTGAGCAAAGGCTACTATGTCCCATGGGCTAATGACGCTTCCAAGAACTCCAAGCAACTCGCTATAAATGGAGATGGTGATTCAAACCATATTCATTCACACTTTGCTTTAGTTTAGTATTTTTACTGCATAACCGCATCTTCCATGCTAGGTACAATGAATAGACCAAATAAGGGCAGGAAGTTCTCATTCATAGTTTTTGTCTATTTTATTGTTCTCTTAGAAGGAGTCTGACATGGAGAAGTTGCTCTACAAACATGTAGGAAGCATGCGTGAATGAATGTGTTACTTCTAAGTAAGGCTTCTCTAAAAGACTTTCATGAAGAAAGCCATTTTTGTCTATTATCTGTTCTTAGGCAATCTAGTTTTATTCACACATGATAATTTAATGGCCAGATAATATCAAGTACCAAGCCTATGTGTGAAAAATCTTTGTCTTCTTGGGCTGACATATGGAATCTTCAATCAGCGCTGTCTAGACAAGAAATCTTGGTAGCAAATGAGAGACGACTCAATAGGACAGTGGCCTACTGAGTCATACGTAGCTCACTGTAACCATCTGTGCTTAGGATTGGCCAGTCAAAGCAATAGCGTCAAAGGTCTCTTTGGCATTCACCTAATTTTTAGTATTTTATTTATTTATTTTGTTGTGTATCAGAAGGCATTGTGTGTCCCTATAGAGGACCAAGGGTGACTTCGGGAATCATCCTGGATTGCTTCTACCTCCTTCTTGCTTGGCTCTGGAATTTCCCAGGCTCTGCCCACCAAGAACAGAAGTGGAGGCCGCAGCCCTTTTCGCCTGGCTTTTGTTTTGTTTTGTTTTGTTTTCACACGGAACCTTGGATCTGAGCTCAGGCCCTTCTGCTTGCGAGACGGCGTCTTCACCCCTGAGCCATCTCTCCAGCCCGACATTCACCTACTAAAGACCTGGGAGAATATGGAACCTTCTAAGAGATCACTCAGAGATCCATTTCCTTTCATCCGTAGAGTCTGCGCTTGCACTCACGGGCAGTGTGAGTGGCTCTACTGATTGAGAAAATCTTGAATGTACACGCACAGGAAAGACTCACATAAGAACATTCAGTCTAGGAGGGAAAGGACTGAAGTGTCGTGCTGAGAATGAGAGATCCGCATTTGGTCTCACATTTCTAAGGGAAGGGCCTGCTGGGTTTTTTCGTTGTTCTGGAGATTCTTGGAAGTCAATAGCTAAGGACAAATTAGCCAAAGAAAACCAAGTCCTCAAAACAAACACACATGAACACGGAAAAGAGATGTATAGGGACAGGTGTGGAGGGTTGCTAGAGAGTTGGTGGGGGTGAGAGCAATCAGAATGTATTGTATACATGTACAAAACTGTCAAACAAATTTAATTAATAGAAAAAAGAAAAAGAAAGAAAATGGACCTTAGCAAGATTCTCCCTGAATCATAACAAAAGACGGTTTTCTATTTAATATGCCAAGTATCTCCTTTAACTACATTTCTTCCATTGACTTGGTACCACCCACAGAACTGGGTCTCCTTTAAACTCACCTGTTAGAAGAAAAGATGCCTCCATGGGAAGATTTGCCTTAACTTCTCACAAGTCGCACAACTGAAAAAAAAAAAATCCACCCGTAACTGGGCATGAAGCTCAGTGGTGGAAGGCTTGCCTAGCATGGGCAAGGTCCTGAGTTCAATCCCGGTACTACCGAAAAGAAAATCTGTTTGTGAAGTTGAACTATCTTGTATGCGTTCTCACAGATGCTAAGGTGACTTAGGGATGCGTCAGGGTCTCCGTGCCTTTTGTGTACTTAAGTTTATAATCTTAGAGAAACAGCTAAATTGGACACTACTGATTCTTTTTGTAAAAGGAAAGAAACCGACACTTGATTAGGCTATTACTCTTCCCCTCAGTGCTTATGAAATAGAACCTCTTACAAACTCCTAAAACGTCCAGAGTTTTATTAAAATCATGGTAACCGATTACGTTTAAAACTAATACTGTAAGCTGTGGAAAGCTCATCCAAAAATATATCCAGTTCCACCAAATTGTTAATTGTAATGATCATGGGTGGGAGCAAATTGTAGCCAGGCATAAAAAAAAATACCACCAGCCTTCTACATCCTTACGTCCTTGTGGATTCAACCAACTTCAGGCTGAAAAATGAAAAACACATTTACATGAGCCAGACTTTCTCCCTCCAAGCAGCACTGTGCAACGACTTTAGATAACTTGAAAGCCCATCGGATATTATAAGCAGTGGAAGTGTTCTAAAGTCTACTGGAGGACCTGGAAAGGTTAGAGACAGAGCCTGAGCGTCCATGGACTCGGTGCTCCAAAGCAAGCCCAGATGCCTGTTCTAAAAGCAATTTGCCTTCCATGGAACTGGAGGTTCACTTGGGTTATCCTAGGACAAGGGTTTATTCTCTTACAGTTGTTGCTTACAGTTCTCAGTCCAGCTTGACGGGAGAGCTCACACCAACACCAGGGCCGAGGGAACTGACCACACCATCTGTACGTAATGGCTGAGAGAGGGACGATCCTTACTTGCCAGACCAGCATGTCTGACCAAGTGTACATAAAGATGCCAATTCTCTCAACCAGCTGTCTGTATTTTATTCCAGGGCTTAATCCACCCACCATGGGCTGGGCCTTCACCATCAGCTAGACAATCTCCTGCAGGTTTGCTCTGGGCTTAACTCAACCACTAATTCTCTACAAAAGTGCCCAGAGCTCAAATCCTCAACTGTCAAGTTGACACCTGTGCCTGACTATGACATGTTCCTTAGGCTTCAACAAAGTGGAGGAGTAAGAACAGAGTTAGGGATTTCTGGGCTTCTTGTGGGAGTCAGCGGCAAGGTGGGTCCATCTGAGATGGAAGAAGAAAAAGCGTCCAAAGACGCTTGTGCAAAGAAAGGTGCATCGACTTATCTGGGGTTCCTGGTATACCTGACTCACGCGTCCCTCCTCATTCTTTCCCTGCAGCCAGTGCTGATTTCCCATATAATCCAGGACAAGGCCAAGCCATAAGAAATGGAGTCAACAGAAACTCAGCTATCATTGGAGGTGAGTGATGGGTAGAAGAGGCTACTGCCTGAGAAAACTAATGATTAAAAAAAAAAAGAAAAAAGAATTTTCCAGATTTTTGTTATTAAACTTAGTATAGCCTAAGAATAGTTGAAGAGTACAGTATATATAGCAGAAGACTATAAATGTTTGTTTGAAGTCGGGTGTTGGTTGTGGCTGTGTGGGTCGGGTGGTGGGGGGTGGGCGAATCGTGGGGGTCTAGCGTGGTTTTTGTCTTTTGTTCGTGGGTGGTGTGTTTTGGCGGGGGTGGGGTGGTGGGGGGGGGTAATGTACTTCACATGGGGGGGGGCACATGGTTGTGTCTGGGGTGGTTGGTACATGGCGGGGGCAGATGGGGTGTTCTTGGGGGATGGGGGGGGGGGGTATGTGGGGCTGGGGGGAGTTGGGGGGGCGTGGGGTGGGCGGGGGGGTGGGGGGGGGGGGGGTGGGGCGGTGGGGGTCGGGGGGTGTGCGAGGATGTAGTCGCGGCCGGGTTTTGTGCTTGTTGGTCGATTCGTGGGGGGGTCTTGTTGGCGAGGGGTCTTTTTCGTTTCGAGTCAGGGTCTCGCATCAAACTCAGGACTCTCTCGTGAGGGGTGCTCGTCTGGCTAGCCACATGTGCTCGTGTCTTCGGAGCCTTGCGTTACAGCAGGCCTCCCGGGTAGCACTGGCACCTACAGTTTTACATTGGATGCCGGTGATTTGAACAGCTTGTCCTCTTACCGGTGCCGTAAGGCAAGGTCGTGGGTGATGGGAGACGTGGGTCGGTGGAGCTGCGATCTGTTCGCCTGGGTTGCCGCTACTGTGCTGCTGTCTGGGCTGAGATGCGACGGTGAAAGCAATGAGCGTGTTGGGTGTGTAAGTAGGGGTGTCGAGGAGGGGAATTGTCGAAAGACACGGCAGGGGTTTGCAGTGGGAGGGGATGTGGAAAAGATTCGGGGCTGTTTATGCTGGTGGGGCGGTGCGGGCGGTGGGCCCGGTGCTCTGGGTGGGGTCGGCAGCGTTTCTGCGTGTGGTATGGTGTTGTTCGCTGTGTGGTCCAAGGATGCCGTACTAGAAATAACGGAAGGTGGATTGGGTCTCGTGTGCCGTGGCTGGCAGTGTGGCCGGCTCTTTTTTGTCTGTGGTCTTGACGTTGTAATTTTAGGCAGTAGAAAGTCGGAGGTACATATCAAAGGCGAAGCCAGGTGGGGGGGGTGCTGTGGCCGGTGCTGGTTGGGGGGGGGTGTGTGGACGGAGTGTTGTGGTGTGGAAGTGCGGGGGTGTCGTTGGGGCAGTAAGAGGCTTCAAGGGGGTGCCGGGGAGTGGGAGCGCGTCGGTGGTTGTTTGTGGTCGTTGTTTGTGTGTTGTGAGGGGGGGTCAGAGCACGCGGGGACAGGGTCGCGGGCTGGGGTTGCGCTGCGGTGGGGGTGTGTTTCGTCTGTCTTCGTCCCGGGGCTGCGTTGGAGGGCGCTGCCTTGAGGTTGGGGGGGGTGTTGCCAAGTCGCTGGGAGGGAACAGTCGAAGGGGTGTAACTAGACACAACCACAAAGAGCACCAAAGCCGGCGCACACACAGACACACACACACACACCCCATAAAAAAGTGTGTGTGTGTGGGGAGTCTGTGGGGGCGCACGACAGCACAGCCCACACGCACCAGGCACCAAGCAGCACAACAGACGAAAAGAGAAAAACTAGGGAGAGAGAAGGAAAAAGACAGGTGGCGGCCAAAGAGGAGGGCAGGCAAAACCCGTGTGTGGGAAAGGAGGTGTGCAACAGGGGGGTCGGGGAGACGGAGGGGGGGGGGGGGGTGTGAGGAGCAGGAGAACGGGACAAAGGGACAGGAAGCACCCGCGGGGGGGGGAGTGTGGGGCAGGGGGGCAACGGGTACCGCGTGAGCGGGGGCCGGGTGTCACGCCACATGGAAGAACCACGCGAAACCGTCTCGCTCCACCGGGACAGGGTACGGAGGGTGGGGGCTGTGGTGTGGGGGTGCGCAACAAAGTGCGGAACCAGGAGGCCCAGCCCACGGGGCCCGCTACCGGGGTGGGGGGGGGCGTGGGTGTGGGGGGAAGCAAGGGCTGGCGCGGGTGATGTTATGGGGGTAGGGGAGGGGGTCTGACCGACAACAGGGCAAACGGGGGTGCCGTGATGGGGCACGCGCCCCGGCCACCAGCGGAGGCAAGGGGGAGGCAGGAGTGCTGTCGGGGTGCCTCGGCCGCTGTAGCTCCGGGGGGTTGCGGGAGGGCGTGTGGGGGCAGATGGGGCAGGTGCGGGTCTGTGCGGAGGGGGGGCGCGGGTGCGAGAGCCAACTGGAGCGACGGCGCGGGGTGGCAGCTGCTGGTGCAAGATGAGTGTGTACAGCGGCAGTGTCAGGGGGGTGGGGCGCGTAAGTTGGAGGAAGACGCTGCTTGGGGGGGGATAAGTGGGTGTCAGCACGGGCGGCGCGGGGGAGGGGGGGTGATGTCTCCGCGGCGGTAGGTCTTTTCTGTGGGGGTACAAAAGGCGGGTGTTGGTTAGCCCCCGAGGCGTGGCATGTGTGGGCGTGGTGGGTGTGCTGTGGTTCGGGCCTGATTGGGCTATTGTGTCCGGGAGGCCGGGAACAAACCCCTGACAGCGGGGGGAGCTAAATGGTAACGGGGGAGGTTGTCTCTGGGGTGCTCGTGTCGGGGTGGCGGGGGTATGAGGGATTGTCCGAGCATCATAAGATACACCTTATGGGAGGAGGGGGGGTGAGGTGTTGGGAGGGGAGAGGGGGACGCGTGTTTCTTGCTTGTGATGGTGTTGGTGGTTGGCGGGATAGAGGAGAGAAGAAAAGAGAGGAAATATCACAACGCTTAGCGTGTGCTAGCGTATGTGTGACTGTATATTGGGGGCGGTTCTTCTCTCGAGTCATAATGATCGGGCGACGGGCTGGAAAAAAAGGCAAAATGGCGTATAATAACTCACTAGAAGTGGTAGGGCGAGTGCGTGTGTGCGGGACGGGAAACAGACAGGACCCGTAGTACGGGTGGGGGGGTGCGGGGGTGGGTGGTGGCGGGGGGCTGGGGGTTGGGTGTGTTGTGGTGCGTGGGGGTGGACACGAGGCCGGCGGCGCAGCGGCGGGGTGGGGGCCGTGGGGGTGGCGAGGGGCCGGGGGGGTTTTGGGGGGAGGACCACGGGGTGGGGGGGGGCGCGAGGGGGGTGGATGGGGGCGGGATGGGGGGGGGGGGGGGGGGGTGGGGGTGGCAACAACAGAAGGGGTTATGAAGAAGAGGCGGAAGGGGAGAGGTGGGGCGGGTTGTCGCAAGGCAGAGGCGGTGGGGGGGGGGGTGGGGGGCCGTGGAGGCGGGGTTGGTTGGGGGGGGGGGGGGGCAGGGGGGGGGCGTGGCCTGGCAGGATGTGGTGGGCGTGGGGTCAGGGGGCAAGGGGGGGGGAGGGGGGGGGGGGTGGAGACGAGGCGAGAAAGGTAGAGGAAGAGAGAGGGAGTGAAGCTAGATCAGAATAGGAGTAGAGGGACGGGGGGGGAGGGGGGGGGGGGGGGCGGGGCGAGGCGGACAAGGCGCGGCCGAGGGAGGGAAGAAGGGAGGGGGGGCGGCGCGCCAAAGGCTACAGACTGAGCGGACAAAAGGGCGGGTGTTGTGCTGGGGGGGGGAGCAGTCGGCTGTGCCAGGCGTGCGGGGAAAAAGGAACAGCAAAGGGGCGAGGGCGCGAAGGGAGGGGGAGCGGGGGGAAGGGGGGGCGACGGGCCGGCGCTGCTCGGTCTCAGCGGCTGTCCGGGCGGGGGAGAGAGAGCGGGGGGCGTGAGGGGGGGGGGGGGGGGGGTGCGAGGGGTGAGGAGCGAGGGGTAGCGAGGCGTGTGGGGAGGAGCAGGGGACAGGGGGGGGGGAGGAGAGAGGGGGGGGGGGGGAGGGGAGGCAGGCGAAAAGGTGGGGTGGTGGGCGCAGGCGAGGGGGGGGGCCGCGGGGGGCGCGCGGGTGGCTGGGGAGTGTGGGTGGGGCGGGGGGGGGGGGGCACCAGGCAGGGAGCGCCCGCCCACCCCCAGAAGCAGGACCCAGGGGCGAGCGGGGGTGGGGTGAGGGCGCGGGGAGCGGGCGCAGACGAGGGGGCGGCGAAGGGCGCGGTGCGGCCCGGGCAACCAGAAGAGGCAACCAAAAAAAACAGAAAAAAAACCAAAGAAAACCAGAAGAAAAAAGAAAAAAAGAGACCCAGCAAGACAAGAAAAAAAAGAAATATCCACAAAAGAGAGACAGCAAGGAGAAGAAGGACAACCGCGGCGGCGGAAGAAAGGGAGAGAAAAGGAGACAGAAAGAAAAAAGAAGAATGAGGGGGAAGGAGGGAAGAGAGGGACAGAAGAAGGAGGAGGAAGAAAGGAAAGAAGCGAAGGGGGGAGAGGGGGGAGAGAGCAGCAGGGAAGGAGAAAGACCAGAGAACCACAGCCAAGGAAGGAAAAACAAACGGCGAAAGAAAGAGAAGGGAGAAGGGAGGGCAAAAAAAGAGGGGAGGAAGAAAGGGGGAGAGGGGGGGAAGAGAAAGCAAAACAAACGAGGCCACCAGGAAGGACCACAAAACAACGGGAGAAAGGACGCACAAAGAACGCACCAAAAAAAAGAACACACAGAGCGAAAAGCAACCGAGAAAACCACCAGAAAAAGAGAACACCACAACACAAAACAAAACCACAACAAGAAAAAACACAAAGAAAAAAACAAAAAAAAAAAACACAAACACAAAAAGAGCCAGGAACAGAAAACGAAAAAACAAAGAATAAAACAAAAAAAAGAGAACACCAACACCAGAGGAACCAAACAAAAGAGCCGGCAAACAAAGCCACACACCAGGCCCCCAAGAACCGCCGGAACGGGACAGCAGCGCGCAGGAGAACGAGACAACCCCCGGGGCCGGACCCCAGGGGGCCACCAAAAGCAGGCCCAGAGACCGGCGGACGCACGAGAGAGACAGAAAACAAAAAAACAAAGAAGGAGGCGAAACGAGGGGACGAAAGGAGCGGACAGCCAAAAAAGAAGCAAAAAAAGACGAAAGAGGACGCGCAAGCCGCGCAGGAAAAAAAACAACACAACAAAAGGAGACAGAGACAGGCCAAGGGGGGGGGGGGAAAGAAAAAAAGAGGGAAGAGGGGGAGAGCGACCAGCCGACGCACACAGGGCGGCCAGACACCCGACAGGCCGCCAAACAACGACCAAACAACCAAAACAAACAGCGACCAAAACCAGCCCAAGCAAACAACACCCCCCAAACGGCACAAAACCAGCGGAGAACAAAAAAAGGACAGCACGCGCAAACGAGAGAACAAGAAAAGGAGAAAAAAAAAAAAAGAAAAAAAAAAAGAAAAAAAAACACAAGAAAAAACACAAAAAACAAAAAAAAAAAGGGGGGGGAGGGGCGCGGCAAAAAAAAACACACGAGAGGGCACACACGAAAGAAAACGGGGGGAGAAAAACAACAAAAAGAGCACACACAAACAACAACCAAACAAAAAACAAAGACGAAAAACAAGACAACAGGAGAAGGACACCCCAGGACAAAACAAAAAAAAAAACAAAAAAAACGAGAAAAAAAAAAGGAAAAAGAGAAAGGGAAGACGGAAGCAGAGCGAAGAAGGAAGAAAACACAAAAAAGCGAAAAACCCGGAAAAAGACAAGAAGAGAAAAAACGAACAGGGGGAAGAAGCCCAGAGGAAGGGCGGAAAAACAAAAGACAAACAAACCGAAACAAAACCAAACCAAACAAGGAACAACGCCGGGAAGGAGAGAGCAGGGCAGGACACAAAACAACAAGACAGGACCAGAACGAGGCAAGGGCAAAAAAAAAAGAAGGCAAAAAAAAACAAGAGAAGGAGCAAAGAGCGAAGAAAAAGACCAAAAGACAACGCAGAGAAAAAAAAA
Organism: Typhlomys cinereus; assembly: GCA_023101885.1. Lineage (NCBI taxonomy): Eukaryota > Metazoa > Chordata > Mammalia > Rodentia > Platacanthomyidae > Typhlomys > Typhlomys cinereus. Next base: position 3,362,484 of record JALPQD010000243.1, on the reverse strand, counting down.
AAAAAAAAAAAAAAAAAAAAAAAAAAAAAAGGGAACAAAGCGAAGCACAGAAGAAGGCAAACAAAGAAAAACACACAAGAAAAAACACAAAGGAAAAAAACAACGCAAAGCGGAGGACAACAAAGAAACACAAACAACACAAAAAAAACACAAAAAAAAGAAAAGGAAACACAACACAAAAGGAACAACACCAACCACCAAAAGGGGAGGGGGAAACGGGACAAAACGGAGGAGGGGGGAAAAAAAAAAGAAAAAAAAACAAAACAAAAACACAGAAGACACAAGGAGGAGACGAAACCGAAGCGAGCCACAACACACAGCGAGAAGCCAAAGTAGATAGACACAAAAAAACAGAGCAAGTGCGGCCTGCGAGACAAGAAAAAAACACAAACCAAAACACAACAGAAAGGAAAAAAGAAGAAGGAGAACAAGCAAAGCCGAAAAAAGAAGAGAGAACAACAAAACCCAAAAAAAAAAAGAAAACCGCGGAGACGAACGAAGAAAAGAAAAAAAAAAAAAAAAGCGGGAGACGGGCGGGGGAACAAGCCGAAAAAAAAAAAGACCAGAAAAGAGATGAGCGCAGGCGGAGGGAAAGAGAACAAGAAGGCGGAACCCACAAGGCGGGAACAACCCGAACACACAAAAAACAACAAAAGAGGCCAAGCACGGCACAAAGGACGCAACACAGAGGGAGCACAAACCACACAAAAACGAGGGGAAAAGGACGAAAAAAGGGAAGAACAAACAAAGCAAAAAACCAGGAAAGGAGCGGACGGACAGACAAAAGCGCAAACAAGGGGCAAAGGGGCGGGGGGGCAGAGAAAGGGGAAGCGGAACACAAGAACAAACAAGCAAAGGGGGAAGACACACCAAAAAGAGACGCAGGGAGACGGCCAGGAAGAGGCCGCGCGCCCCAACCAAAAAAAAACCGCACGGAGGAGACAACACGAGAAGGAAAGAAGAAAGAAGCAAAAAAGAGGAGAAAAGAAAACAAAACAAGCAGAGGACAAGGGCGAGAACAAAAAAACAACCAACAAAAGGGAGAAGAACACACACACACAAAAAGAAGGAAGAAAAGGAAAAAAAGAAAAAACACACACACACACAAAAGACACAACAGCAAAGAAACAGGACCAAAGGGAAGCTAGGAAAAAGAACCGAAAGAGAGGAAGCGGAGAAAGGGAAAAAACAAACAAGCCTCGGAGACAGGAAGCAAGCGCAGACCACACATACACGCACACAAGGTGGGGAGGGGAAAGGAAGGGGAGAGATAAAGAAAGAGCACGGCGCGAAGACAGAAAAAAAAGCAAAAAAAAAAAAAAAAGCAGGGAAGAAACAGCACACAAAAAACAAAAGAAAAGACAAAAGAGAGGAGAGAGAGAACGAAAGAGCGGCCACCACAGGGAATGGGGAGGAGAGAGGGAACACAACAAACGGAACATAATAAAAGATATACACAAAAAAGCAAAACCGGACACAGCGCCAAGCGAACCAAAACAACGAAGAAGAAAAACGAAAAGAACGGAAACCGCACAAACGAGACAAACCAAAGACGCCAGGGGACGAAACACACACAAGAGCGCAAGCAAAACACACAGCAGCCGGGGCGGGGGGACCGCCGGACGGGCAAGAAAAAAACAAAAAGAACAAAGGAAGAGGCCGCAAACACAAGAAGGGGAGAAAGAAACAACAAAAAGGAGAAAAAGCGGCAAGGAGAAGGCCAGGAGAAAAAAAGCATAAGGGGAGCAGCGAAAGCGGGAGCAGGGAAAAAGACGAGGGAGGAAAGAAGGCAAAGAAGAGGGGGCACAGGAGAAAAAACGGGCCCAGCGGGAGGCACAGACCGGAGGGAGGGACAGAGACAAAGAGGGGGGGGAAGGGAAAAAAGACAAAAAGAAAACACAGAAGGAAAACACAGAGAAACGAAACGCCGAGGGCGGAGAACACAAGCAAAAAGAGCACCAGAACAACAAGGAGAGACGCAGACAGGGCACAAACCGCAGAGCGGAGGGGCGAGGGCGAGCAACACGGCACAGACAGGAGGAGAAGAGGGACGAACACCAGCGGAAACAAGGAGCGGCAGAGGGGGCACAACAGCGAAAGAAAGGAAACACGGGAACAAAACGCAGGAACAGCCACAGGAAGGGCGGACGCGGGCAAAAAAAGACAACAAAGCGCGGGGACCGGGGGCGGGAAAGCCCCCACGGCCGGGGACACGAAGACAAGAAGAAAAGAAAAAAAGAGAGAAAAGAAAGCGAACCACCCACAGCAGAGCGGAGGGGGACAACGAAGAGAGCGAAGACAAACCCGGAACAGACGTGAAAGCAAAAGGAAAAACGGGAAGGACACAGCAAAAAGGAGAGACGGCGGGCGGAGGCGGGAAGGCCGGGGGGGGCCACGGGGGGGGGGCCGGCGACAAGAAAAAAAACGAAGCAGGGCGAACAGCAACAACCAGGCCAGCAAAAGAAAACACCGGGAGAAGGACGGGGAGCAAGGGAGGGGAACGGGGAAAAGGAAAAGGGAAAGCAAAGAAGGCCGCGGAACCCCCCGCGCCGGGGGGCCAGCGGAAAACACCAAACAAAGAGAGGACACAACGAAGGGGGCTACCACAGACAGGGAAACAAAAAACGAACAGGAAGGCAAGGGAAGGAGAAGGAGAATAGAAAAGGAGAGGGGAAAGGAGAGCAGGGGGCAAACAAAAAAAAGAGCCACAGGCAGAAGGAGACGACAAATATAGGGGGGGAAAACGGCCCGGGACCAAAGGGGAGAACAGTGCGAAACACACACACAACCAAGAAACAAGAGACCGACAAAGGGCACAGGCGAACGCGAAACAGGGGGGGGGAGCAGCGGGGAGACGGAAAACGCAGCGAAAAGGAGAGTAAAAGAGAGGGGGGGGTAAAAAAAAGGGAGAGCAGGCCAAGACGCAGGGGACATTAAGCCGGCCCCAACGGGGCGAGACGGGGAGGGGGCGCAGAGGGGAAGCGGGGCGCGAGGCCGGCCCCGCCGCCCAGAAGGCCCCGCCCGAGCCAACACCAACAGGACGCCCCAAGGACCGGCCGGGTGGGCGCGCAGCATGGCGCGGGAAGGGGGGCGGGGCATAGAGAAGGAGAAAAGGGGCAAGAGGAAGCAGCCGCCGCGCGGCCACGCAGCCCCCGTGGACGGCGGGAATAGATAAAAAGGAGTTGGTGTGCGCCGTGGACGGAACAGGAGCGGAGGAGGAAGAAAGAGGGGAGGGAAAGAAACAGGTGAATCAGAGAGGAGAAATAAAGAGAAAATCACCACGGCGGAGGGTGACACACACCGGGGGAGACGGGAGAAGCGCACAGACAGGGAAAGAACGCGCGCGGAGCAGGCCGAAAGCCCCAACCACCAAAACTCACCTACAAAATCCCAACAGACGCCCACTCCGGCCCACAACGCCCGCAAATAATCAACCACGCGCCCCAGCAAACGCGGAAGCCAGGAAGGGCAACAGAAGTGGAACATAGAGCGTCGCGTCCAGGACACCAGGGGTAACAGAACCACGGGGTCGAACGGAGCCCACGGGGAACACACATAAGAAAAAAAAAACGACCCATACTGACCGTCAGCGGAAGACAGTGCACCTTAGGAGAGGGACATCAGGGTGAAGACTCGCCTCGGCAAGCAAAGGCCTGAGGAGTACAGCACAGGTGTCCGGGGAAAAAGGCCAGGCCAGCGGGATATGGGGCGCCGGCGACGGCCACGCGGGTCAAGCCGGGAAATCCCAGAGCAAGCCAAAGGAGGGAGAGCCTCAACATGGAGTAATCCCAAGGCACGTCCTCCACAGGATGAGACAGAGGCTAATGCGGAGACCCAACACACACCACACACACACACACACAGCGCCACCACACACCACACAAACACACACGAAAGGAGAAAAAGACATAGCAAGTTTGGAGGAACTTAGGGCCGTGAAAGGAGCTCAAGACGAGTAAAGGATGATAAGAAACCCGCAAAACTCAGGGAACGAAGGAATCAGTCGAGGGCATCGGCAAGGTGAAAAAAGGACCAACAGGGAGAGAAAGCCAGGGAAAAGGCCAGGTTACCAGAGAACAGTGATTGAAGATGAGCAGTGTGAGACAGGAGAAGGTGATGAGAGGAGACCGGGTCAACGAGCAGGACGTGTACCATGAGAGAACGGCACTAAGGGGTGGTAAGGGGCGGTGTGTAGAGAAAAGTAACACAGAAACAAGGGACCACTTCAGAGACACCAACGGCAAAGCAAAAGGTAATGACGACCAGAATGGGGCAAATCGGCGAGACGACAAAAGCCAGAGAAAAACGGTAGAACCATAGAGGAGGCAACAAAGTCACCGACACAACGAGCAAGTGCTGCCCCTGCCTGCCGGTAGGGACAGACAGTCAAGGAATGTCATAGGAGGTACAAACGTAAACACACAGCCAAGGGGGGTTAGAAGCTGAAGGAAGAGAAAGATACTGAGAAGACCCCAGGAAGACGGTAGAAGAAAAGAGAACCTGTTCAAATCATAGCAAGAAAAAGAATGGGAGAAGAGAAAGATGGCAAAGACCGGCACAAAAGACTGGACATGCAGGACATGAACAGGACATCATGGCTATCAGTCAGGGAGCATGCAGACAAGACGAAGTGGGCACAAGGGCAGCAGGGGAGTGGGGCAGTAAAGCGTAAGAAGACACTGACCAACGCAAAGACACGGGGAAAACAAACTGGGAGCGAAGACTGAGATACGCATAAGAAGGACCGAATGGGACGGTATGGTTCAATCAACATAAGTATGTGTGGGATAACGCCACACAAGCGACTGGTGTCGGCGAGAGAGCTTGGGGAGGAGAGCTGAGGGCAAAGAAGAAAAGTGAACCCCGAAACACCTACGCGGGAGGATAAAGATGTCACAGCAGTAAGGAGAAAGTGCTAGACGAGACGGGTGGTGGCGGGGGAGGGCGAAAGGCAGAAAATGGCAAGGAAAGGGCAGAGAAGAGAAGTCAGGCAAGTGGGACAATGCACACGGACCAGCGGCGGAGACCCAAGAATAGAGCTAGAAAAAAAGAGAGGGAGGCAGAACAACAGCAAAATAGAAAAAGGGCGCCGTTTAGGCCAGTGGAGAAAGGCCCAAGAGAAAATGATAGGTAGGAGAACCAAGGGCGAGTGGGTGGTAGTATGACACAGAATAGAAAGGAAAAAAATAATTCAAAGAAGACATCCCAAGAGGTCCAGGCTAACGAGGGAAAGACAGTCCGCACCGCAAGGAAAGGAAGGGAGAAGGGGGGGGGGAAAAGGAAAGAAATGGGAGGAAGGTGGTTTTATATTTCTTGTGAAATCTTCTAAAAGGCTGATTCTCATTTTTGAAGGAAGGGCCAGGGAGCCACGATTATGAGGACCCAGGTGGGAGGGTGTCCTCCGGAAGGGCGTGGTCTCTGTGTGTGATGTGAGGGCCACAGAGACAGGTCCCCATCTGGAGGCGCTGCTGTGGGAGGCTGCGGGGCCTGACGGTGAAGGGGGAGCTTGGGACCTGTCTCCAGTCCCGGCCTGCTGATGTGAGCAAACCGCGCCGCCCCCTCGTCGCTGCGAGGAGACCCTCAGAGTCAGGCCGCTGAAGGGGCATGGGTCATCATCTGACACGCACCAGAGGGGACGGGACCCATCCAGAGGGGGACAGGCAGGGTGGCAGCCATGGCGACCAAAGCAGGAGGCCGTTCACACCAAAGAGCCAGTGGGGGGCGGGCTGCGCTGGGTTATCCAGTCTCCAGGTCCAGATCCCCAGAGACTTAATTCTCCAACAAGGCTCCACCTCTAGAAGGTTCCACCGCATTTCCAAACAGCGCCACCATCAGGGGACCAAGGATTTCGCATCCAACCATGACAGTCCATTCCAAAGCTCAGACACTTCGGGGGGGGTCAGACTTAAAAGTGCTTATTGCAGATCGCCTGCATGGCTGCTGATGAAACCATGACCAGCAGCTGAAGGGAACAAGGGTTTATTCTTTTACGATAGTCTGGTCGTGGTTCTTAGTCCAGCTTGGCAGGAGAACCTCACCAACAGGGCCGAGGGAACTGGCCACACTATCTCCACACAACTTCTGGGAGAGAGACGATCCTTACCTGCCAGACCAGCATGTCTGGCCAAGAGTACACAAGGAAGCCAACTTCCTCCACCAGCTCTCTGTCTTTTATTCACCTGTCCAGGGTTTAGTCCCACCACCATGGCTGGGCCTTCCCCATCAACTGGACAATCTCCTGCAGGTTTGCTCTGGCTTCACTAACCTAGTAATTCTCTACACATGTGCCCAGAGCTCAACCCTCAACCGTCAAGCTGACACCTGTGTCTAAGAAATATGGGTCCAGCGGTGGACACAGACTTCTAGGATCCTGCTACAGAATTTCCATACGTAGACATCTGCGGGAGAAACTCGCGGGTGGATTCCCACCTCCTTCATAGTGATGCTTTTGTAGCTTGAGAGACGCGGCCTGAGGTCCTGCTAACCAGCGTGAGCGCCGCGCCCTTCACCGCGGGCAAGCTGGACGCTGATGTCCACGCTCTGAGCACGGAGCCCGCAGCCTTCTGTGGAGAAGATGTGCTATTTTGGGCCACAATAAAAATTTTAGGCCATCTGTTTTCAAACAGCTCTCTTGAGTTTCTTTCCAGAAGATGTTTATTTCCTTCTCATCATTTTAAAAAAAAGAGAGACAAATCGCCTTAGTCTTGAAAGTAAAAATTAGCCGTTTAGCGTTACATTTTAGTACCTGCCAAGGAGCACACATCTGACAGCCATTTGCCTTCCAAGTTGGGGGGGGCATGGTGAAGGAAGGGGGAGGGAGGGAGGGAGAGTTGAGGAAGGGGGAGGGAGGGGGAGGGAAGAGGAGAGGAAGGAAGGAAGAAAGGAAGGAAGGGAGAGAAGAAGGGAAGAAAAGAATGGAGGAAAAAGGAAGAAGAGATGAAGGGAGCTGTCGGGGAGCAGGTGAGGTGTGGGCTACACAAGCCTGCAGCCTGATTTGATGTCCAGAACCCGCAGGCGGAGGGAGAACCAACTCCACAAAGTGGTCTCTGTAATTTAGTGTTCTCTGGGGGACGGAACTCCCCGCGTGGGTGTGTATATAAAGAAATGTATTCCATGAACTCGCAAAATGAAATCGGCGTCCTCAACAGTATCCGCCTGTACTGCTCGTCCTGAGCGGAAGAGCTCAGAAGACTGAGGACCCGAGGAAAGTCTCGGATCTCGATCATGCTGGAGGCTCAAAGAGTCGCGATCTGACGGCCGCAGGGAACCGCGGCCAAGACCATGCGCTGTGAGGGCAGCTGAGACATTGGCCAGGCAAAGACGCGCCGGGCCAGCCAGGAACAGCAGCAGAGGGGGCAGCAACCCCCTGCGTGGACCACCAGTCTGCCCAGCAGGCCAAGAGCACAGCCGGCCCCGCCCCCCTGCACTTCCTTTTATCTGGCCACGGCCGGACCCCCACGGTGGGCTGGGCCCACATACCGGTCACCTCGGGGTGCTGAAGGGCTCTTCACGGTCACTCTTCACGGCTGCGCCCCCGCGGCCTGCAGCTGCCGGGCTGCCACGTGACCATCCCACCCTCTGACCTCCAGGACGCCCCCCATAGTAATAAAATGAATGTTAGATCTTAGAAACAAGCCGTAGTTCAATCTCTTTGACCTGCCTTGCCACAACACAGCCAGGGTCATACTGGGAGACGCAAAAGACCCGCTGGAGGACCTCAGCTCTCTGCTGATTAAATGTCATCTGCAGGTGGCTGGGCCGCCCTGGCCGTCCATGTCCGCGGCGCCGGGTGTGCCGGCCCAGTGGACAGCACAGCAGTGTCGCTCCAAGTCCTTGCTGGTTACAGGCCTCCATCACTGGGGTCTTGTTTGTTAAAAATAGACCACAAGAACAAACACTCTCTCCACACGTATGGGGCACATGGGATGCTGAGCTGGGGGGAGGCCAGGCCGGGCTTCCCGCACTCAGGAGTCGCGGAGGCAGCTGGCATCGGGCCCATTTCAACCACAGAGCAGACCCTTGTTAATATTGTCTTTCATCTACTTTCATTTTTACTCTGTGATGGCTCATGTGTGAATACAAGGAATTTATGTCACTTCCGCCCCTTGTTGCCTTATCCCCTCCCCCTCTTTTCCCACCACAACCATTCTTCCCAGTTACTCTCCTACCTCATGTCGCCTGCATGTGCGTGCGCCCAGCGTGCTGCGGCGTGGGCCCTGTGCCGTGGAGCTCACTGGGGAACGCACCCCTCCTCACTAACCCTCCGCAGTCTCCCCGGGAGGCGTGGGGTCTCTTGAGATCGGTCCCTTCCGCGCTCAGAGGCTGACAGGCCACACTGGTGCCAGGCTTGTGGAGCAGCTGCCGCTGCAGGAGTTCCTGGGCGCAGCAGCCCTGTCGGCCCCGTCTGGACTCACCCCTGCACCCCAGCTCTTAGGCTCTCCCTGAGCCTTGAGGTGGGGGCGACGTGATTCCTGTGCAGGGTGAAGACTCCGTAGTCGCTCGCTCTTAAAGCAAGGAAAACCGTTAGCTGAGCCACGCTGGCCAGTTCCCGTGCGCCTTGATTACAACGGGACGCTCAAGGTCAGGACGGCAGGAAACAGGATGTGCAGGGCATAAGACCGACACCACCCAGATCGGAGACACAGCCCACTCAGCACTGGAGCCACGCGGAAGGACCGGCGGCCTTCCTCCCTGTTGCCTTGCCAGAGGCAGCAGAGAAGCCGCACCCGTGGCCTGAGTGACAGATGGTGGAAATGAACTCCTTCAGTCCCCTTCAAAAGGTCACAAAGGGACAGTAAGACCGCTGCAGCACTGCTGTACAGTTAGATATATGGGTGTCAGCGGCCAACAGGCTGAGACTCTGGGCATGTCTGTGAGGAATTAATGGTTGAGGGTAGGCCCTGAGCAGGCTGCAGCAAGCCTGTCTACTGATGTGGGAGACCCCGCCAAGAGCTTATCCCCTGGCAGATGGATAATGGGGGAGCGCAGTAAAACTGACGTCTTCGCACAATCAGACAACGCACAGTCTGGCAAGTGAGGCTTGGCCATCTCCCATGGACCCGGTGATGTGGCTGCCAAGGTGGCGGGTGAGCTCTCCTGTCAGGCTGCACCATGAGCTGTAATGTGGGGTGCGAGCAAGAATCAAGCTCATGTCCTAAGTCCAGCTGCGGATGCAGAGTTCTGAGGAAGATGCCCACTGGGGCCACGAGGACTAGTCTGAAAGGCCGGGGAGGAACCTCGGCCCGAGGGGGAGGACTGCGTCCCGGGAGGGGAGCCACGAGCCCCCAGAGCGTCCTGGTTCTATAGCTCAGCATGGAGTGGGTGTGGGAACTCTCCACGGCTGGGCTCTGCTGCATGTCGGTAAATCTGAATTATCCCTGAAATCAGAAGGTTGAGGCGGCCCTCAGCCATCCTGTGGGCCCGCCCGTGTGTCCTTTCCCACGCTGGGAGCAGCGGGGCACCCCCACACCCCCGTGCATGTGTTCGCACAGCGCTCAATGACGAAGGGACCGTCCTCTACGACCCCATTTCCGTCATCAGCCGTGAAAGCCACAGTTGGACCGCTGTGACGTTTCCATCGTGCTGTTTGACTGAAATGGCTGCTGAGTTAGAAATGCAAAGATGCCTCCTGGAAACGTGGAAACCAGTGACTTCTATAATGTGCTGCCTGCGATCCTGACCAGGACCTCGGCCCTTTTCAGGAGGGATTAGGCGGGTCCCAGCAGTAGCCTACCACAGTAGATTCGGGGTGTGGGGTGTGGTTGGTTGGGGCCGCCCCGGGCACATGTACCCCCCAACTTCAGAGCTTCTAGATTAGGGGCTGTGCTGTGGATGGCGGGGACGGGTGCATTTGTAGTTCTGCCCTCCAGGGACACGTGCGCTGGGGACGGCCACGGCACGCGTGTTCACAAGATCCTCATGCCTGGTCACCCCGCGCTTCAGGCTTTCTCGGAGGCTCTGTTTGGCCGTCAGGGCTCCACCGTGGTGCCCATGAGCAACCCACAGCGGGACGGTGCACCTTGCCGTGTCGTCTGTGCGCTGGGCTGGCCTTGCAGAAGGCGCTCTCTACTCTCTCTCTCTCTCTCTCTACTCTCTCTTCCTCTTCTCCTCCTCTGGCTCTCTCTGGTAGTCGTGGCTTCAAAGGCTAAATCCATATGCCAGCTGCGTGTTTTCTGGCCACGGTGAGGCAGGCAGCGTGGCAGAAGTTGCTGGAATGTGCTCTCTGTGGCAGATTCGAGGCAGCCTGAGAAGATACCTCAGGGCTGCTTCCTCCAGCAAGTCCTGCTGCCAAAAGTTTCCAGAACCTTCCAAAATAGCACTAGGATAGGAACTGTTTCTAATGTCGATGTTCCACTTCCCAAGGATCAGTTCTTAAAACCAGATCAATCGAAAGTCCCACAAACCAGACATATGGGGGCCACCACCCCCAAACCAGACATATGGGGGCCACCACCCCCAAACCAGACATATGGGGGCCACCACCCCCAAACCAGACATATGGGGCCACCACCCCCAAACCAGACATATGGGGCCACCACCCCCAAACCAGACATATGGGGCCACCACCCCCAAACCAGACATATGGGGGCCACCACCCCCTCGCACTTCAAGGACAGTGACCCTCTGTAACTCCTCCTTCGGCGCCCAAGCTGCGGCATCCATGTGATAGTTAAGCCTGGGTGTCAACTTGACACACCTGGTATTAACTAAGACGGGCTGAGACCACACCTGGAAGGATCAACTGAGACCACCTGAAAGGATTATACCCGCCCTAGGTCCTATCAGAACCTCCATAGATCTCATAGGATCCTCCCAGTACTGGACCATACAAAAAGGAGCCACCAAGGAGAAGAGACACTTTTTGTAGCTGTGCTAGGAATCGCTCTTCCTTCCGGCTGCTCTGTTTCTTCACTTCTTCGACTCTCTAGCCTTCCGACCCTCTAAGTCTTCAACTAAAGACTCTAGGAATCCTCCAGCCTTCAGCCATCACCCACTTGACGACTGGACTGAGCAGCTACTGGCAGCCATCATTGGAGACCTCAGCCATATCTGTAAGCCAACTCAGTACATTCCACATATATATATTCATATATATATATATTCATTGTGTCGATTCTGCATCTCTAGAGAACTTAACACAGTCCAGCTGCCCTGCCCCGCCACCCGTTGTTTCTTCACATGTAGCCGAAAGTCATGAGTGTGAGTGACGCCACTTTCCCTTCAGAACGCATTGTCGGCCGTCCAAGCCTCAAGGCCCAGCGCAGCGGGAACAGCTCCCACCCTGTGCGCTGCCCGGGTGGTCGAGACTTCAAAACCCCCCTCTGGAGATTGCTCTCAGGATCCTGCCCCCCCCAGCATGGAGCGCTTTCAGACGCCCCTTCATTTGCAGTTTCTTCTGGGCTTGGCTCCTTTGGGACTGCTGTGAGTCCTTATCTATCCATGAGGCGTGGGAGCCACGTGGGATGGGGGTCTCTGAGCCGGCTGGGAATGGTGGGTGCCCAGAGCATGAAGAAGGGACCCATCGTCGCCTGGGGTCTAATCCCCCGAGTGAGCCCGCAGCTGCAGGAGTCTGCTGGGACTGGTCTGCTGGGACTGGTCTGCAGGTCTGGTCTGCTGGGACTGGTCTGCAGGGACTGGTCTGCTGGGACTGGTCTGCTGGGACTGGTCTGCTGGGACTGGTCTGCAGGGACTGGTCTGCTGGGACTGGTCTGCAGGGACTGGTCTGCTGGGACTAGTCCTGCAGGGTATCACCGGTAGTGCATTGAGATGTCAAGAAAACAGGGTGCTGTGTGCAAAGGCCTGGGGGGGGGGCTGAGGCAGGGGTGTGAGGAAGAGCGGGCAGGAGGGAGGGGGTCAGCGCTTCCCTCTGAAGCAGGGGTCCTGCCAGGTGAAGCACAGTTCACCGTGTGCTCACGGCCTGGGCCAGGTGACCAACATCCACAGGCTCCGGGCCGGCACGGCTTATGGCTGTTTCCAAGAGCGCTAGAGACATGGTGCCCGCAGGTGCCAAGCTGCCCACCTAGAGAGAAGCCCCCTCCCGCTCCCCACCTCCCCCCTCCTAGAGAGAAGCCCCCTCCCGCTCCCCACCTCTCCCCTCCTAGAGAGAAGCCCCCTCCCGCTCCCCACCTCTCCCCTCCTAGAGAGAAGCCCCCTCCCGCTCCCCCTCCTGCTTCCTCCTTCTCCCCCCCACCTTCTCCCACTTCTCCCCTCACTCTCCCCTTACCCCCCCAAGTGCTCCATGCTCCAGAAGTTCAGAGTCGGGGGTGAAGATCCTGCACTCCGGCCCCCAGCAAAGGGAGAAGCAACCATGAAATGCCCCTCGCAGCACGAGGTTCGGCAGAGGACCCGCCTGAGCCGGGTAAACCCACCTCACAGGAAGGAGGAGCTGGCGGGCTGCTGCTGCTTGGGGAGACGACAGCTCATCCCGCACGGGACGGAGCGTCTGTTTTCACTCAGAGATCGAGTAGGATTTTCCAAATCTGGCTGAACAATTGGGATTTACAGGGAACCGCAGCGCTGTGCGTGCAATTCAGCCAGCGCCTCTCTCGCCGGCTCCTGCCGCAGGCGCACGCTGGGGCGCAGAGATGCCTCACTTCTGCTCCCGCCCTCCCGTCCTCCTCCGCCGTCCTCCAGACACCTCACCCCTGCAGTCTCCGTGCTCCAGGAAGGCCCTGAAGGTGCATGACCCTCAGGCCGTGCGGACAGCGCAGCCGTCCTCTGCTCGGATCTCCACCGGGATCAAATCACGGCGTCCATCTGAGTGCCAGCTCATCCACCGCACGGGCAGCCACGTCAGGGTGGCTTGACTGGGTCACTTGGGCTAGCCTCGAACTCACTCCCCAGCACTGGACCGAGGCTGGCTGCAGCCCGCCTTCAAGGAGGCCTGACTCGGCACACAGTACCGATGGGTGCTAATCTCAGGTTCAGAGTCGAGGGGCAGACCCCAAGGTCAAGAGCAAGGACCCCCACGCACCCTCAGGAGGGGCAGGAAGAGTCACAGGATCCACGAGGGGCAGTGAGCTGGCTGGGGTCTCAGATCTGTGGCTGGCAGTTGTGCCTGGAGCTACCCCGTTACAGCAGCAAGGAGAGCACTCGGTCATCACGCGAAGTGTGTGTCAGAAGCACTGAGTGTGCCTGCGGGAGTCCAACAGTGACTTCGGGACCCATCCTGGGTTGCTTCTACCTCCTTGCTTCACTCTGGGATTTTCCAGGCCCCACCCACTAGGGCTGGAAGTGCAGGCCACTGCCATTTCCTCCTGGCGTTTTTACATGGGATCTGGGATTGGAACTCAGGACCTTCTGATTGCAAGACAGAGTCTTAATCCCTGAGCCATCTCTCCAGCCTCCCTGAGCTAATTTTTAAAAAAAAACATAAAAACATAAAGCAAAACAAATGGTTCTTGCCATACATACTCTTTAGCCTGAACTATTAAACAACGCGCCTTTGGAATATATGCAAGAAGGCCGGGGCAGGGCAACCATCGTGCGCTTGCCTGGCATGCGTGAGGCCCAGGTTGCATCCTCAGGACTTCATCACTGGGCACGGGGCATTCGTAGGGTATTTCAGCATTCATGAGGTAGAGGTAGGAGGATTAGAAGCGCAAGCTCATTTCCAGTCATATACTGAGTTCTAGGCCAGTGTGGGGCGAAAGAAAGAGGGAGAGAGAAGGTAAAAAAGACAAGGAGGCTGGAGAGATGGTTCAGAGGTCAAGACTCTACCTTGAAAGCAGAAGGACCTAAGTTTGGATACCGGATCCTACGTAAAAATGCCAGGCTGAAATGGTGGTGACCTGGGAAATCCTAGAGTGAAACGAGGAGGTAGAAGCAATCCAGGATGACTCCTGAAGTCACCCTTGGGACTCCAGGGACACACAGTGCCCTCTGAGACACACACATGCAAATAAAGAAATAAACATTTTTAAAAAATTAAAAAAAGATAGAAGGAGAGAAAAAGGAAGGAAGGAAGGAGGAAGGAAGGAAGAAGGAAGGAAGGGGGAGGGAGGAAGGAAGGAAGGGGGAGGAAGGAAGGAAGGGGGAGGGAGGAAGGAAGGGGGAAGGAAGGAAGGGAGGAAAGGAGGAAGGAAGGAAGAAGGAAGAAAGGAGAAAGGAAGGAAGGAAAAAGGAGTGTTTCTTATCATTGATGAAGGTCTACTTTATTTCCTGAAGGCACGTGTCCCCATTAGCTCGCACTGGCTGTGATTCAAGGTTTTTCGTACCTGCCCACAGAAGACCTCCACACTGTCACGTGTCTGTGTCATGACGGCCCAGGCAGCCCCGGCTCCAGGTCAGGAGAAGTCTAGGGACGCAAAGAGAAACGACAGAAGCCGAGCCGCGGCGTGCTGCAGGCAGGTGCCCGTTTCCTGAAAAGCAGCAAACCAGAAACCAGCTACTTGAGCAGCTGCACTTTTTAAAAATGTACGTGTGTAAAACACGGGGCCTGAGCTGTGTCAAGGGGAGCTGGTGTGCGGTTCCTGTCTGTGAGTCCATCCTTGCGCTGTTTATTCTCTTCTCTCTCTGAGATAAATAGCTTAAAATTTTATTTTATTCATGTGGCGTGTGTGCGTGTGTGTGCGTGTGCACGCGCGCACTATGTGTCCCTGTGGAGGACCAAGGGTGACTTTGGGAATCATCCTGGATTGCTTCTACCTCCTTTTTGCTTTGCTCTGGGATTTCCCAGGCTTCACCCCCAAGGCCAGAAGTGCAGGCTGCCACCATTTCTGCCTGGCGTTTTTATGTGGGACCTGGGATCTGAACTCGGGACCTGCTGCTTGCAGAGGCACAGTCTCATCTCTCCAGCGCTGAGATCAATATTTTTTTAAAGTGGCTTCTCTGCCCTTCTTGTACAAGCCTGTAAGATCCATTTCTTCATTTCCAGAGGGACAGATGACGGCACATTGTTTGCAAAGCTTCCCTCCTTGGAATCTGGCGCAGTGGAGAGCCGGCTGTGGATCGGCCTTTGCCGTGTGAATCGGAGCCAGGAGACATTAAAGTTCGCTTTCCCGTGTAGAAGAAAGATCCCCACTCCCTCTTCTCAGTGTTTCCTCTAGAAAGTTCTCATTGTACTCTCAATGAGGCGTGTGTGAGTCTGTCCAGACCTTATTCTCTTTGGCCAGATGGGAGGTCAGGTGGAGCGTCTTTCCGGTGATGGAGATCAGCTGTGGTTTAGGGGATGTCCCTGGGGGGGGGTGCTCCCAGAGCCTCGGGGCACATGCCTGGTTGCAGAGTCAAAATGCTCAGTGCAAAGCTGGGGCTGCTGCGGGTCTGTTGCTCAGAAGGAGACATTTTCTTCAGAAGGTGGGGCGGGGCAGGAGGAAGAGTGTGTGTAGGTGTGTAGGTGTGTGTAGGTGTGTGTAGGTGTGTGTAGGTGTGTGTGTATGTAGGTGTGTGTGTAGGTGTGTGTAGGTGTGTGGGTGTGTGTGTAGGTGTGTGTGTAGGTGTGTGTAGGTGTGTGTGTAGGTCTGTAGGTGTGTGTAGGTGTGTGTGTAGGTGTGTATAGGTGTGTGTGTATGTAGGTGTGTGTGTAGGTGTGTGTAGGTGTGTGTATAGGTGTGTGTAGGTGTGTGTATAGGTGTGTGTAGATGTGTATAGGTGTGTGTGTATAGGTGTGTGTAGGTGTGTGTATGTAGGTGTGTGTAGGTGTGTGTGTAGGTGTGTGTAGGTGTGTGTAGGTGTATGTAGGTGTGTGTGTAGGTGTGTGTAGGTGTGTGTAGGTGTGTGTGTAGGTGTGTAGGTGTGTGTGTAGGTGTGTGTAGGTGTGTGTATAGGTATGTGTGTAGGTGTGTGTATAGGTGTGTGTAGGTGTGTGTATGTAGGTGTGTGTGTATGTAGGTGTGTGTGTATGTAGGTGTGTGTAGGTGTGTGTATAGGTGTGTGTAGGTGTGTGTGTATGTAGGTGTGTGTGTATGTAGGTGTGTGTGTATGTAGGTGTGTGTGTAGGTGTGTGTAGGTGTGTGTAGGTGTGTGGGTGTGTGTAGGTGTGTGTGTAGGTGTGTGTAGGTGTGTGTGTAGGTGTGTATAGGTGTGTGTGTATGTAGGTGTGTGTGTAGGTGTGTGTAGGTGTGTGTAGGTGTGTGGGTGTGTGTGTAGGTGTGTGTGTAGGTGTGTGTAGGCGTGTGTGTAGGTGTGTGTGTAGGTGTGTGTATAGGTGTGTGTAGGTGTGTGTATGTAGGTGTGTATAGGTGTGTGTGTAGGTGTGTGTAGGTGTGTGTGTAGGTGTGTAGGTGTGTAGGTGTGTGTGTAGGTGTGTGTAGGTGTGTGTAGGTGTGTGTGTAGGTGTGTGTAGGTGTGTAGGTGTGTGTAGGTGTGTGTAGGTGTGTGTATAGGTATGTGTGTAGGTGTGTGTGTAGGTGTGTGTGTATGTAGGTGTGTGTGTATGTAGGTGTGTGTGTATGTAGGTGTGTGTAGGTGTGTGTGTAGGTGTGTGTAGGTGTGTGTGTATGTAGGTGTGTGTGTATGTAGGTGTGTGTGTAGGTGTGTGTAGGTGTGTGGGTGTGTGTAGGTGTGTGTGTAGGTGTGTGTAGGTATGTGTGTAGGTCTGTAGGTGTGTGTAGGTGTGTGTGTAGGTGTGTATAGGTGTGTGTGTATGTAGGTGTGTGTGCAGGTGTGTGTAGGTGTGTGTAGGTATGTGGGTGTGTGTGTAGGTGTGTGTAGTGTGTGTATGTTAGGTGTGTATAGGTGTGTGTGTAGGTGTGTGTGTAGGTGTGTAGGTGTGTGTGTAGGTGTGTGTAGGTGTGTGTAGGTGTGTGTAGGTGTGTAGGTGTGTGTAGGTGTGTGTATAGGTATGTGTGTAGGTGTGTGTGTAGGTGTGTGTAGGTGTGTGTGTATGTAGGTGTGTGTGTATGTAGGTGTGTGTGTATGTAGGTGTGTGTGTAGGTGTGTGTAGGTGTGTATGTAGGTGTGTGTGTAGGTGTGTGTGTAGGTGTGTGTAGGTGTGTGTGTGGTGTGTGTAGGTGTGTGTAGGTGTGTGTGTAGGTGTATGTAGGTGTGTGTAGGTGTGTGTAGGTGTGTGTAGGTGTGTGTAGGTGTGTGTGTAGGTGTGGTAGGTGTGTGTTGTAGGTGTGTGGTGTGTGGGTGTGTGTGTAGGTGTGTGTATGTAGGTGTGTGTAGGTGTGTGTAGGTGTGTGTGTAGGTGTGTGTGTAGGTGTGTGCAGGTGTGTAGGTGTGTGTAGGCGTGTGTGTAGGTTGTGTGTAGGCGTGTGTGTAGGTGTGTGTAGGTGTGTGTGTAGGTGTGTGTAGGCGTGTGTGTAGGTGTGTGTGTAGGCGTGTGTGTAGGCGTGTGTGTAGGTGTGTGTGTAGGTGTGTGTAGGTATGTGTGTAGGTCTGTAGGTGTGTGTAGGTGTGTATAGGTGTGTGTGTAGGTGTGTATAGGTGTGTGTGTGTGTAGGTGTGTGTGTAGGTGTGTGTAGGTGTGTGTAGGTGTGTGGGTGTGTGTAGGTGTGTGTATGTAGGTGTGTATAGGTGTGTGTAGGTGTGTGTAGGTGTGTAGGTGTGTGTAGGTGTGTGTAGGTGTGTGTAGGTGTGTGTAGGTGTGTGTAGGTGTGTGTATAGGTATGTGTATAGGTGTGTGTAGGTGTGTGTGTATGTAGGTGTGTGTGTAGGTGTGTGTAGGTGTGTGTAGGTGTGTGGGTGTGTGTAGGTGTGTGTAGGTGTGTGTATGTAGGTGTGTATAGGTGTGTGTAGGTGTGTGTATAGGTGTGTGTGTATGTAGGTGTGTGTAGGTGTGTGTAGGTGTGTGTAGGTGTGTGGGTGTGTGTAGGTGTGTGTAGGTGTGTGTATGTAGGTGTGTATAGGTGTGTGTAGGTGTGTGTGTAGGTGTGTAGGTGTGTGTAGGTGTGTGTAGGTGTGTGTAGGTGTGTGTAGGTGTGTAGGTGTGTGTAGGTGTGTGTGTAGGTGTGTGTAGGTGTGTGTAGGTGTGTGTGTGTAGGTGTGTGTAGGTGTGTGTAGGTGTGTGTGTAGGTGTGTGTAGGTGTGTGTAGGTGTGTGTAGGTGTGTGTAGGTGTGTGTGTAGGTGTGTGTAGGTGTGTGGGTGTGTGTGTAGGTGTGTGTATGTAGGTGTGTGTAGGTGTGTGTAGGTGTGTGTAGGTGTGTGTGTAGGTGTGTGTGTAGGTGTGTGTAGGTGTGTGTGTAGGTGTGTGTGTGTCGGTGTGTGTATAGGTGTGTGTAGGTGTGTGTGTAGGTGTAGGTGTGTGTATGTAGGGTGTGTAGGTGTGTGTGTAGGTGTGTGTAGGTGTGTGTGTAGGTGTGTGTAGGCGTGTGTGTAGGTGTGTGTAGGCGTGTGTAGGTGTAGGTGTGTGTATGTAGGTGTGTAGGTGTGTGTGTAGGTGTGTAGGTGTGTGTGTCGGTGTGTGTGTAGGTGTGTTGTAGGTGTGTGTGTAGGTGTGTGTGTGTAGGTGTGTGCAGGTGTGTGTGTAGGTGTGTAGGTGTGTGTAGGTGTGTGTGTGGTGTGTAGGTGTGTGTATGTGTGTGTAGGTGTGTGTGTATAGGTGTGTGTAGGTGTGTATAGGTGTGTGTGTAGGTGTGTGTAGGTGTGTGTAGGTGTGTGTAGGTGTATGTAGGTGTGTGTGTAGGTGTGTGTGTGTAGGTGTGTGTAGGTGTGTGTGTGTAGGTGTGTGTATAGGTGTGTGTAGGTGTGTGTGTAGGTGTAGGTGTGTGTATGTAGGTGTGTGTAGGGGTGTGTGTAGGTGTGTGTAGGTGTGTGTGTAGGTGTAGGTGTGTGTGTAGGTGTAGGTGTGTGTGTAGGTGTAGGTGTGTGTGTGCTCACATTTGTGTGTGCTTCAGCGATCCTCTGCCCTGGGCTACTGGGAGTTGGGGGGGCATCGGGCCCTGGGCAGGGCTCCTGGCCCCCTTGCCTCACAGTTCAGACCCTCCCCCACCTCTGCGGCTACCTCTGCAGGGTGCCTGGCTCAGGATCCTGTCGGGCTTCCGCCATTTTGAACAGAAGTCAGAGTTTCCCCCTGGGCCCTGATTCGTGAACCCACTGCCCGAGGGGGCTGGACTGGCCCAGGCTTGCACACTGACTCAGACGCTGGACTAAGAAGAGAGAGGGGGCTGATGACAGCTCGGGAGGTGACCGTCAGGTGCGGGAGCCCCGCGGACCCAACGCAGAACCCAGGCAGGTGCACATGCACGGGTCATAAGAGCATCACTCCCAAGCGCCCCAAGACACAAGGGCCCCGGTGCCGGGCAACAGACTAACAGATACACGCAACACGGTAAAGACATACAGCAGAATCCTGCCCAGTCTTGAAGAGGAGGTCAGCTTGAGTGAAGCTTGCAGGTGAAACAAAGTCGACGCAGAGGACAAGAACTTCACCTTGAGGTGCCCAGAGGGATGGAAAGGCGCCGGGTGGGGAGCAGGGAATCCACGTCTCTTGGGGCTTCACTTGGAAGGTGAGGAACGGATCGCCTTTGGGCAGAGCATCAGCCATTTTGGCGGCCGAGCGGGCACCGTGGGGCTCGACCTCCTCGAAGCTGCAGTTAGGTTTTCCCCACCGAGTCAGAAGCTCGAGTGCTTCCCGGCATCCCACCTGTGCACTTGGCTACGTGACGTTTCGACTTGGACCCTCCCTTGTGGGCTTTTCTAGAGATCACGGCAAGAAATATCCTTGAATTGAGATCTGGCCCACCGTGATTTGGAAAAGAAAAAGGGTCACTCAGCTGACGGATGTGCGACCACTTGGCACATCTTCAGAAAACTTTAACCCGTGAGAAGAGCCCACTGGATTTCCCGTTAGTGCTACTTGGAAACGCGGCAGTATGTGTGTGCATGTGTGCACATGCATGTGTGTGCGTATGTACACATGCACCAGGTGTGTGTGTGCTCCTGTATGCATGTTCGCATGTGTGCATATGTGTGTTGGGGGCACACGCACCGCTCCTGTGTGTGTGTGTAGCCCGGGGGGGGTGTGTCAGGTGACCTACTCTGTCTCTCTCACCTTACTTCCTTAAGTCAGGGCCTCTCGATTGACAGGCAGCAAGCCACCCCCAAACCTCCTGCGCCCCAACAGTGTGGAGTCTCAGACATGCACAGGAGCGTGTTTGGCCTTTTACTTAGGTGCTGGGATTCAAACTGGGGTCCTCGTGTGCGTAGCAGGCCGCCCCCGGCCAACTGTTATGCTGGTTCATCTAATTGCAGCAAAAGTGAACTTGGCTGGTGTGGCAGTTAGCTGCAGATGCTAACTTGGCAGCTGAAGGCTGAGCCCCTGAGCAAATCTATGATGACTTCAGTTAAGGCAGGCCCTGAGCAGGCCTGTGGGAAGTTAGCTGACTATTGGACTATTCCTGGAGAGACTGGCTCAGTATTTAGCAGACTGGCAAGTTGGAAAACATTTCTCCCAGGTCCCAGGGGAGAGTGCGCCAGATTCCTTGGCTCCTGAGGGTGATTCGAACGCGCCTGCTCATGAACTGTGACTGGGAATCGAGAAGAGAAACTTTTGTCCCTCAAGTTCTTCGGGTCCCATGTTCATATCAGCGACAGCAGCAGAGGCTGAGAAAGCCTGAGGACAAGCTTGGATCCCAGGACCCCGTACAGCTGTGCACAGCTGCCGGCAGAGATGGAAGCACCCCTGTATCTGCAGCACAGCCCACCCACCCGGCCTGTACGTGTCCCCCCAGAAGGCCTGGCTCAAGTGGGGGTGGGGTGGGCAATGACATTGCTCAGGGTCCACACCCCTGCTGTGACCCTCGGGTACAGAGGCACACACGTGCACATACTCCACACACACACGTGCACACACATACACACATGGGCACACACACACATATATACACACATGGGCATGCATGTCACACACATGCACACATCACTTGTAAGCATGCACATCACACATGCACACATATACATCACACATGGGCACACACATCACACATACATACACATATACATCCCACATGGGCACACATCACAGGTGGGCACACACATCACACACATACATCATACATCATACATCATACATGGGCATGCACATCACACTCATGCACACATATACACATTACACATGCACGCACATACACATCACACACAGGCACACATACATACACATCACAAATGGGCATACATCACACATATGTACACATATACACACATCACTCATGGGCACATACATACAACACATGGGCACACACATGTACATATGCACACATGCACACACACACAGGCACACACACCACATACAGACACATATACATACATCACAAATGGCCACACATCACACACAGGCACACACACCACACACAGACACATATACATACATCACAAATGGGCACACATCACACGTACACACATCACACATGGGCACACACATCACATACATCCACATCACACACAAGCACACACACATATATCATTCATGGGCACACCCATCACATACATCACACACAGATACATCAAACACATACACTCATCACACACATGTACACATAACATACATCACACATGGGCACACATGCACACATACATATACACACCATACACAGGGACATGATCACATACATATGTCATGCACATGCAAGACACCACACACACATTACACATAGGCACACATCACATACACATGTCACACACAAGACAAATCACACACATATCACACCTGTGTACACACATCACACACACCATATATACGTCCTGCACATGCAAGATACATCACACATATCACACATGTGTACACACATCACATACACGTCATTCACATGCAAGACACACCTCACACACATGCACACGTACACCACATGTGTGCAATACTTCACACACAGGTACACACATCACATAGACGTCATGCACATGCAAGACATACATCACACACCTATTGCACTCACACACACCACATATCACTTGCATGTGCACACGCATACACAGCACCATTCTTTTCTTAGTGTGCTCAGCTGGAGCCCCGCGGGCACCACCAGGCAGAAGGAAGCCTCCTGGCTCGCAAAACAGATGGAGACGCACAGATGGACAGGCCCCGCCCTCCGTCCACATCACTGCTAGGGACTGTTGGGGCCTCAGGCGATGGCTGAGGGGCTCTGTCAGAAGACCTGGCATGGATTCTCTCTCTACACCACCTGACCTCTTGACGTTCTCTGGCCTGGACAGTGCATGGCCTCCACATAGCCAGAGCAAAGGAACCTTCCAGGTTCCACGGGCCCTGGTGGGCACAGACTACAGTCAGGTCCCCTCAGCCAGGTGAACTTCACCACTTGGCCTGGACAAGGCTCCATGACCTCTTCACCTTGGAGAAGCTGACCACACATGTCACAGGACCCATCTGGACCACCCGCACCCTGGAGAAGCTGACCAATCACAAGACCCCATCCCCACCACCGCACCCTGAAGAAACTGACCAATCACATGTCACAGGACCCATCTGGACCACCCGCGCCCTGGAGAAGCTGACCAATCACAAGACCCCATCCCCACCACCGCACCCTGGAGAAACTGACCAATCACATGTCACAGGACCCCATCCTGACCACCCGCACCTGGAGAAACTGACCAATCACAAGACCCCATCCCCACCACCTGCACCCTGGAGAAACTGACCAATCACAGCCCATCCCCACCACCCGCACCCTACAAAAGTAGAGGAGCCACAGAGCACGAATCCTCAGTCTGCCTGGCGCCGAGACCCCTGTGGCCTTCCAGCCTCAGGCCCGCAGCGATGCTCCCGCCTGGACAGGTCCCACCAGCCAGGCTGGTCCCTGGGGACGCTGGGAGAACCTCCTCCCTAGACTTGGAGCCCTCAGGCGACAGCCTTCCTCAGCTTCCTCTTCCAACAACATCAGGGCGACCTCCCACAACTGGGCGACCTCCCCAGCTCCAGCCTTGGTCCCATCGGCAGGGTCTCCGACCAGCACTGCAAGGAGACATTGAAGGGATGAGATGGGAGCTCTGGACAGGGGAGGTCCATCGCCCTCCCTTGCCCCCAGCATGACCTGCTGCGACGCCCCCATTCTCTCCCCTGCGTGTCCTGCTGTGACCCCCCCATTCTCTCCTCTGCATGTCCTGCTGTGACTCTCCATTCTCTCCTCTGCATGTCCTGCTGTGACCCCCCCATTCTCTCCTCTGCATGTCCTGCTGTGACTCTCCATTCTCTCCCCCTGCATGTCCTGCTGTGACCCCCCATTCTCTCCCCCAGCATGATCTGTTTCGACCCCCTCATTCTCTCCCCCTGCATGTCCTGCTGTGACCCCCCCATTCCTTCCCCCTGCATGTCCTGCTGTGACCCCCCCATTCCTTCCCCCTGCATGTCCTGCTGTGACCCCCCATTCTCTCCCCCTGCATGTCCTGCTGTGACCCCCATCACCTCTTGCCCAGCACCCCCTGCTGTGACACCCCCAGGCACACTCCGGGAAGCATGACCCTGGGCTGGTGTCTGACTCCAAAGAGTCTGTGACTCACCCGAACAAACCCCCCAGCGGGGCTTCAGCTTGGGGTCCTCTGAGAGCCCTGGCAGGTGGGGACATGCAGCCGGCTCCCGAGGGAACACGTGGTGCGGGTGGCCCCTCCCCCAGCCCGCGGCGGGTCCTGCAGGTCTCACCTGCCGTCCTCCTGCCTTCTGTCCCCCTGCTTCTCTGCCATCTCTGGACCGGCGTCACCTTAACCTCCACCGCTCCAAGCTGGTCAGCGGCACCTGCCTGACTGCGTCCTGCGCCTCCATCTGAAGTGGACCGGACGGCGGCAGCCCTGTCTGCTTTGCTACTTGAATCCCAGTGACAGCGTTTGCCCTAGTTTCACTTTTTTTGAGACAGGATGGCCTTGAACGCAGTCCTCCGGCCATAGCCGCTCGAGAGCTGTGACTTCAGGCCTGCACCATGCTTGGCGAGACAGCTCTGTGCCCGTCAGCCTCACCGGCGGGCTTGTAGCAAGGAGCCTCTACGCGTGGTTCTTGGGGCTGCCAGATCTATGAACCCACTTGGGGTCAGGTGGGGAAGGACAGGAGGACCCCACCTCCCCTCTACGGCTTCTCAGCCAGCTCTCCAGACTGCTCTACCAGGGGGCTACCTGGGGCACCCTCAGGCCTTGTACCCTGCTGCTCTCAGAGGGAACGGAGGTCTGTCTCGAAAAGAACAGGGGATCTGCCAGGGAAGGAATGGGGGGATCCGTCTTGGAAGGAACGGGGGGGATAATGGTGTCGGGGCACTGAGGACAGAGCCCGGGCTGCTGAGGGGCGCGTGCTGTCCAGTAGACCCTTCCCACAGCCTACGGGGGCCCAGCTGGCCGGCAGGTGGGAAGGACCCGGCATTTCCCACACTGTCTGGTGCATCGGCAGGGACGGGATCAACCGAGGCGCTGTTTCCCCATGTTCCAGAGTCCCTGTCACCTGCTGCCAGGCAGAGGCGGTCATCGAAGTCCTGGGGCCTGGCGGCCTGGGGGTCCAGGCCACGGCTGGGCAGGTGCGCGCTCTGTGAAGTGCCGGCAGCCGCCACAGCAGCGCCCTGGGGCCTGATGGCCTCGGAACTCACGTGAGGCAGAGAGTTCCAAGCCCGGCCTAGGTGGCTTTTAAACCTTCTGTGAGCTCCTTCCCACAGGAGCGTCGACGCGATTCTCAGCCCATCTCGAAAGGCTGAAAAGGCCGTCACTTGCTCCCAGGCACTTCGCTTTCATGAGAATCTGTCTGCTCTGGATCTGTCCCATAGATTCTTGCCCTCCCCAGAAGCAGGCGAGGGCCACTGAGGGGACCCCCTCTGCTACTCACCAAGGCCTCCGCCCTTCCACTCCTGCAGGGTTGCTTCAAAACCAGCGACTACAGACCCCGACAGTACCTCAGCACGCGTGCTGCTTCTCTTGGTTATGAGAGCAGCGTACGCTTGGACTGGAGAGAGCGCAGCAAAAGGACCTGAATGGATCCCCAGAGTCCACGTACAAATGCCGGGCAGATATGGTGGTGGTCTATAATTCCAGCCCTGGGAGACAGCCTAGGAAACCCCCAAAGTAAAGCAGTAGGAGGTGGAGAAATTCAGGATGGCTCCTGAAGTCCTCATCCTTGGTCCTCCCCGGGGACACACAAGTGCCCTCTAGGACGCACGTCTGTGTGCAAATGTACACACCACAAACACACAGATGGGGGAGAGATGGTTCAGTGGTAAGTGTAGTAGTTACTCAACTATTGCTGTGAGAGAGCACTTAAAGCCAATCAACTAAAGGGAGATTTATTCAGCTCACGGCTCCAGAGGGGAGATACAGTTTTTCACGGCAGAGGCAGCATGGCTTGCTGGACAAAGCTGGAGGAGGCGACATCACTGTGGATGTCTTGGAGGCTGACACCTGCAAGACTGTGCAAGGCAGACTTCTTCTAGAGGTAGGGTGGGGCTAACCAACTTCAAAGCCCACCCCTTGTGTATTAGTCAGGGTTCTCTAGAGTCATGGAATTCACAGAATGTATATATATACATAGGAAATTTATTGAGTTGGCTTATAGTTATGGCCGAGATGTCCAACGATGGCTGCCGGTAGCTAGCTGCTCAGTTCCGTAGTCAAGTGGGTGATGGCTGAAGGCTGGAGAATTCCTAGAGTCTTAGTCTAGTCGAAGGCTAGAGGTCAAAGAAACCGGGAGCCCGGAAGGAAGAGCGATTCCTAGCCCAGCTGCAAGAAGCACCTCTTCTCTTGGTTGGCTCCTTTTTATATGGTCCAGTTCTGACAGGATCCTATGAGATCTGTGGAGGCTCTGATAGGCTCTAGAGCGAGTATGATCCTATTAGGTGATCTCAGTTGATCTTTCCAGGTGTGATCTTAGTTAATACCGGGTGTGTCAAGTTGACACCCAGGCTGAACTATCACACCATGTGACCGCCTTCCTCCAGCAAGTCTCCACCTCTCAAGGTGCCATGACCTTGGCCAACACATGAGATGTGGGGGACACATTTGAAGCCATGACAGTAAGGCATCTGCTCACGAACATGGGACCCTGAGTTTGACGCCAGAAACCCATGTGGTAGGAGAGCTGAACGCTGAAAGTCGTCTCACCTCCACCCAAGCACATGACCTACAAACATGCATAATGCACTCTCTCCCATAATGAAAGAGTTACAAAACAAAACCAGAAATCTATTGCACTTCAAGTAGTTCCCGTGTGTCTCTTAAAGATTTTACAACATAACCCTGAATGGGCGACAGCTCTCAGAAGCCGCACCCTGGAGTGTCCTGCCCCAAGAGCCCGCGTTTACTGCGGAGTCTGAAGGGCGTCCCCTCCAGGAGCGATGCTTCGGTTCGCTTTGCTGCCGTGGTGTCGCACGCCTGGAGCCCAGGAGCCATGTGCAGAGAGCTGGACAGAAGGGGGCCGAGGAGACAACTGTAAGAAAAGAACACGAAGCAAGGACAGAAGCCGCATGCTTCGCGCTGGGGTCTCTCAAGCTCTGTCTTCCAGGGCCAGAACTACAGGCCGCTGCCATTTCTGCCAGGCATTTTACATGGGATCTGGGAATCTGAACTCGGGTCATTATGCTTTGGGGCAAAGACTTTAAGTTCTGAGCTTTATGTGGAATTAGGGGTGGAGACCTGGGCTGTGTAGGTGCTAAGCACACAATTGTACCACTGAACTATGTCTATCTACAGCCCTTTAAACCCTTTAAACCAGGTAATTTGGTGATGTTAATTGCTTTGTGTTTATCTTCACCTACATTTCTATCTAACTCTGTTTCTAAAGTTTATCTAAATTCACTTCCCTAGAAAGAAGGGCAATTTATTTGAATTTCCACTTATTTAAAATGGCAAGTTTTAGTTCTCGCAAGAAGATACCTGTTATCAAGAGATAAATTATAATTATACAGAAAGTTTTGTTTGTGTGTGTGTGTGTGTGTGTGTGTGCGTGTGTTAGAGGATACTGTGTGTGCCTGTGGAGGCCTAAGGATGATTCCATGAATCACCCTGGATTGTGCTACCTCCTTTTTGCTTTGCTCTGGAGTTCCCCAGGCTCCGCTCTCCAGGACCAGAAGTGCAGGCCACTCCCATTTCTGCCTGGCATTTTATGTGGGACCCAGGGTCTGTCTCGAAAGCAAAGGTCTACAGAGCATTGAGAGAGGAAGGTCCACAGAGGCAGGCAAACACGCGTAAGGGGCTGGGGACCACAAGAGAGGGCCACTGGTTTTCTGGGTCGGTGGTTACACGGCTTCATGAGCAGTTGTGGGAAATGGTCAAGCGGGTTCTCTCCAGTGACCAGAGCATGTGAGCATGATCACGAAGCAGGGGGCCAGTCGCACCGCGCCGGGCCAGCGTCTCGGACGCAGGTCTGTGCTTTAGTGTTCACTGCAAAACTCAACATCGGTTGCTGGGACAGCGCAAGGCACAGCTGCCAAAGCCCACCCGGCACATCGGTACCACGCATGGGAAGGGACGGCCTGGAGCCCACCCGGCACATCAGTACCACGGACGGGAAGGGACGGCCGGGAGCCCACCCGGCACATCAGTACCACGGACGGGAAGGGACGGCCGGGAGCCCACCCGGCACATCAGCACCACGGACCACTGGGAAGCATCAAGCTGCCGCAGATGTGCTTTCAACATTCTCGCCCCATTGACGGACAAGCAAGTCCCTGTGCCGCAGCAATGTCTATTCTCCACTGTCTTAAAGTGAGCACAGCCGGCCACTCCCTCGTTAGCCCGCCAAGGCAGACAGCTCTTGTGAGCAACTGGCTTCCCGAGTGGTCCCAAGGCCAGGGGTTTCAGAGCATTTGCAAAATGGAGAGGTGGTAAACTTCCAGCTAATCCACTCGAACAGCATTTCTTGTACACACTGGGCCTAGGATGTAAGGATGAATCCATCTTGGCCTCCAGGAAGTTTAATGGGTAGGAAGGTGCGGAGCAGCTTCTGCCTTCCGAAGAGTGGCTGTGTCTGAACACTCCTCAGACGAGGTGATGAATATGTAAAAAGAATGTTTTAAGGAAAGGTTTTTAATGTTTTATTTATGAGAGAGCTAAAAATAGATAGATAGATAGATAGATAGATAGATAGATAGATAGATAGATAGATAGTGAACGAGCCTAGAATGCAGGTGGAAGTTGGAGAGCATCTATTAGAAGTTGACTCTCTCTTACCATATGAACATCTAGGAATCAAACTCAGGATGCCAAGTTTGACTTGCCCGCTGAACCACTTGCCAGCCTCCCCTTTTTTATTCTAAACATTCAGCATGGCATTTCCTAAGGAAACAGAACAACATTCACATAAATGGGTCAGTGGGATTAGTATTGTGAAAATGGTTTACTGCTGAACGCCACCTACAGACCCCCCCCACAGTGCCAATCACATCCTTCACAGCTAGAAAACAGCGGTCCTAAAACTCACATGGAAGGACCCAAAACAGCCCAAGAAAATCCTAAGTAAAAACAGCCCTGCTGGAAGCATCACAAGATACATTGCGGAGCCCCAGAAACAAAATGGCACAGGGCTGGCAGAACAGACATGCAGCTGGCATAGTGACGCATCTCATGACCCAACTCAGGGCTGGTGGGCTGGCACCTCCTGGTACATGGGACCCAACACCACTAATAAGAAGTCCAAACGATGCTAAACAAACAAAACACACATGCACAATACACGCCCAAGTGCGCCTGCACATACATGCACACGCACGTACACAAACGTGCACACACAAATACCTCAGTGGGTAGGGCAGAAGAACCAGAAATAAACCACTGGACAAAAGTGCCAAAAATATAGGTTAGAGAAAGGACCGCTACCTTTTTCCAGACGTTGCTGGGAAAACAGGGTATCCACATGAAGAACGAAGCTAGATTCCTGCCTCTCACCCTGGATCACAATAACTAAGAATGGATCGAAAGCCTTTTGCAATCACTCTCTCTGCCGCGGAGATACAACGGCACTCAGACGCAGCTTAGGATGAGGGAGAGCGACCTGATGGAGCTCCAGAAGCAATCCCGCCCTTACAGCAGGACCAGAGCAGAAGGCAGCGCTGGACGCACAAGCAGGAAGCGGTTCAGATCACGGCAGCCCCACGAGAGCAGAGAGAGCGAGGGCAAAATAAGAGGAAGCAGGAATGGGCCAGTCAACTCAAGGTCAGCCCCGAGCCTTCCTCCAGCAAGGTTCTGCCTCCCCACACATCAGCATCAGCTAAGGGTTCAAAGACAGGAGCTTTGGGGGTCAATTCACATTTAAATCAAGGCAAGCCTTAATGCAAGTTCCAAAACTTTGAAGCTACAGAGGAAATACAGGGGGAAAATACTTACAATATAGGCATAGGGAAGGGCTTTCCAAATAGGGCTCCAGCAGCCCAGGAAATAATACCAAGAAGTGTCAACTGGGGGCTGGAGATAAGGCTTAGGGGTTAAGCCTCTATCTCACAAGCAGAAGGTCCTCAGGTTGGATCATACATAGAAATGTCAGGCAGGATAGTGGCGGCCAACACTTCTGGCCCTGGAAGGTGGAGCCTGGGGACCTCCAGAGCAAAGCCAAGAGGACTCTCTGGAGTGTGCTGCATCCAAAAGCCTCCCATGGGCCTCCAGAGGCACACGGTGCCCTCTGATACACACACACACACACACACACACACACACACACACACACACACACACATGCACGTGCGCGGAAAAATAAAAAAATACAATAATTTTGAAAAGAATTGTCAAATAGGCTGCGTGAGATGAAACTTCTGCACTGAGGATGGGACTCAATTGGTAAGTGCTTACTTAACATATGCAAAGTGCTCACCTAGCACAGAGTGCTCACCTAGCATGCACCAAGAGTGCTCACCTAGCACGCACCAAGAGTGCTCACCTAGCACGCACCAAGAGTGCTCACCCAGCATGCAGAGTGCTTACCATGCACAAAAAGTGCTTAGCTATAAAGAGTGCTTATCTATCATCTACAAAGTCCTGGCTTTGTTCACAAACACTGCACAAATCAGGCATGGGCACATACACCCCTCCCCCCCCACACACACCTTGCCACAATAACACACAAAAAATCTTTTTAGCCTGAGATTTTAAATCTGGAAAACACTAATCCCCATGTTTTTGAGCAAATTAGGAAATGAGTCCACACCAGCAAGGAGCCAATTCCTGGTCAGCAGTCCCCATGGGCAGCGACTGCCCAGCCCGTCAGCACTGTCCCCACAAACCTCACTTCACTCAGCGTTCCCTTTCCACTGTTCAACTGAACACAAGGCTGCACACCGCAGCGCAACACTGCAAACCTATGACCTGAGCGGGACAGGTAGCCAACTGCATGGGGAACGCAGCCCCCTCCCCCAGGGCCTTCATCCCAGAACCTCAACCCCAAGTCCTGAGTGCTTGGGACTTACCTGTCACGTCTGCGCAGAACTAACAAGCGGTTCCAGTGTCAAATGCTTGGAGATCCCGAGATGGCGCACATTCTCAAGAAGCCACACCAGCCGCTCCTGGTGACGGATGAGGGGACTCTAGACCATCAAGGACGCTTGCCACTAGAAACCTCACTAAAGGTGGGGGGCGCTCCCATTCCAATAACTGCTTAGCTTTGCTCTTAGCCATGTACCTGCCCTTATTGCTCAAAACTACTCCATATGACACAGATTCGTGTGGTGTGTACCCACGTGTGCACGTTCACGCGTGGGTGTGTGCACGTGTGTGGGGGCTTTAGCTGGCCTTCCTCAGTCGCCCTCCACTTTCTGAGTCTCTTAGCTAACCAAGAGCCTGCCCGTCAGCTGGTCTAGCTAGTCCGCTTGCCTGGGCACCCGCGGCTTCTGAGAACCCCAGCTCTGGTCATGGCAGTGCAGCTTACCCACTCAGGTGTGCGTCTCCCCTCCTGCTCAGCAGGGTTTAAAGAGCTGTGGTGGAAAGCTCGGACTTCTGAAAGTTGCCCTCTGACCTCCAACCTTGCACCGACGTGAGTTTCTCTCAAGTAAATGTTTTAAATAATCGTGGTGGACAAGCGCGAAGCAGATCTCAAAGAGTGAAGACACGTTCACACGCCGCAGACTCAGGGACCCTGGCCCCACCTATGCCAACTGCACAAGAACAAAGTATGAAGAAAATCCACTGGCAACCACATTCCACGGAATGTCCTCCTAGCTTACCTTTCGCCTCCAGCCCCGACGCCTGTGCCGAGCTGCGCACCCCAAGACCCGAGTCACCCTCACTCCCTGGGCACTGAGTTCCACTGTCTAGGTTTATTATCTGTGTACTTTCCTCCTCAAACTTAAACCCCAAGACCACGTGTGTGCACGTTTGGGAGCAAGCTCCCTGCCAAGACGCGGGCGTGGCAGGCCTCCCGTTTCACCGGGCTTGAGACGGGGGCTTGAGCTGCCCTCGAGCTTCAAGAGCTCTGCTCTCTGCCGCCTGTCACAGGAGCGCTGAGACGGACGTGTCGCCCTGTCTGGTTTTACACATGGAGATGCCAGCTGCTCCTCACGCTTGCACACAAGCCTTTACCCACTTCGTCAGTCTCAGCCTGACACTCAGGATTCTCAGAAGGCTCTGGAGTTTTAGACACCTGGGTGTCTGTAAGCATTAATGTACAAAAATTCCAAATACCTGTGCTGTGCGCAGAACTGGAAATTTAATGTACAACCAACTGCGAGTCACAGTGCTGTTAGCTCTACGGTGGAAACTCCTGTGTGACCTAAGCTCTCAAGCTGAGCAGACACCCGGCCCTCCCCATGCGGCACCATGAGGACTTCGGGAAGAACGAACTTCACCGCCCCAGGAACGAAGGCCTGGACTCCGCAAGCGGTCAGCACAGGGCCTGCAGCGTCAGCTACTGGACCAGGCCAGCGAAGGCCCGAGCACAGGCAGCAGTGCCTTCCAGGGCCCAGCGACTGGGCCCCAAACAGCCAGGAAACAAGGAAACATGACGTTTTCCATGAGACTTTATTTATGGGCGCTGAAGTTCATATTTCATAGTATTTCCATGTATCATGAAATGTTTTTTTAAAACCACTCAGAAACAGAAAGATCATTCTTAGCTCACAGGGCCACACAAAAACATATTGAGCTGGACAGTCATTTCTTAACTTCTGCTCTAAGCCGTCTTCGGCATGTACTTGCTGGAAAGTAGTAACTTCTAACTTCGTTAGTGAGATCAAAAACACAAGATCTGCTTAAGGCTTTATCTAAACTGCTGGTGTATAAATTTTTAAGACCAAAATCTTGAAATGACATGTTAAAATTAAACAAACCAGCCCAGTTCCATTGATTTCGTGACACCACGTCTTAGAGCTCACGCAGGCAGCAGGAAGCTCACGCAGGCAGCAGGAAGCGCACCAGGCCGCAGCTGCCCCAGCCTCGCTCCCTCGTATGCGACAGCAAGGGCACGTGGGAAATGTACATTTATACACTTCATGTACGTTACAGGCTATGACGGGGACGGCGAAGGCATGACGTGGACCATGACGTGGCCGCTTATGTTTGAGCTAATAAAAATGCACCCAGTTATTAAAAATGGCCGGCTGGGGAACAGGCCTGTGTATAAAATACCTGTCATGTAAAATTTACTCATTCACCTTTTTAAAAAATAATGTTTTCTGACTTCCAACCTTTGTTCTGGACTTGTATGGATCACCTATTGTAGCAAGAAACAATCTGCTGTCCTTTAGCAATCTGGTTCATTAAAAATTAACCACAGCATTTCTGTTAAAACAGCCAAATCTTTTCTGTTGCTTCCAAGTCACTTCTCAACCCCCCACAATCAGTCTGAAACCGACCTGGCAGTTTCTAAGACACTGACCCATGACTCCATCTAGTCACCGCGCGGGGGCACGGATGAAGATGCCGCGAGGGTCCGCCGGTCGCAGAGGGCTCCTTTCTGGGTTCTGCACTGAATTCGCGTGGGCACCTCGAGCGCCTCCAGAGGCGACGGGTGCCAGGCGCTGGCGGGTGTGGCTCCTCAGGTGTGCATGTGCGCACACTACCTGTTGCAGGCCCTCTCTTTTTTGGACCGTTCCAGAGCTTTGTCCATGGTTTTCTCACTCTCCCCCCGGCACCGGGGGCAGTACCACTTGCCCTTGGGCTTGTGGCTGAGCCCCACGCAGGAGAAGTGGAACCACTCGATGGCGCACTCGTCGTTGTCACAGCCGATCATCTCTCCGTAGGACACCTGGTTGCACAGACAGTACCTGGGCTCGTTGGGGTCAATGGGGAGGTCTGCGGGGGACGCCTCCCTCTCGGCTTTGGCCTTGGAGCGCTTCTTCTTCTTGGAGGTCTTTGCCTTCTTCTCCTTGGGCGTTCCCGAGGTGAGGTCGTCGTGGTCATGGTTACTGGCCGCGTTCTCTCGGTTCTCGTTGTTGCGCTGCCGCCGGGACCGCTTGGCGTTGGGCTTGTCGGCCTGCGAGAGCGCCTCGTGCTTGGACTTCTCCTGGCCGGCCCTGCCCAGGCTGTCGCTCAGCTCCTGACGCGCCTCCAACAGCTCCCCGTGGCTGTCCACCTGCCGGGTCCGGTTCTCCACCAGCTCCACCATCTGACTCACGATCTGGATCTTCTCGTCGCCCAGCTCCTGGCTGCGGATCAGGGCTCTCTGGATACAGTGCAGCAACCGCCGCTTCTGGGCGCCGTCCGCCTCCCGCTGCAGCCGCTCATAGTAATCGTCCAGCTCCTTCAGGATCTCTGCAAAGGAAGCACAGCCGTTACACGCCACGCCAGGGACTCTCCTGGGCTCAAGAGAAAAGCAACTGGACACAAGTGGCCAAGGCAAAGGGCCAGGTGCAAAGCTTCACACCTGAAGGCTGCAGAGAACAGTCGGGGACCCGCATCACATGATACCAATGGCTCCCACGCAACAAAGGGCTCCGCAGCACCCAGCAGTTCAGACAGCAGAGTTCAAATTTAGGTCCTGTGTTTCCATAATTCTGTGTGTGTGTGTGTGTGTGTGTCCCCTCATAGAGGCCCGATGTCCTACCTTCTTCTGGCTTTGGCAGCCGGCACCATTTCCATATCGTTATTTTTTTTTTTAATGTGAGATTTGGGATCCAAACTCAGGTCCTTCTGCTTGTGAGGCAGAGACTTAACCCCTGAGCCATCTCTCCAGCCCCTGTGATTTCTATAATTTTTCACTCAGATTTAACAATTAGAAGGATTTTATTCTGAATTTTGTGTGCATGCATGCACCATGGAGACACGAGACTAGAGGCTCCATCACTTTCCATCACGTTTTTGGAGATGGGGTCCTTGGGCTGGTTAACCAATGAGCTCCAGGGTCTTCTGGTCTCTGCCGTCTCCACACTAGCGGATCTGAAATCAGACTTGGGAACGAACTCTCTATGCACCGCCCCCCTACCCCTCACAGGTGCGTATCCTCCTCCTCCTGCTCACTCCAGCCAGCTGTTCCGCATCTATCCATCTACTCCTTACAATTATTATTCAGAAAACCCGAGGGATTGTCAAACAAGAGCCCGCGGTATTACACTCAAGCCTTCTCAGGCAATGCCGGCACTTCGTGGACGCGAACCATTCCACAGCACCGCTAATTCGGCACTGAAAATCCGGCTTCTCTCTGGAGTTGTCAGTCACGGGCCCTCTACCCGCAAAGCCACCCTGCCCACGCAGGCACCTGAGGGACACCGCCGCCGGCCCGTCTTCTCGGCGCGTCCCTCCGGCGGGGGCAGAGGATGCGCTGATGAGAATGCATGGTGGTGGGCAGCGCCCGACCGCCGCGGTGCCCAGAGAAGACTCGGGCGGCCAGAGCCGTCCCCGCAGGGCTGCAGGGGCCTCAGCGGCGAGGCGCGGCCTGATTGCAGCCAATAAAATGAGGCCTGCGCGCTCCGCCCCAAGGGCCGCTGCCAATGGGAGCCGCCGCTCCAGACCAAAAACACACCAATCAAAGCGCAAGTCCCGAGGGCACAGCCCGCCCCACGAGCGGCAGGAGCCAATCCTAGGCTGGAGGCAGGGCGACCCGAAGACATTCAAATCAACTTGACCTCCCCTGCGCCCCGCCCGGATGAAAAGAGAAAAAAAGCAGGCAGCGGAAACCCTGAGCCCAGCCAGTGCGGAGCAAGGCCCGCCCCCACCCGGCGCGCCCACCAATCGGTGGGCAGCAGACCGATAAGGACATTCCATGGGGACACCAGCCCAATCCTGGAGCGACCGAGGCGGGACGTTCCGCAATATGCTAATGAACTTCCTATAAAAGTCGCTGCGAAGCTACGTCTGGAACCAAGCGCGCAGGGGCGCTTTCCACGCTAGGGTTCCGGCGTACGGTAGACCGGGCGCCTGCTCCACCTCCCCCAACTCTTCCGTTTCCCTGCTGCGCAGTTCTGTAAACACCGAGTAAACTCGCAGCCACCATCTACATTCAAAACCGACCCCCAAAGCCTCGCCCGACCTCGAGGCAAAGTTTCCGCAACAGCCAACAATTCCCGGGGGTCACGGAGGCTCCACCACTCCGGGCGGCCGGGTCTGCAGGGAGGCACCACGGTGCCCTCACCTGCCACGCTCCTCTCCGGCCAGCGGTGTGCCCGTGCCCCCGGCGCAGCCCCGAAGGGCGCCTTCCCCGCCCGTGCTCCTCCCCCTTCCCACTGCACAGACCCGGAGAGCCCTCGGCCCTCGGCAAGGAACACGGGCGGCGTTGCCCCTCGAGGTCGGCCCGGAGCCGCGTCCAGAGCAAAGGGAAGCTCGGAGGGGGGTAGGGCCCGGACGATCGGGCGACCCCGAGTTGGGCTGCCGGTACTTTACATAACACTCGGCTGCAGGGCTGGGTGGGGGGCGGCTGACTCTCCGGATACCGCTCCGGTCCGCGGGAGCTCCGAGCCCGCGCCCTGCAGCCGCGGCGCTGGCACAACCCTCCATCGCGCGGCCGCCCGCGCCCCCTCCCGAGGCCACGGCCGAGCCCCGCGCCCCCTCCCCCGCAGCACCCGCCTCATCACTTCACTACAAAGAGCGCCTTGGTCGCGCAGCCTTGCAACGAGCTGCTCGCGCTCGTTCCTCCTCTGTGTCCCCGGGCTCGGCGCACACGGACCTCGGCGGATCAAAAGCGCTCCAGACCTTTTGTTCCTGTCCCTCCGAGGACGCCGCCGGGCCGCCGCTCGCTCCAGATCCGGCGGGACCGCCAGCCCCGCCGCCCGGACCGATGGATGGACACGGCCGCCCCCGCCCATCCATCACCGCCGTACCTTGGTATTTCGCGTCGATCTCCCGCATCAGAGAGACGTTCCTCTGCAGGTCGAAAGGCAGGGACTCGATGGAGTCCAGGTAGTCCTCCACATAGTTCACCAGGTGGATCTGCTCCCCGTTGGCAGGACTCAACATGGTTCACCCCGGAGGTCCCCGGCGGCTCGGCGCGGCTTTCCGCTTCCTCCACCCCCCGCCCCCCTCAAGCAACACTGCAAAATGCAAAGCGCTCGCCCTCCGCGCCCCCCCGCCGCTCCGGCCCGACCGGCCAGCGGCTACATGGGCCGTCCGCCGCGCCGCCTCCGGGGCCGCGAGACCCCGGCGCCTGCGGGCGCGGGCCGCGCTGGCGGAGGCTCTCGGCGCGCGCCCCGCCGGCCGTGCAGGCCCCCTCCCGGGCGGCGGGAGGCGCGGGGGGCCGCGCTTAGAGCGCGCACACACCCGGAGAGGGCCGGCGCCCCGGCTGCCGCCGCCCACCCGACACCGGCTCGGAAAGGGGAGGGAGACGGGCAGCAGCGGGAAGGGCGCGCTCCGCCGCCTGCCGCGCCGCACTTGTCCAACGTGGAAAACCCAAATACCAGTTTCAAACACTTGGGAAACATTCAGCCCCGCGCGCAGCGCGCATGCGCCACCGCCCCCCTCCCGGCAGCGGCCCCGCCCCCGCCGCATTCACGCCCCTCACCGTCCCGGGCCGGCGGGCGGCGGGGCAGCCGCGCGGGAGCGGGGCCTGGACCGTCACTCTCGCTGGGGGGCGCGGGTCGCCGAGGGAACAGAGGTGGGACTGCCGGGGCGCGGACGGCGGACACAGGAAAGTTTACGAGGAGTTTGGCACTTGATGGCGGAGCTGGTGGGCGGGGCCGCGCGCCGGCCCGGGGGCGCGGGGTGATCCCCGCCTGCTCTGGAGACACGCCCGGGCCCGGAGCAGCCCCGGGACGGCCACCTCGGAGAGCGGGACGCGCGCCGAGGGGCCGCCACCCCGCAGCCCCGCCGCGCAGGGCACTATAAGTAAGGCCCCGAGGAGAACTGGCAGCTGTCAGAGCCAATCCGACGGCGGCCCTTACCTTTCCTGCCAATCCGGGCGGAGAGGAGGCGTGGCGGAGACGGACGGCCCCTCGGTAGTGCGAGTACTCCGGAGCGGCGGCCTCCGGGGGGCGGGGCGGGCCGGGGGCGGGCTCAGGCCGGGCGGAAGTGCAGGCGCGTGCGCATGTGGCTGGCGGCGGATGCGGGTCCCGCGGGAGCGGACGGGGCGTCGCGCGGCGGGACCACCGCTCCCAGCAGCCTCGGCGGCCCCCGCGCCTGCGCCGTCCGCCCCCGCTGCCCCTTTGTGTGGCCTCCCGGAGCCGGGTTTGGA
Source organism: Typhlomys cinereus (assembly GCA_023101885.1). Taxonomy (NCBI): domain Eukaryota; kingdom Metazoa; phylum Chordata; class Mammalia; order Rodentia; family Platacanthomyidae; genus Typhlomys; species Typhlomys cinereus. The sequence continues at coordinate 3,325,108 of JALPQD010000243.1, read as the reverse complement.
AGGGCCTGGAGACAAAGAGGCCCCGGAGGGCAGCTGTCTTCGGGGTCGAGTCCCCGCGCAGGGCCGGCGGGAGCAGCGACGCCTCCCCGGCCCGCGTCCTTCCCGCCCGCGTCCTGGCTGCGCGCTCCACACTGGACGCCGCCCGCCCCGGCGGACGCCGGCCGGGGTCACGCAGCCCTCGGCGCCCCGGCATCCCCTCCCCCTCGGCTCCGGATTTAGGGCTGTTAGAAAAGCCGAGGCAGAGTGAGCCGTTGCCTAGACGACAGTCCGCGGCCCCGCCCCTTCCGGTGCCCGCCCCGCCCCGGGGCGGAGCCACGTCCTTCTGAGCGGTGCTCGCGCAGTTCTGGCTCCCGCGTCCGGGGTGGTTCTGGTCTTTGGTCTGCACGGACCTGCAGCCGTTGCCCCGGGCCTTGCCGGAGAGCCGGCGGGCGGCCGTCTTCACCGAGTGCCGAGACCCGGGCCCGCGCGCCTTGAAGTCGCCTCGGCCGGCGGCGGCGCGCGGCGCTGCGTCCCCCTGGCCGCTGGCGTCCGCACGGGCTCGGATTCCCGCCGCGTCTTCCCGACTCGGCCTGCCGCGCACCGACATTACGCTCGGACCTCGCACGGCCGCCGCGAGTGGCGCCCCTTCTGCAGTCAAGATTTGGAACGGCCTCCGAGGCCGCTTAGAGCACGTTTCGGGCACTTTGTAGTAATCCAGGAGCAGCTCGGACTAGTCCAGCACAGCACATAAAAACTAGCGTATTGACTCGGGTGCGCGTGCCAGCGATCCGGAGGAGGTTTGTGATAGTGAAGGTCAGAGCCACAGGGAGACCACGTTCAGCACTTTGGTATTTTGAGTGGAATCGTTCGCATTGGGGCGTTGCTGCGGGGGCCGAGGGGCCCTGTGAAGCACAGGTATTGCCTCTCGGCTTCATCCTTGCCACAGCAAGGGACCTTCGTTTTGACACCTGGCGAAATGTTGAGTTTACCACCAGATTCCACAGCCTCCAGGTCCTGTTAAAAGGCGAGGGTTTAGGTTTCATCTCTTAACAAAACTACTGGCCACCTCCTAGTCTACTCAAAGCACAACTGTGACGTGTGGAAACATGCGGGTAGAGCATTAGAACGTAAAGCATCGAATAAGAAAAGCAAGGGCTTTTCGACACAGATCCTACAAAGTACAATCTCCGTACGTTCCTTTAATCCTGCCATCCGTTGGGCTAAAGATGAACAGTTTATTAGGCCTCAGAAATCCAAGTTAGAAATAATTTACCTCTTCCAGAGGTGACCCGACCTAGGAGATGTGTAGAACCAGTCCATTACCCTCCTGGGAGTGGGGTTTCGCATTCAGCAAGCTAGTGGCATGTTCCACATGCTGCCTGCTTACCTTCCCCAGGGCTTCCTTTGTGTATGGGCTTTACAGGTGGTGTTCAGAAAGCCAGTAGCTAAAAGATAGTTGATAAAGCATCTCCAATACAGAACAGGAAAGATCTGGGGGCTGGGAAGATGGCTAGTCAGAAGTGCTTCCCCCTGGGCAGGGTGCAGATCCGGGGACCCATGCAAAAGGCCGGGCTGGCTGTGCTCCACTGTGCTCCCGGCACTGAGGAGGCAGAAATGGAGAATCCCTGGAACCTGCCCGCCGGCTTAGTTTGTTGAATCAGTGAGCTGCAGGTTCACTGGCCCATGTCCCAAAGAAGAAAGTGGAGAGCAGTCGAGGAGCCCCTCTTGCTGCCACATAGACAAGTGGTTCTTGGGAAAGCATTAGTGCATGGCTTGGAATCCTGGAACTCACATTTCACCCGGACTTGGTAACTGACACCTGTCACCCCATTGCTCCTACAGCAAGATGGGGAAGATGACAATTCCCACTAGGCTGAGAGCCAGTGACACAGCACTGAACAAAAGAGACCCTGTTTCAAGCGAGGAACACTCCAAAGCCCTCCGCATGTACAGCACTGGACGCCACAATACACACTAAGACAAAAATAAGGAAAATCTCAGCACATGGAAAAATGCTGACTTTCCTTGTAATGTGTTTCAAAAAAGATATGTGTTTGGTTTTAAATTATGTTTCAGGCGGTAGCCACAGCTCAGTGGGCTGTGAGCTCTGAGGCTGATCCCCAGCCCCGCAGGAAAACATTTCCTGTTGAACTGGGAGATGCTAGACCTGTGGGAGTGAAAGATAAGAGGGAGCTAAACTCTGCGTGGGGAAGAGTTTAAACCAACTGACCGTGAACTTGCACAGTCTGTGAGCAGCTTCCCACCGCTCTGTCCTGCTCTGCTTGAGAACACGTTTTCTTGAAAGAAAATGTCATTCTAAGAACAACTTTCGTTGGGCGAAGATAAGACAGTCATCATCAACAAAAACTGGGTCCGCAGTGCTTCGGAATCATCTAAATTTGTTTCCATGTGTTGACAAGGAAGGGGGTGACTTTGAAAGAACATGTTTTCAGATATATACTGATAAATGTTCTTGTTACTTTAAGAGTCAATGTGCAGAAATTCAACACACGAGATCACATTTTACTCATTAATAGCTAGTGGGTTAGACTTACTATTTTTTTCTTTTCAGACAGGATCACAGACTGTCCCTTAACCCAGGCCGGCATAAAAACCCCTAGAAGATCTCCAGCCTGGGCCTCCTGGGGATAGACCCCAGGTTCAGACTCCTGGGGGCAGCAGTCACAGGCATGCGTCATCCCCCTCCCCATGTTTTCATGATTCTCAAAAGCCTTTGGAAGAAGCCGGCTCTGCCAGTCATGGCTACCCTGATCACGTTGCCAGACTATTTCTGAGGACAGAAGACACCATTGTTGATTTAGAAGTCAAGATTTCCGGTGGCCAGCCCACGCATGCCAGCGCCTCAGGGAGGCGCCGGCTTTCCTCTGGAGCTCCACCTGTCCTGGCCTCTTCCCTTTGCACTTTCCCGGCATATGTGGAGAAGCAGAGTGTTCTCCAGGCTGTGCGTGCCCTGGTGGTCTCACAAACTCAGCTGTGAGGAGCTGGGAGCAGTCAGGAGTTAACAGGTACCAGGAGAGATGGGCGTGGCACTCATGTAATCCCAAGACTTAGGACACAGGCAGAAAGGTGGTCGGGCATGGAATATGAAGGCTGGGAGAAAGGGAGGAGGAGGAAGAGAAGAGGGACACGTTGCCTTGGAGACCATTCCAAAGCCACGAGCAATGGGCACTAGACGTCTTAGCATGCTCAGGCTGAAGCTGGGCTGCAAGTTCAAGGCCATAGTGAACTGTCAACTCTCCCGTGAAAGGACACTTAATCGATAGCATCAAGGTAAGTCCTACTGTGGCTATGAGGAAGGTCAGGGGCTCTCCTAAGTTGTGTGGAACACAGTTCACATTCACTGTCCTTAGCTTGAAACAGAATCTTCAGGAAAAACAGAACTCCAGGACTTAGCTTGTGTTGATCTAATCACTGCAGCAGAATACCAGAAATGAAGAAACCGAGATGCTAACAAAGACCCGAGGAAGCCAGCGCTGCTGCAGGACCATAAAAGCAAAGCGTTTTTTTTTTTTTTCTTTTTTAGAGTTGCAAGATGCATCTGTGAAGTCCTTTACTAACCCAGAAACATGTTACAGAGACGGACGGCAGAACTTTTCCTTGAGATGCTCTTGAGTTGCGGCTGCCTTCCTCATGACTTCTTTGTCTCCCAGGGCTCTGAGAGGTGTAATCTTAAAATCATCTAGGCAGATATTTCTCTACCTGGTCTTTCATGTCTCCGGGGCAGAATGAGAGATACTACTGAGTAGTGCATAGCTGTATGCATGTTGGGGGTGCATGCTGTGTTAGGATGCATGGGTGCTGATGCAGTGTGACGCAGGCTGGGGTTCTCAGGAACCGTTTGCAGTGCGGACATGCAGTGTGCACTTTGGGGTACACCGTACGGTCTGCATATGTTGGGGGGCAGATATATGGTGCGTTGGATATACATAAGGCATTGGGGTACAGGCCTGTTGTGTGTGGGAGTGCAGTGTAGAGATTTGCACGTCCTGTGCCTGTGGGTCTTCTCCCCATACGGCGGTGCCAACCAGATGCCAGCGGCTGCATAAGGCTCCGTCGCTAAGATCGTTCGCGGCGGACAGCCGGGCGCACCACACCGCGTCCTTAGGACGCCGAGCAAAACCTGCGCTAATAAGGAAAGGAGAACATCTTCCTCTCCCGGCAGCCGCTGCGGCCCCGCCCCGCCCCGGGCCCGGCTTTGCAAAACACCCCGAGGCAGCCCCAGGGAGGAGTCGCCTCCGAAAGTCTCTTCGGGAAGTGGGAAGAGCTGCTCGGGGCGGGGCCTGCGGGAGGGCGGGGCCGGGGACAGGGCGGGGCCTGCGGGGCGGGGCGGGGCCTCCGCCGGCTCCTGGCTGCGGACATGCTGCGTGTGGGGCGGCCTCGCGCGGCCGCTCCGCTGCTTCGGGGCGCGCTGGGCCTCGGGCGGCGCGGGCAGGCGGCCAGGGCGGCGTCCTTGGGGCGCGGGGGCTCCTGGCAGCGGCCGGAGGGCTGCGACACGGGCGTGCAAGTGCACAACAGCCTCACGGGCAGGAAGGACCCGCTGGTGGTGGCCCGCGCGGACGCCGTCTCCTGGTGCGCGGGCGGGGCGCGGGGCGCGGGGCGCGCGGCTGTGCTGGGGCCGGGGCGCGGGGCGCGGGGACGTGCACAGGGCCTGGCGGGTGTGGGGCGTAGGTGACGAGTGAGCCCTAGACCCGGGCGTGGGTTCGTGGGTACGTGATCTTGTTACCGTGCGCGGTGTCTCACGTGACGGTCTTCATTTGTTCCCAGGTACAGCTGCGGTCCAACTGTCTACGACCATGCGCACCTTGGCCACGCATGGTGAGTTTCCTGCAGCCGACCTGGAACACTCGGGCAGTTTATTGTCTTTTGGAAGCAGGGAGCTGCCCTCTGGCTCTGCGCCTCTCTTGAATGTTGCGCGTAATCGCGCTGGGATTGGGAGGAGCAAGGGGGTGAGTTTCTGGTGGTCGCTGTAGCTGTTGGCTGCTGTTCCGGTCAGGGCGCTCCAGGAGGTGTGGGGAGTGGGGGGTTGGGAATTAAGGTGTCTTCGTGGCTGCTCCAGGGACCTGGAATCTAGTTGTGGCTCCCCTTTCCGTTTCCACTGTTTATTAGCTTTCTGGCTTTGGACAAGTCTCGTTCTTGCTGGAGACCTGAGAGAGTTCTTGGTCTTGAGACAGGGGTCTCTTCGATTTGAATCTTATTAGCTTCAGGAACAAATCCCATAGAGTGCTGCTCCAACCCTCCCGCATCTGCAGGCCACACAGCCAGATGTGTGGCGAGTGGCTAGGGCTCCTCTGTGTAGGCCTGTCGCAGGGTCTCCTTGGAGCTGGGACGGGCTGGCCTTGATTTTCTCTCACCTGCTCCCTGTCCACAAGCACCTGCGGGACATGGTGTCTTGGTACTGCCTGGATGGTCGTTACCTGGGTGTTATTCAGGCCTAGGCTAGCCGCGTGGGGGTCAGAGGGCAGCCTTGAGCTGTCATTACTAGTGCTCACTTGTGCACGTGTGCCGTGGTGCCCATGTGGAGCGATGGGGGCACCTTTATGTGAGTTGTAGGCCGGAACTTGAGTTCTCAGGCTCCTACCCTCCACCATGATCTTCATGCTGTCTTTTTTGGGGCAGGGCCTAGAACTCACAAGAAGCCTAGGCGGGTTTAGAACTCACAAGAAGCCTAGGCAGGTTTAGAACTCACAAGAACCTAGGCGGGCTGTCAGGGAGCCCGTCTGCCTGCAGCTGCCCGTCCAGCGGTGCGATTGCAAGGCTGCTAGGGACTGTTTTTAAGCCTTGTTTCTGGGGCTCAGTGCTCATGCTTTGAGGAAGACAGCTCTACTGGGCTATCTCTTGGGTCGCATTTTTGGTATTTGAGACAGAGCCTAGTGTAGCCCAGGCTGGCCCACATGCACTATTCAGTTGAGGCTGGCCATGAGCTCCTGAGCCTTTCTACCTGTAGAGTGCTTACATTACAGATTACACCAACATGACCTGCTCTCTGTACTTTTTTAAAAACAAGATCTGAACCTTTCACATGTTCTGTTGAGGGAACATTTTAGATTGAGCACTTTGAGCAAACTTACTGTTCATAGTAAAAAGTATATTTTGATATCTTTATTGAAGTGTAAAATACACTGGGGAAATATTAAAACAAAACCCAACCTAAAAAGGTAAAAGTCATGAATTTAGCACTTGGCCAGTTTGGGGCGACTGAGAGGATGGCGAGGAGGGAAGCTCCGCCCTCAGCCGCTTCACAATCTCTGTCCCTTGGTGCTCCTGCGACAAAACGCCACAGCGTGCGTGGCTTACAAACCACAGAAGGTAGTTCTCATGTTGTTCTGAAGGCGAGAGGGTCAAACCAAAATGTTACAGATTTGGTATCTCACGAGGCCCACTGAGGAGCCCCACATGACACTTTCTGTCTGGTCGTATCTTTTTAAAAAATATTTTATATATTTATTTGGTGTGCATGTGTCTGTGTGTGTATGAGAGAGAGCATTGTGTGTCCCTGTGGAGACAAGGGTGACTTCCAGAATCATCTTGGATTGTTTCTACTTCCTTCTTCAGTCTGGGATTTCCCAGGCTCTGCCCATAGGGTGGGAAGTACAGGCCCTGCCCCTCGGTTTTTTTTTTTTTTATGAGGGACTTGAGATCTGAACTCAGGACCTTCTGCTTGCAAGATGGAGTCTTCACCACTGAGTCATCTCTCCAGCCTTGTATCTTTTCTCTTAAGTGTGGTTTGTTTTTTTTTTAGTATTATTTATTTTAGAGAGACAGAGGAAGGGGGAAGAAAGAAAAGAGAGAGCGAGAGTGAGAGCACACGTGTGCCTGCGATATATGAGTGGAGGTTAGAGGATGACTTTCAGAATTCAGTTCTTCCTTTCTGCCATGTGGAATTCTAGGGCTCAAACTCAGGTTGGCAGGTTTACAAGGAGATGTCTTACCCTCTGAATTTTCTTTTTTTCTTTTAAAAAATTTTTTTTTATTATTACTTATTCAATTATGCATGTATGGTGTGCACGTGTGTGCATGTATGTGTGTGTGTGTAGAACCACGGATGAATTCGGGAACCACCATGGACGCCTCCACCTCCTCTGTTTACTCTGCCCCGGGATTCACAGGCTCCGCCCTACCAGGACCAGAAATGCAGGCCACCCCCACTTCCCCCTGGCGTCTATACGTGGGGTCTAGGATCGGAACTCAGGACCTTCCGCCTGCAAGGCAGAGGCTTAACCCCTGAGCCACCTCTCCAGCCCCTGAATTTTCTTTTTAAAAATATGTATTTGCTTATTGAGAGAAAGAGAGAGATTGAGCACAAAACAGCAGACGAGGCAGTCCGAGGATAATTCTTCAGGAAGTTAGTTCTCTTTTTCCGTCACGTGGGCTTCTGGGGACAGAGCTCAGTCGCCCGGTTTGTGAGCAGGATGTACCCGCTGGCCCCTCTGAACTTTCACTGGTCCTTGTGGTGTCGTCAGAAGCGGGTTGGACTGGGATCTCTCGAGTGTGTGATTTCTGTCAGAGCACTCTGCCCCGTAACGAGACCCCAATACCACGAAAGTCAGTCAGCTGTCAGTCAGGCTGAGCTCAGCAGGGCGTAAGCTCTGTGCACTGGAAGGACTGTGTGCGACTGTCCCCTCGGCTGACCCCGTGTGGATCTGCCACCTCATTCGGGCCGGTGGGCTGGCCGTTCTGGGAAGACCCCTGTGGCTTCGCTCTCCACACTTCCCATAGTTGCCTTGACCCTGTGCTACGTTGGGGGCCGTCTGCTTGACCGCTGGATGTCTTCAGCACCTGCCCCGTGGGACCAGTGTCGGCGGACGCTGCGGCGCGGGAGGACTCGGCGGGAGGACTCGGCGGGAGGACGGTTAGAAGCTGCGGCAAGCGCTGCGGATCTTGCTCTGGGAAAACAGAGGGGCCGACTTGGTTCTTCTGGAAAGTAGGACTGGTCGATGCTGGCTGGGCTGGGCTGGGTGGGGGTTTACATTACGTGGCTCTGACAGTTGGCGTTTTGCCTCCTTGGGGGTGTGCGGAGCACCTCACATGAAAGCTCTTGACTCAAGCAGGGCATCAGCAGCCACCTCCTACCCATGAGCCCCTCACTCCATGGTGGGGAAGGGGCCGAGACAGCCAGCTAGACTAATGTGGGTGGGAACCACAGGAGGGGCCCAGGGCTCGGCGTCCACACACTGGTGTGCACATGGGCACCGAGCTGCCACCTGGACCCTGACGCCCCGCGGCCTGCACGCTCTGGACGCTGCAGCCCCTGCCTGCTGTGCCCACTCAACTTGGCCTGAGCCCCCCGGCAGGCACGTTGCTTCACTGTTAGTTTTTGGTCCCTGGTCAATGTTTTCTTTTACATCTTTCTTCTGCAGCGTCTTTCCTGGCCCAGTATGGGAGGGAGTAGAGGTGACCAGACGTCACGTGTTCTCATGCCTACCGCACAGGGATCGTGTGGACAGGCCTGTGGGTTGCTGGGACTGCGCCCATTCATGATTTACTGCTTGAGACTTAAGAGGTTGTGCCTGGGTGTTTGGAGGTTGTTGTGGCTGGGATACAGACGTGGCCCCAGCGGTGTTTGGGGTACAGTGTGTATGCCAGGGAGGGGGTCACGCCCCCTCTGAACCACATGTCCGGCCCATTGCTGCTATTCTTTCCCCTCCCATGAAATGCGGCTGAGCTCCTATCTGGAGAGGTCACATGGGTGATGGGGGGGGGTTGAGAGCCCAAGGGTTTAATCATTTTTGTGGGAACCAGATTTTTAGATGAATTCCTGGCCTCTGGTTTCCAGAGCCTCGTCGTCCCCGTGCTGGATATGAGCAAGCCGGCGTTCCGCTTCTGGAAAGGAGCGTGTTCTAGGTGTGGCATCGAGCAAGCTGGCATTCAGCTTCTAGAAGGGCGAGTGTGTTCTAGGTTTGGCATCAAGCAATTTGGCATTTAGCTCCTGGAAGGATAAGTGTGTTTTCGGTGTGGCATTGAGCAAGCCAGCGTTTGGCTTCTGGAAGGGCGAGGCCATTCTTAGACACATTCTTAGGGGATCTCGGAAGGGTGTGAGCAGCCAAGGTTGAACCTCTGAGAGGGAGCGCGCAGTCTCAGTGCGGCGGTGATTGAGCGGATGTTTACATCCACAGAGGCGGCACGCCTTGGGGGAGCTCATGCAGCAATGGAGGGCCCCCTGCCTTGGTTGTAGTTCCTTGCCTTTATCCATTTCGTCATAGGGACAAGGTAGGATTCTGCAACACGAGCAAGCACGGTGTAGCTCTCAGCATTCTAGCGACCGAGTGAGGCTGTATTATTACACACATATTTGTCTACGTTTGTTGAGAGCAAACCACTCACCAGCTCTAACCTTAATGACACGGATATTGCCCTGAAATTGACCCTGTGGCTTGCGCCCACCTCCAGACCCAGTCCCGGCTCTTGCTTGAATTCTGCCTCCTGAGCAGTCGGCCGCAGCGCACAGATGTCCCGTGGTGCGCAGGCGTTGCGTGGCTGTATATCCGGTTAGCGCATTTACAAGGACAGCGATGATGTTTTGTTGTCTTTCTTTCTTTCAGCTCATACGTTAGATTTGACATCATTCGGAGGATCCTGACCAATGTGTTTGGATGTGGCGTAGTCATGGCAATGGGCATCACAGATGTGGACGATAAAATAATCAGAAGGGCTCAGGAGGTAAGCGTGGAAGAGGGCTTGCTGGTCACGGAGCCGGGTGGTGCCGTCACTGACGGTGTCTTCCAGGCTGCTCTGTGGTCGTCCTGTGCTGAGCACACGGTGGTGACGGGTTCGCACCTCGCTTCCTGACAAGGAGGTCGGGAAGGTGTGGTGGGGAAGTGCCCCTCTCCTGCGGCGCCGCCAGCCTCCGCACGTGCCTGTCCCTTCGGGAGTGCCTGACCATCTCTGGAAGGCAGGGCCCTGGCTCTCGCTGGCTCCTGGCCGCTCGTGCCTCTGATTTCGAGTTTCGCAGTGTGGCCCAGGCTGGCCTCACACTGTCCGTATCCTGACTCAAGTCTCCCGGAGGCAGCAATCTGTTTCTCGACTGCTTAGGAAGTGAATTCGAGTCTATCACCTTTCTAGTCTGTGCCAGGCAGGGGGTGTGCCCTTATTAACACGCTTTAAGATGGAAAGAAATCGTAGCAGTGATATGTCACCCATGGGGCCATAGTGGGGAGCACTGAGTTCTGGGCCTCCCGGCTTCCTAGCCGTCCTCAGCTCCTTCATCTGCTGTCTGTCAGCCCATTTGCCACTGGCACACCCCTCCTTCAAGTCCCCCATTGAGAATCTTCCAGAACCAGGGACTCTGACGAGCCGGGCCACCTGTGTTCCTCCCAGGTGGGAAGTGGACATCGTACGGTGTGTTGATGGAGGTCGCACAGTCGTCCCTCCAGGCCCCTTCCAGTGTTGCGTGGGACCACCTGCCCATGCTACCTATGCCAGCTGTGCCAGCCATGCTCCCCGAGATGGCTCAGGCCATCCAGGCACAGGTGCCAACCTGGACACATTGGTGGAAAATTAGTGGTTGAGTTAGGCCCTGAGCAAGCCTGCAGAAGATTGTCCGAGGAAGATCCAGCCCACGGAAGGCAGGACGAGGGGCGGGACAGGGCTCCGCGCAGGTGGATGGACGGAGGGAACCGGTCAGCAAGTTGGCATCTTCTGTGTACTTGTCCAGACATGCTGGTCTGGCAAGTGAGGGCTGTCTTCTGAGTCATGACGTGTGCAGCTGTGGTCCGTTCCCTCGGCCCTTGTGTTGGTGTAAGCGCTCCTGCCAAGCTGGAGAAGGAGATGTGGCCACTTGAGCCTTAGCCTTCTGGGGGCTTTATTGGCAACAGTGCAGGCTAAAGGTTTCCTGTCCTGGGGCTGGAGAGGTGGCTCAGGGGTTAAGCCTCTGCCTTGCAGGCAGAAGGTCCTGAGTTCGGATCCTAGACCCCACATAGAGACGCCGGGCGGAAGCGGGAGTGGCCTGTGGTTCTGGTCCTAGTAGGGCGGAGCCTGTGAATCCCAGGGCAGAGTAAACGAGGAGGAGGCATCCATGGTGGTTCCCGAATTCGCCCGTGGTTCTACACACACACACACACACACTCACACAATTGAATAAAAAAAAAAAAGTTTCCTGTCCTTCCCCTTGTGGCTTTGACTGAAATGGACTCAGGTTTCGATAACTGTTACTGTTTGCAGGACAGTAAGAGGACCTGAGGGCAGTGCAGACCTTGATTCGGGGCTGCAGGCCCAGGCCTGACTGTGGCCCCTGCCAGGCACGGCCCCTGCCAGGCACGGCCCCTGCCAGCTGAAAGGCCTTTCCTGCCCAGAATGAAGGCCCAGCCAGCCCCGCCCCACACAGCTGCTCTGAGGAGGTGTCGAAGGAGGTTGCTGGGTGTATTAGTGAGGGCTCTCTCGCGGGGTGGAACCGGAAGAGTGAACATATAAAAAGGGACTGTCGGGTGACTCCTGGGATGAGGTCTGGATGCCCAGCAGTGGCTGCCTGCGCAGCTCTGTGCGGGAACCCACCACCTTGGCAGTCCTTCCGTCTGGCTGGAGTCTGCATTGCAGGCATATCCGAGAACAAAGAGCTGGGTTCTGATGTCAGCCAAGAGAGGAAGCAGGAAAGATGCCGTGATAGTTAAACTTGGGTGTCAACTTGACACCTGGTATCAACTAAGACGGGCTGAAACCACACTTGGAAAGATCAACTGAGACCACCTGAAAGACTTATACCCGCCCTAGTTCCTATCAGAACCTCCAAAGATCTCATAGGATCCTCCCAGTACTGGACCACCAAAGAGAAGAGATGCTTTTGTAGCTATGCTAGGAATCGCTCTTCCTTCCGGCCGCCCGGTTTCTTCGCTTCTTTGACTCTCTAGCTTTCCAACTCTCCAAGTCTTCAACTAGACTGAAGACTCTAGGAATCCTCCAGCCTTCAGCCATCGCCCACTTGACTACTGAACTGAGCAGCTACTGGAAGCCATCGTTGGAGACCTCGGCTACTGGGAGCCATCGTTGGAACTACCTCGGCTACCGGGAGCCATCGTTGGAACTACCTCGGCTACCGGGAGCCATCGTTGGAACTACCTCGGCTACCGGGAGCCATCGTTGGAACTACCTCGGCTACCGGGAGCCATCGTTGGAACTACCTCGGCTACCGGGAGCCATCGTTGGAACTACCTCGGCTACCGGGAGCCATCGTTGGAACTACCTCGGCTACCGGGAGCCATCGTTGGAACTACCTCGGCTACCGGGAGCCATCGTTGGACTACCTTGGCCACATCTGTAAGCCAACTCAATACATTCCCTATATATTTTCATTGTAATGATTCTGCATCTCTAGAGAGCCTGACTAATACAGATGTGCTTGTCAGGAGAGAGAGAGAGAGATCTAGTCTGCTCCTGGAAGGTGCCACCACATTTAAGGTGGTCATTGTGTTTCCACAACGCAAGCTGGATAATCCCATCAGGTGATCTGGTGGCCGATTGTTAGTCAGTTGGCATCCGGTCAAATGGCCACTGGGCATGAGGTCAGAGCCTCCCGGACTCTCCGCAGTGACTGGGCTCTGCGCCCGAGCGCCACCTGTCAGAGGGCTCCAGAGGTCCTAGACGGCACCTTTCAGTGGGCAATTCTTTTTGAGGGTGGCTGCTGGTTGCTGACATGGGATCTGCAGCCGCTCTCCCTGCTTACCTGTGTGCCTGTTTGGGAGAAGGGGAGAACGGACACGTGCTGCTGGATGCGCACGGGTAGGTCAGAGGACTCCTTGGCGTGGCTAGGTTAGGAAATAACCTGAAGGTGGAAGGCAAGGCCCCGGGATCCCGGGTGGACGATTGTGTGCAGGCGCTGCGCCAGCCCCTGCGAGGGACGGTCAGCTGTGGGCATCTGCAAGCGAGTGCCCTGTCAGAGAAGAGTCCCGGGGGGAGGAGCTGACACGATGTTACGGCACGTGTTTTTCCTGTGTAGCTCTGCACGTGGGTTTGTGTGGGGTCCCTTCCTGGCCTCTGTTCTCTGCGTCAGACGCGACTGTTGTGATCTTGAATCAGGGAGGTCACGATTACATGCATGTGACCCTCAGAACATCCGGACGACTAGTGTGTTAGCTCCTGGCAGGAGGCCCCTGCAGGCCCATTGAAGCTCCTCCTTTGCCAGGATTCCAGACAAGGGGACCGCTGGCCGGCGGGACTCCTCAAAGGTGGGGCTGCCAGCAGGCTGTTCAGAGACTTCTGGTTACTTGGCGCTGCCTTAACCGTCGGTGCTGCTGTGAGCAACCCAAATGAGATCACCAGTTGCTTCTCCAAGCCGGGCTGGCCGGGTCCTTCCTTTGGTCTGTCAGGGCCTGGTCTGCATTTCTTTATATCTCCCCAGGATGCAGCTAATTTTTGTACACGTTTGTTCAGGTAGATCTGGCCTGTAGCAGTGTGTTGTTTGCAAGGTGCACAGTTGTTCACAAGTGTGCAAGAGTGAGGGTGCATGTGCCCTGCTCCTCACAGCAGCCCCGAGTCAGGCAAGCGCTTGCGTCACACACAAGGGGTCACCAAACAGTGTCCTTTGTCCCTTCTTCTTCCCCTGTCTGGCCCTGCTCTGCCCTCTTTCCCAGGCAGCCAAGGATCTGCCTTCTGTCCCTGTGAAGGCTGAAGCAATTAAACACTGTTGTATAGAGCACGAATAAACAAATAATGGAACATATGAGAAAGTCCAGAAATAGACACAACAATTAATAGGAGTTTGTTTTGTGATAAAAGATGGCATTTCATATCACTGTGGGAAAGTGTGGGCAGTTGGGAAGCCACCTGGGGAAGATGTCATGCAGATTGGAAGCATGCCTTCGATTGAGACAATCAAAGAGAGTGGACTGTAGATTCCTAGAACCCCCAGCTCCTCTAACGGCCTCCTGCTGGGAAAGATGTTCTCAGCTTCTTCCCACATTCAGAAGCCGATTGTGGGAAGATTCGGAATGTCACAAGTCACAAAATATTACTGAGTTCTCTGTGCTGTGAGATGCACTTCGTGTTGAGAACGACAAGGAGATCGAAGTGCACATCAGCGAGAAAGAGCCGCAGCTTCCGAGGGTCCAGGCGCAGTGCATTCCAGACCATTCCACCCTCGCTCCTAGCGGTGAGATGCCGTCAGGGTGACAGGTACCGAGAGCCTGCCCAGCGTGAAGCTGGGGTGGGGCACAGGACGAACACAAGGATTCGCACCCACACAACTGTCCCGCTACGCCGGGGCCCAGGGAGCTGAGGGTGGGTCTGAGGGTCAACAAGTCCCAGGCTGCTGCATGAAGGAGCTGGGTGAAGCCGCCTGCAGGTCTCGCGTTCAGAATTGTACAGTGTGTGAAACTGACCCAACAGCAAGAAGACGCTGCGGTCTGATGCTGCAGTTCCTGGCCTTTGTCCCCTAGAGAAGCGTGAAGCCGCTGCGGCCAGAGAGACTGCTCAGCGGGTGAAGTGCTTGCGGCCCAACGGGAGGACTGTTTCGGGGCCCTAGAACCCCGGTGAATGCCGTGCGGGCGTGGCGGCCCAGCCTCTGAAGGTGAACATGTCCCCAGAGCGAGCTGGCTGGCGCGCCAGTCAGCGAGCTCAGGGTGTGATGGGCTCCGCCTCAGAGGATGAGATGAGGTGTAGGTGGGTGGTGGGTTTGTGGAAGTCCTGCAGGAAGCCTGCTCAGTCAGAACTTCTGAGGATTGTCTCTTGCGATGTAACACACGGCAGGCAGGAATCCAAGCATGTCCTTTGTGTGTCCAACAGGCCATGTATCTTTGTTAATGCTTGCACAAATGATGTATGTGTATGTGTGTGTGTGTGCGCGCGTGTAGATTAGAGGATGGCTTTGTGGAGTGTGTGTGTGTGCATGATTAGAGGGTGGCTTTGTGGAGTGTGCGCGTGCGCGTGTGTGTAGATTAGAGGATGGCTTTGTGGAATGTGTGTGCGCGTGTGCAGGTAGATTAGAGGGTGGCTTTGTGGAGTGTGTGTGTGTGTACATTAGAGGGTGGCTTTGTGGAATGTGTATGTGTGTAGATTAGAGGATGGCTTTGTGGAATGTGTGTGTGCATGTGTGCGCGCATGCAGGTAGATTAGAGGGTGGCTTTGTGGAGTGTGTGTGTGTAGATTAGAGGGTGGCTTTGTGGAGTGTGTGTGTAGATTAGAGGATGGCTTTGTGGAGTGTGTGTGTGTGTATATTAGAGGATGGCTTTGTGGAATGTGTGTGCGTGTGTGCGCGCACGCAGGTAGATTAGAGGGTGGCTTTGTGGAGTGTGTGTGTGTAGATTAGAGGATGGCTTTGTGGAGTGTGTGTGTAGATTAGAGGATGGCTTTGTGGAGTGTGTGTGTGTGTGTAGATTAGAGGGTGGCTTTGTGGAATGTGTGTATGCGTGTGTCGCGCGCAGGTACATTAGAGGGTGGCTTTGTGGAATGTGTGTGCGCGTGCGCAGGGATATTAGAGGGTGGCTTTGTGGAGTGTGTGTGTAGATTAGAGGGTGGCTTTGTGGAGTGTGTGTGTGTAGATTAGAGGGTGGCTTTGTGGAGTGTGTGTGTGTGTAGATTAGAGGGTGGCTTTGTGGAGTGTGTGTGTATGTGTGTAGATTAGAGGATGGCTTTGTGGAGTGTGTGTGTATGTGTGTAGATTAGAGGCTGGCTTTGTGGAGTGTGTGTGTATGTGTGTAGATTAGAGGCTGGCTTTGTGGAGTGTGTGTGTATGTGTGTAGATTAGAGGCTGGCTTTGTGCAATGTGTGTGTGCATGTGTGCGCGCACGCAGGTAGATTAGAGGGTGGCTTTGTGGAGTGTGTGTGTAGATTAGAGGGTGGCTTTGTGGAGTGTGTGTGTAGATTAGAGGATGGCTTTGTGGAGTGTGTGTGTGTATATTAGAGGATGGCTTTGTGGAATGTGTGTGCGTGTGTGCGCGCACGCAGGTAGATTAGAGGGTGGCTTTGTGGAGTGTGTGTGTGTAGATTAGAGGATGGCTTTGTGGAGTGTGTGTGTAGATTAGAGGATGGCTTTGTGGAGTGTGTGTGTAGATTAGAGGGTGGCTTTGTGGAATGTGTGTGTAGATTAGAGGGTGGCTTTGTGGAGTGTGTGTGTGTGTAGATTAGAGGATGGCTTTGTGGAATGTGTGTGTAGATTAGAGGGTGGCTTTGTGGAATGTGTGTGTAGATTAGAGGATGGCTTTGTGGAGTGTGTGTGTGTAGATTAGAGGATGGCTTTGTGGAATGTGTGTATGCGTGTGTCCCGTGCAGGTAGATTAGAGGGTGGCTTTGTGGAGTGTGTGTGTGTAGATTAGAGGGTGGCTTTGTGGAGTGTGTGTGTGTAGATTAGAGAGTGGCTTTGTGGAGTGTGTGTGTGTAGATTAGAGGGTGGCTTTGTGGAGTGTGTGTGTATAGATTAGAGAGTGGCTTTGCGGAGTGTATGTGTGTAGATTAGAGAGTGGCTTTGTGGAGTGTATGTGTGTAGATTAGAGGGTGGCTTTGTGGAGTGTGCGTGTGTACATTAGAGGGTGGCTTTGTGGAATGTGTGTGTGTACATTAGAGGCTGGCTTTGTGGAATGTGTGTGCATGTGTGCACGCACGCAGGTAGATTAGAGGGTGGCTTTGTGGAGTGTGTGTGTATAGATTAGAGGGTGGCTTTGTGGAATGTGTGTGTGTAGATTAGAGGATGGCTTTGTGGAGTGTGTGTGTGTGTGTGTGTGTGTGTGTGTGTGTAGATTAGAGGATGGCTTTGTGGAGTGTGTGTGTGTGTGTGTGTGTGTGTGTGTGTGTGTGTGTAGATTAGAGGGTGGCTTTGTGGAGTCTGTTCTTTCCACTTTTTTTTTAATTATTTATTCAATTGTGAGTGTGTTCGTGTGTGTGTGTGTGTGCGTGTGCGTGTATGTATGTGTGTGTGTAGAACCACGGATGAATTCGGGAACCACCATGGACGCCTCCACCTCCTCCTTGTTTACTCTGCCCCGGGATTCACAGGCTCCGCCCTACCAGGACCGGAAATGCAGGCCGCCCCTGCTTCCACCTGGTGTCTATACATGGGGTCTAGGATCCGAACTCAGGACCTTCTGCCTACAAGGCAGAGGCTTAACCACTGAGCCACCTCTCCAGCCCCCTGTTCTTTCCACTTTTATGTCAGTTCTGGGGAATCAAACTTAGGGCATCAGGCTTGTGTGGCAAGCTGCTCGCCACTGAGCCATCTCGCCTGCCCACAGGTGTTCCTGCGCTGGAGTGCAGTGGGCTGATGTGGCTCCTCCCACGCCCGCCGGTGATCAGGACTCAGTTGCTCTGATGAGTGTTAAATTACTTTGAGTTTCAGAAGATGCGCCTGCTGTGCAGCCTTGATTGTTTTCCTCCCTTCTCCACGCTCTAAGCGTGAGCTAGGAGCTCCCTTCTCCACGCTCTAAGCGTGAGCTAGGAGCTCCCTTCTCCACGCTCTAAGCGTGAGCTAGGAGCTCCCTTCTTGATACTCTGTAGGCCCGATTGTCATTTCGCTCACTTTGGAAAGGGGATGGCTGACTTGCCTCATTATGGGGTGGAAACAGTGACGGTATCTATTACGTTTTTCTGGTAACCAGGGAATGAGGTCCGTGAGCCTTTGGGCTAGTTAAACTACTGGAGTTTAAGTGTAATACTGATAATCAGCGGCCCCTCCTGGAGGCCAAGCCCTCCCTGTCCCCTGGCTGGGCACTGCCCACCATTCTGCCTGCTGGCCCAGCGGGGAAGTGAGTCAGCCTCGGCTGCCCTGTGGGCATCAGCTGATGTGCTCCCCGAGACCCCACGCGCGTCTTCCTGGGGTGATGTATTCTCTGACTCTTTCGCAGATGAATGTGTCGCCTGCCGCCCTGGCCCGTCTTTATGAAGAGGACTTCAAGCAGGACATGGCGGCCCTGAAGGTGAGGTGTAGCTTCTGCCAGAGGGAGCTGTGGGTCTTAGGGGTCAGGATGCAGGCGACGTCGCACGGAACGTCGAGGCTATCTGTGCTCCCACACAAGGCTGTTCCTGGCTCCAGGTGCTGAAACGCCATGAGCCACTGGGCGGCCTCGATGCTGAGCTTGAGGGAAGCCGTGCAGGAGACACGGCCGGTCTCTGGCTGGCGCAGCCGTGCTCAGGGTGGCTGCTGTCTTGTGGGGCTGAGGTCCCATCCTCTGGTGCACTTGGAACATGCCTGGGTTGTTTCTGCTTCCTTCCAGGTTCTCCCGCCCACGGTGTACTTGCGAGTCACCGAGAACATCCCTCAAATCATTTCTTTCATCGAAGGTATCATTGCCCGAGGCCATGCCTACTCGACGGCGAGAGGTAGATAGCGTCGTCAGACTGTCGTGGGGGGATTGAGAAGAGGGCCTGTCTGAACCGAGACGGTTGTCATGTTTCTGGAAGCACTGGGGGCTGAGCCCACCCCTCGTCTGTTAGGCAAGGGCTGTATGAGGCTCCAGCGCTGACCTTCCATCCCAAGCTTTCTAGACCAAGCGCAAGCCTTGCGTGGAGTTTCCATTTACCAACCAGGGCCGAGGGCTGCCCCACACGGCTGCCACTTCTGCGAGGCCTGAGCCCGCTGTGTCACGTGGCGTCCTGCGTCCCATGTCTTGTCCCGTGCGCTCCCCTGTCCAGACGGAATTCTCAGACTGTGAATTCTGTTGCTATTGCCAAATGACCACTGTGGCACCCAGCCCCGGGCCGTGCAGCAGGGGTCAGGAGCAAGGATGCCCCTGGGCACTGCTCTTGCTAGGCTGTGAACCCATCCTCTGGGCCCCTCATAATGGGCAGTGCCACGGTTTTTACCTGGTCGGCTCTGGCATGGTTGGCATCTGTTTCCCTTTCAAAGGGCGGAGGCGCAGATCCTGCCAGTCCAGCGTGTGCAGGTCACCCTGCTGCTGAGGGCGGGGCACGGCACAGCCCATGCTTCTGCTTCAGGAAGCGTGTGCTCGCGGGGTACCCGTCACCCCGGCACTGTGCCGAGGATGAGTGCTCATCCTTGCTTGCTTCCGCGCTGCGTGAGACTTGACAGCGTAGGTATAATCAAGCCAGACCGTCCTCATGCTCCTGCAGACGTCCTCAGGGCCTTGGCTGCATCAGTCTTCGGCTGTTTGTGAAGAGCGGCTCGTTAGCAAATGGAGTCAGTGAGGGTCGGGTAGGGGCCTCTCTGTCTGCCGGGCGCATAGTAGAGAGCAGACCCCAGCACCACCTGTCCCACCCCCTCTGCACTGCAGGCTGAGCAGCCTGACCAGGACGCCACAGGGGCAGATAGATGTGTGCCGGTCACTTGGCTTGGTTGCCCAAGTCTGTCCCTTCCCTGCCTGGACACTGTGTCTGAGTGCTGGAGACACGGTGCAGGAGGAGCTGGGGCTGCTCCGTCTCAAACAGCCTGTGCTCAGCCCGTGTCCCCAGGCACAGTGCAGCTTTGCGTCAGTAACAGGGCAGGTCAACAGTGGGCGGGAGGAGCCAGCTCCTTGCTTGCGGCCAGATCTGACGGCCTGTTCGGTCCCGAGACCCACACGGAAGGAGTCGACTCCCACAAGTGGTTCTCTGACCCCCACTCCTGCAGGACGCTCGCTCCCTCCCTCCCCAAGATGAATAGATGTGAAAACGTTGAGGAGTAGATGGAGCACTGGGATGAGAGCGCGCGCCGGGACTGTGCGGCGCATGGGCGGGGCCCTCAGGGGTTCCTGGTCACAGGTCAGCTGGGCAGTGTTCCCCGCGAGGGGTCCTGTCAAGGACTGGGCGGAGGGCCTGCGAATGGCCAGCACCTCACAGGCTCCTGAGCTTCCCCCGCTCGGCAGCCGGGCTGTGAGGAGGTCTGGTGGAGGTGGCTTCCCCACGCGGACAAGCAGGTGGCCTCGCGCAGAAGAGCCCCGTGGGAGCTCAAGCCTGCAGGTGGTGTTTGTGCTTGAAGTGTAAGGTGGGCGGAGGAGACGCTGGGAAGGGAACAGTGTTTTTAAAAGAACAAAAGCAATGGTTCTGCTTTAAACTTCATTTGAGGGGGGGGGGCTTTGGTCTGCGTGACCGAGGACAGCTCTGGAGGCTGCCTGTCTTCTACGTGGGCTTCATCTGCAGAACCCTCTCGCTGGCCCAGGGTCTCCCTTGAGTCCCGAGGGCTGAGCGTCGCTGTGCTGTTTGTTGTTTGCTTGCTGATGGCAGGGCCCCGCTGGCCCAGGCTGGCCTGGAACTGACCTCCGGCCTGGTCCTCAGCCGCACACCACGCCCAGCTGCACTCCTCTTTCTAACCAGCTGGAACCGCCCCAGCATGGCGCAGAACTCGCGCTGGTGTTTCCGTCTGTGTCCTCGTGCGCCGCTTTGCTTCTGAGCGTGCTGCCGTCTCGCTTCTGCTAGAGACACGGCACAGGGGTCGATGACAGCCTCCGCGTGTCTAAATCCGAAGTGCTTCTCAGCTGGCAGGCTGGCCTGGGTGAGGCCGCGTCAGCCCGGGAGCCTGAACTCACAGATGTCCGTGTGAAACAGGCAATGTCTACTTCGATGTACGCTTGCGCGGGGACAAGTATGGCAAACTGGTCAGTGTGACGCCCGGTGTGGACGGAGAGCCAGGTGAGTGACACGCGACGCTTCCTCGTGGCGATGCTACCTCATGGCCCTGAGCCCTTCCGCGTGGCCCGCACCCCTCTGCGTGGGGCCTGAATACTTACCGTGGGCCCGAGGTGGGCCTGGGGTCTGTGCGAGGCAGGTTCCAGCCTTCCTGTGTGGTTTGGAGCTCGCTGAGCGAGGCCACCCAGTCCTGAGGACCCTGGACTGCGCTGTGCCACCGCGAGCGGGCACCACCGCGAGCGGGCACCACCGCGAGCAGGCACCATCTTGCCCGCGGTTGGGGCTGGATACAACTCTTAGGCTCTGCCTCCCGAAGCTCATGACTCGTAGGTCCGCAAAGCTGGGTGGTTAAAGCAATTACTTAGGGACCCCCCCCCCAGTTTGGATCCCCGGGTCCCACCTGCCATTCCAGCCTTGGAAGGTGAACTTTTGAACCCAGAGCAGGCGGGTGGGGCAGACCAGCCCATCGACAGCACTGAGGTTCCAGCCTCGGGGTGGTGGGTGGCTCCTCGCACCGTGGAGGGTGGCTGTCACTCCGTCACTCAGCGGTGCACTGGACGCAAGTGGGGGCTGGGCCCAGCACCCAGGTGTTCCCAGGTCTCACTGGCACCCCGGAGTCAGCCTGTGATGCCCTCCTGGGCTCCGAGTGTCGGAGGGAAAGTGCTCTTGGGTCTGTGGTCCTGTGGGGAGAGTAGAGCGCGCAGCGGAGGGGCTGAGGGGCCAGACGTGGCAGCTGGGGGCAGGTGCTGAGGGAGACGTGGCAGCTGGGGGCAGGTGCTGAGGGAGACGTGGCAGCTGGGGGGCAGGTGCTGAGGGGACGTGGCAGCTGGGGACAGGTGCTGAGGAGACGTGGCAGCTGGGGGGCAGGTGCTGAGGGGACGTGGCAGCTGGGGGACAGGTGCTGAGGAGACGTGGCAGCTGGGGGGCAGGTGCTGAGGGAGACGTGGCAGCTGGGGACAGGTGCTGAGGGGACGTGGCAGCTGGGGGGGCAGGGAGGAGACGTGGCAGCTGGGGGACAGGTGCTGAGGGGACGTGGCAGCTGGGGGGGCAGGGAGGAGACGTGGCAGCTGGGGGACAGGTGCTGAGGGAACGTGGCAGCTGAGGTGGTTTCTCCTGCTCATCAACATGTCTCCAGTTGACTCTGACAAGCGCCATGCCAGCGACTTCGCCCTGTGGAAGGCAGCCAAGCCCCAGGAGGTGTTCTGGGCCTCACCCTGGGGACACGGGAGGCCCGGCTGGCACATCGAGTGCTCCGCCATGGCCAGGTAAGGCAGCCGTGCATGGTTGTCCAGGGTGCCCTGCCAAGGAAAGGACGGGAGGAGGCCACAGGCGGGTGTGACATGGCGGGACATGCAGTGGCCTCCTGCGCTCCCCTCCTCTGCCTCGGCAGCCTGGGGCAGGTGAGCCCGGGGCCCTTCAGGCTGCAGGAGGACAGGGCCAGGCCGTGCTGGGGATGAGCACGCGGCAGCTCACGCACACACCGCACTCCAGCCAGGTGTTCGGAAGTCAGCTGGACATCCACACGGGCGGCATAGACTTGGCTTTCCCGCACCACGAGAACGAAATTGCACAGAGCGAAGTCTTCCACCAGTGTCAGCAGTGGGGGAATTACTTTCTGCATTCTGGTAAGCCAGCACTGGAAGTGAACTTGTTTTCCACCCAATCTGTGACTTGTGTCCTTATCAGCAAGTGATGATGGAGGTCAGCAGATAAACAGGTTGTCTGAAGTTACTTTTGAGTTTTAGTCATTTCGACGTGGGTGTCTTGGAGTAGGAATAGTGAGTTTTACCCTTGGAACTGACAAGAAAACAGATGTCATTTTACAGTGTTGTCCTGTGTAAGTTTATTTGGGACTCTTGAAATATGTCATGATTATGAAGTATGATGTCATAATTACGGACAGTTTTCAGGCCGGAGCACTGTCACCCGGCATGATTGTCATCCGCCGTGATGCTGCCTTTTTGCGCCACTCACGAGGCAGCAGACGGGGGATGGGATCCCAGATGCCTGCCACTCCCTCACAGTTGCTCGGCAGGGAGAGAGTTTCCTCAGTAGTAGCCGCTTGCCCACTGTCCCCGCCCCTGGGACCTACTAACACCAAGGAGCATGGAAGCAGAAGGGGCAAGAGCTGGGAAGAGGGAGGAGTCAGCAGGAGTGGGAGGAAGGAGAGAGGGTCCTGATGAATAGGATCAGAATATACGGCATGTGTGTGCATGTGTGTGAACATGGTCTGATGAAACCCATTGCATGTTTACAGAGACAGTCCTGGTGAGCACGAGCAGAATGTACTGTGTGTGTGTGTGTGCACGCGTGCGCACATGTGCATGCGCAAACAGGGGCCTTTGTGTGTGTGCATGTGCACGAACATACACCCTTTGTGGAGATGCCCTCTGGAACATTCTGTCCCTTGGTCAGTGCTCTTGAGGGGCATGAGGTATATAACTAATGCCCTAGGATGGACTTTGCCCTTCAGTGGGGTAAGAATCTAAAAGCTTTAGATATAGTCCACCTCTGTGGGCTGCACCCCCACAAGAGAGCAGGCTGTGGTCACCTCTGTGGGCTGCACCCCCACAAGAGAGCAGGCCATGGTCACCTCTGTGGGCTGCACTCCCAAAGGAGAGCAGGCCGTGGTCACCTCTGTGGGCTCTGTCACGCTGTGATCCCCCCCCACCATCCAGCTAGCCAGTCCTGGCCCCATGTCCTTTGTCTTCTAGACCTGTGTGCTAGCCGAACCTTTCCTTGTGAAATGTCCAGCCTTGTGGGTTTTATTATAGTAACAGGAAATGGATTGGTGTGTCAGTCCCATTCATGTAGGCTCTTCCTGGATGACTAGACCCCGCCCCACCGTTAGTCATGTGGGGGTTAGGAATTTCACAACCACAGCAGGTGTCTGTCATTTCCCGATATTATCAATGTTGTTATGACATGTAATAGTTAGGTACCAGTGTCAACTCGATGGTTGAAGGTTCACGCTTTGGGTACATTTGTAGAGAATTAATTAGTAGCTGTGTTAAGTCCAGGGCAAACCTGCAGGAGATTGTCTAGTGGATGGGGAAGTCCCAGCCCACGGTGGGTGGACCAGCCCATAGAGGGAGCTGTTTGAGAAAGGAGGCATCCTTGTGTGTACTTGGACATGCTGGTCTAGTAAGGATCATCCCTTTCTCAGCTATTATGTGAAGATGGTGCGGCCAGTCCCTTCAGCCCTTTGGTGATGGTGTGAACTCTCCTGCCGAGCTGGACTAAGAACGTAACTGGACAATCATAAGAGAGTAAACCCCTTGTTCCCTTAAGCTGTTTGTCATGATTTTATTAACAACCATGCAAGGTAACTGCAACAACATGCAATGGGACAGAATCACACAGTGCTGCTACGACACGCTGCAGGACAGAATCACACAGTGTTGCTACGACATGCTGCAGGACAGAATCACACAGTGCTGCTATGACACGCTGCAGGACAGAATCACACAGTGTTGCTACGACATGCTGCAGGACAGAATCACACAGTGCTGCTATGACACGCTGCAGGACAGAATCACACAGTGTTGCTACGACATGCTGCAGGACAGAATCACACAGTGCTGCTATGACACGCTGCAGGACAGAATCACACAGTGTTGCTACGACATGCTGCAGGACAGAATCACACAGTGCTGCTATGACACGCTGCAGGACAGAATCACACAGTGCTGCTACGACACACTGCAGACAGAATCACACAGTGCTGCTACGACACGCTGCAGACAGAATCACACAGTGCTGCTACGACACGCTGCAGACAGAATCACACAGTGCTGCTACGACACGCTGCAGACAGCATCACACAGTGCTGCTACGACACGCAGACAGAATCACACAGTGCTGCTACGACACGCAGACAGAATCACACAGTGCTGCTATGACATGCTGCAGGACAGAATCGCACAGTGCTGCTACGACACGCTACAGACAGAATCGCACAGTGCTGCTACGACACGTTACAGACAGAATCGCACAGTGCTGCTATGACACGCTGCAGGACAGAATCGCACAGTGCTGCTGACACGCTGCAGACAGAATCACACAGTGCTGCTATGACACGCTGCAGGACAGAACTACACAGTGCTGCTATGACATGCTGCAGACAGCATCACACAGTGCTGTCAGGACATGCTGCAGACAGCATCACACAGTGCTGCTATGACACACTGCAGACAGCATCACACAGTGCTGCTATGACACACTGCAGACAGCATCACACAGTGCTGTCAGGACATGCTGCAGACAGCATCACACAGTGCTGCTATGACACACTGCAGACAGCATCACACAGTGCTGCTATGACACACTGCAGACAGCATCACACAGTGCTGTCAGGACATGCTGCAGACAGCATCACACAGTGCTGCTATGACACACTGCAGACAGCATCATAGGCTAAAGCTACATTTTAACCAGTTCTCAGGACAGTGGCTCTTGGGCAGCCTCTGTTTGAAGGTGTGTTAGGAAAGTGTTTACCAGGAGCAGCAAAACAAGCCCTTCTGAAACCACAGGTGGGGACTGAAGTCCCTGAGTAGACCCCCCTCCCCCAGTTTGTGCCTTTGGGGTGAGGTTACATTGTGGGGTGGAGAAGGGAGGGCAGTCAGGGCCATGCACACACCTGGACCGCAGCTGGGCGCCCGCTTCTGCACGGGGCCAACATCTCTGCAGGCCCCGTGATGCAGCCAGCGTGTCCTCACCTCCCCGGCAGCCTTAGGTTGGCGGTTCTGACCCACAGGGGGAGAGGAAGCAGCGCAGGGGGGGGGGGAACGGACGCAGGGCCTCACAGGGACTGCTGTGCGGGCCTCACGGGCTGGGCTGCAGGTTCAGTGACCGTGCAGGGTCTCTGTGTTTGCAGCTCAGCATGCAGCCTGCTCTGCTGTGCTCGCTCCAGTGACACGTCTGGCGGTTCTTCTCACCCAGCTCTGACCAGGCTGTTTTTGTTTCATTTCAGGGCATTTGCATGTGAAAGGCAAAGAAGAAAAAATGTCCAAATCCTTAAAAAACTACATCACCATTAAGGTAAAGTGCTGGCCGTGTGAGCGGGCGAGGCTGCACAGCTGGGCTTGGAGGCATGCACAGACAAGAGAGAGCCACAGTATCCGGCTCCCCTGCCTCGGCCCCTGGGACCCCCCACATGCTCACCTGCTCATGCTCACCTGCTCATGTTCTCTCGGAGGGCACACTGTATCTGAGCCCATGGGGAGAGGCTTGTCCTGTGTGTGCCCACATGCTGCACACTGCCTGATCCCCTTCCAGAGTGGACAGAGGTGTCCAGCTGCCTCTTCCCCCAGCTCGGACGTGTCTGGTATTAGGGTTGTAAAATGTATGCATGTGAGCGGGAAGACAGCAGAGGGTGTGGAGTGCAGAGCAGGCCGAGACCCTGAGACCCCAGATGGACGGACAGGCCATGAATCAGTGGCCCTGGGAGGGCTGAGTGTAGCTGCAGGGCCCAGAGGGGAAGCAGCTGCGGTGGGTGGGCCGTCTGCACCCCACGCGAGGAGCATGTGGGGAGTTCAGGGACATCCACCCACACAAGGGGGCGGCCCAAGAGGGCGGCAATAAATCTCTCCTTGTGCATTAGGGACCGAGTATCTAGTACTCAGAACCAGCGAGAGAGATGTTGTACAGGCTCAGCAGGAGCCCGGTGGGATATGCAGGGAGTGCCGAGTGACGGGTAGTGTCACTGGCCACACAGAAGACTGATCGGCCGCAGGGGTAAGGCGGCCCCATGGAGCCTCCGAGGGCAAGCGAGGGAGGGGCGCCGACTTCCAGCTCTCCTCACCTTCACGACTGGCTCTTGCTGCGCAAGGTGACACTGCCGTCTCTGCTCCTCCCCAGCCACCGAGGCCCTGCCCAGTGCTCACTGTGCGCAGGTGCAGACAGGAGCCAGCGTGGCCGAGGCCCCGCCCTCCTGATGCTCGCTGTAGATGCGTGCAGACGGGAGCCAGTGTGGCCGAGGCCCCGCCCTCCTGATGCTGGCTGTAGACGGGTGCAGACAGGAGCCAGCGTGGCCGAGGCCCCGCCCTCCTGATGCTCGCTGTAGACGGGTGCAGACAGGAGCCAGCGTGGCCGAGGCCCCGCCCTCCTGATGCTCCTGGTAGATGGGTACAGAGAGGAGCCAGCGTGGCCGAGGCCCCGCCCTCCTGATGCTCCTGGTAGATGGGTGCAGACAGGAGCCAGCGTGGCCGAGGCCCCGCCCTCCTGACGCTCGCTGTAGACGCGTGCAGACAGGAGCCAGTGTGGCCGAGGCCCCGCCCTCCTGATGCTGGCTGTAGACGGGTGCAGAGAGGAGCCAGCGTGGCCGAGGCCCCGCCCTCCTGATGCTCGCTGTAGACGGGTGTAGACGGGTGCAGACAGGAGCCAGCGTGGCCGAGGCCCCGCCCTCCTGATGCTCGCTGTAGATGGGTGCAGACAGGAGCCAGCGTGGCCGAGGCCCCGCCCTCCTGGTGCTCGCTGTAGACGGGTGCAGACAGGAGCCAGCGTGGCCGAGGCCCCGCCCTCCTGGTGCTCGCTGTAGACGGGTGCAGACAGGAGCCAGCGCGGCCGAGGCCCCGCCCTCCTGGTGCTCGCTGTAGACGGGTGCAGACAGGAGCCAGCGTGGCCGAGGCCCCGCCCTCCTGACGCTCGCTGTAGACGCGTGCAGACAGGAGCCAGTGTGGCCGAGGCCCCGCCCTCCTGATGCTGGCTGTAGACGGGTGCAGACAGGAGCCAGCGTGGCCGAGGCCCCGCCCTCCTGATGCTCGCTGTAGACAGGTGCAGACAGGAGCCAGTGTGGCCGAGGCCCCGCCCTCCTGATGCTGGCTGTAGACGGGTGCAGACAGGAGCCAGCGTGGCCGAGGCCCCGCCCTCCTGATGCTCGCTGTAGACGGGTGCAGACGGGAGCCAGTGTGGCCGAGGCCCCGCCCTCCTGATGCTGGCTGTAGACGCGTGCAGACAGGAGCCAGCGTGGTCCAGCAGCTCGTGGGCGAGCTAAGGAGGCTAAGGAGCTGAGAAGTGGCCGTCCCTGTTTCCGCTTGAGAAGGACCTGTTGCGGATGTGACTCAGCGTGTACACACTCACGTAATTCACACATGCCACTCGGGCACACTCACACATGCACCCTCCCATGGCACGCTGATAAACTTGTATGCACACATATCCTCACGCGTGCACACTTACACACTCAGACGCATGCGTGCACACAGGTATGTTCATCTGTACTGATACACTTGAACACGTGCATACACATATGCTTACGTGTGTATACACGCATACACTTGGACACATGCACACAGATCGTTCACACGTGTGCACTCATACAAGAAGACACATGCAAATATGCCTTTTCACGTGTGCACTCATACATTTGTGCACACGCACGCACATGCTTACACATGTCCATATCCCTCGGCCAGCCTGGTGAGTTCAGGAACCGTCCTGGTGTGTCGTACGCTGGAGTGAAGTGCAGGGCAGGCGGCACTGGGGAAGGCAGACCAGACCCTTCCCGTCCCTCCGCACGCCCAGGCCTATTGTCGGGGTGCAGATTGGACAGTGTCTCGCCCTGTGCTCAGCCAGCCGGTTGCCTTCCTGCTCTCCTGGCAGCTGAGCACCCCTGGCACACCAGCCAGTGCCCAGACTCCGCAGTTGGGGGCGAGGCCATGACTTGCGTCCCCACGGGGACTCTGGCTTGCCACAGGCTGAGCGGGCCGCAGCCTGCCGAGTGGGCCTGCCAGGCTGAGGTGCTTCTAGTGGGGCTGAGCCTTTCCCACCCCGAGCCTCCGTTCAGTAGGGACGCCAGGCGCATGGCACGGACATTTCAGAAGCTTTCGGGGAGCGTGGGGATCAGGAGCAGTGGTTTACAGATGCACAGCACCCCCAGTGTTTTGGGGACCAGGGCCTCAGCCAGAACGCAGGCCCCTCGCAAGTGACCCCCCCTTCTCACGTGCAGCACTGTGTCCCTGTCACCCGGTCTCCTGGTGGCAGCCACTCCCCACCTCACATGCATGTCTCAAACCAAGGGCCAGACAGGTCTCCTAGCCTGGAGTCTTCGCTACATAGACGGGGGTGTGGGAGACCTGGCCGGGAAGAAGGGGGAGGAGTTGGGAACAGGCAGGGTGTTCACAGACCCCCACGGGGCGCAGTGGGCAGGTGTCCTGACATCCTTAGCCAGGCGAGTGACAGACTGCCTGTTCCCTCGCTCTAGGACTTCCTGAAGATCTTCTCCCCTGATGTCTTCCGGCTGTTCTGCTTGCGCACCAGCTACAGGTCAGGTGAGCATGAGCTGCTGCCCCAGGGGCCAGGAGCACAGCGTGGGCTTGTGGCCAGTGTGTCCTGGGCCTATGTGGCCAGTGCCCGCTGGGCCTCTCGGTGCGGGATGCGCCTTGCTGCGGGGCACGCTGGGCTCCTCATGGCCGTCGTCTTCTGCAGCCATTGACTACAGCGACAGCACCCTGCTGGAAGCCCAGCACCTCCTGCTAGGTCTCACCTCGTTTGTGGAGGACGCGCGCGCTTACATCATGGGACAGCTGACCTGTGGCCCTGTCAGGGAGGATGTGCTGTGGGAGAGGTATGTCCTGCCGAGAGCCCCCTCCTCGCAGGGAAGAGGCATCCTAGGTTCTGCGTAGGCTCAGGGCTCTCCCTCTCTGTGCCTTCCTCCCTCTGCATTCTTCCTCCCTCTCTGCTCTTCCTCCGGCCTGCTCTGCGGGGGAGATGTTCTAGGCAGGGGCCTTCCTGCTGGCAGGCCTCAGGCAACGCTACCCTCTTGCTGGGCCCCGTGTGGCTGTGGGGGGATCAGCAGCACCCACCCTGGCCACAGGCCTGGTGTTCACTGGTGTCAGGAGGATGTCCCCACCACCGTGGTGTCGCTGTGGGCAGGAGTTGTGCAGGTGAGCGATGAGTTAGACTATTAAGGGACTGGATGTGTCACAAGCAGGGTGGGGACATGGGGCTGTGGCAAAGGCCAGACCCCCATTGAGGTTGCTGGGACACTCAGCCCTTCACCTCCCGGACGCTCCCTGTCCCACTCTCAGCTGAGGGCACATCCCAGGGTCCCTGATGGCCAGGGCTGTGGGCAGAGAGGAGGCTCAGCCCCGCCCTGCAGGGCAGCAGAGGTGGTAGCGGCAGGTGGTCTCCTTACTGGACACACTGTCCTCCAGGTCTGGCCTCTCTGTGTGTTAAGACAGCATCGCTCATTACCTGGGGTGCAGCATCCTGACAGGGTGGACCTAAAGTTGGTGGGCAGCATGCTCCCTACGGAGGTGGTACCTGTGCCTGGCACGCCCTCCTCAGAGGTCCCACAAGGCAACTGGACTTGCTCACAGCAATCAGCCCAGCAGACCTCGAGGCTTCCTCCGAGACCACCCCTTGCGCTGTCCTAAGCCAGGCGGCCACATGCACGTGCAGAGACGGGGCCTGTGTCAGCAGGGAGTCGGGGAGCAGAGGGCAGGAGAGAGCAGGGGCTGCTGGGAGAATAGCGGGAGAGTGACCGCCCGTGGACAGGAGCTGGGCCCTGACCAGCCGGGAACATGGAAGTGAGGAGGAAATGGACATCACGGGTGACCCAGGAGGACTGGGCGTCTGTGTGTGTGCCTGGCGCGGGGGGGGGGGGCTTGAAGCATCAAGGGAGAGGGCAGCTGTGGCTCCCCACAGCTGACTGGGCAGGTGCATCTTCAGTGACCTAGAAGCCGGACGTTTCTCCAGGGCTTGGCGCCTGGCACGGCCAGTTGGCGCTCTGGGTCCCCAAACCTTGCTGCACATCTGCCCTCTCTGCAGTGGTATCTGGTCACCCCACTTTCCTATAGCTCCAGCAACTCAGTTACCCTACTGGACAGGGAGGGCTGGGCAAGGGCTGAGGCCCAGCTCCCTGCCTGAAGTGGCCTTCTGGGAAAGACATCCACATGCACCCTGCCGGCGCCAGCTCTGACCCCCCTCCCTCGCAGCGCTTGGGGTGGCGTCACCCCAATACCAACTGGAAGCTCAGGCACAGAAGCAGCGTCCTCACTGCAGAGCCTCTGGTCTGGCTAAGATGGGAACCTGGAGACTGTTACAAGTCCGTACATGTGACCAAGGAAAGTCCACCAATCAGGGGCCGCCGTAGGACACTTGTGTTTTGGGGGTCAGTGCCAGGCAGGGGTGCAGAAGGGCTGCTGGTTGTGGGGCTTTCCAGCTCTCCCCTTGACCGCCATCCCGCAGCAGTAAAGGGAAACCCTGCCCCACAAGAACGATCAGGAGAGGTAAGGTCGCCAGGCAGAGAACACACACACACATGCACACACACACACACGCACATGCACCCAGGAGTTCTGTCTGAGCAGGAACTGCTTTATTGCAGAAGTGCAGGGTAGTAAGAAAGGCAGGGGCGGAGTACAGTTATCCAATCAGCAAGGCGGGGGCGGAGTGCAGTTATCCAATTGGCAAGGCAGGGGCGGAGTGCAGTTATCCAATCGGCAAGGCGGGGGCGGAGTGCAGTTATCCAATCAGCAAGGCAGGGCAGAGGGCAGTTACCCAATCGACAAGGCAGGGTAGCCAGAACATGAAGGGCAGCCATATTCCCAACTCAGCGTATGCCGTCCCTGCGCCGGTATGGGTATAGCCTACATTTCCCCCTTTTCTTTTATTAAGCAGCAAGTGGCCCTGTCTTAGGTCGTCCCCTCCTCTGGGCGCACCTTATTGGGGAGTGTGCCTGTCTTAGGTCACTCCCCCCTTTTGGGAGATCTTACCTGTCATTGGCACCACTTGAGCCGGGGAGAAGTGGATGTGGAATCTGTTTAGACTCTGGTGCAGCCCCTCCCTTGGCTTAAGATATACACCATCCGTGGAGGGCTGTCGGCGGGCATAAGCATGATGTTGGTGGGCTGCCATTAGTTGGACTGATCTGGCTTGTTGTCTTATTGGCCCCACAAGGGCCGAAGGTGAGAATTAACCGGATGGTAACTGGCGGACCCATGAGCGGGAGGAGGTATGGGAGCCACCCACTTAGCCCGTCCATGGGAAGCTGGAGCTCTGGGCGTTTTGGCTTCGTTCTAGGTCCTCTTGTAACCTCCGGGTCTTATCTTTGACGATGCCTGAGCGGTTGGCGTAAAGGCAGCACTCTTCCGTGGGAGAGTCCGCCACGGCCTTTTCATTCCTGTAGGAGAGAGAACATTATACCTCAGGAGGATGGGCTCTTGGGCAAGAGTGTAGTTATTTGGGATATTCGCCAAGGTATCTTAAATTTCTAGCAGGAACCCAAATGAGGTTGGGCTCTCCGACTGGGAAGATACAGTCGAATCCTCTTCCAGCACTTATGAGTGGGTCAGGGCCATGCCATTGACCAGTCAGTGGATCTTTCCATTGAACCTTGACCTTTGTACATGGCGTCCGATCGCCCCAATGTCGGTGGAAAGCCATTAGGGGCTGATCTTTTGAAAAATTTAAAATATTTAATGTCAATAAGGCAGTTCTCAGTTGGTCATGGGGGTTGTGTCCCCTTTTTGTTTTTGTAATTGAATTTTAAGGGTCTTACTTATTGTGTCTTTCTGTTATGGCTTGTCCTTTGGGTTATAGGGGATGCCTGTACTATGTTTGATATTCCACGTATGGAAACAGTCTTTCAACGACTGGCTCTGGAAGCAGGGCCCATGGTCTGTTTTTATTGAATGGGCAGGCCCAGGACAGCAAAGCATTGTGGGAAGTGGCTTATGGCACATTTGGCCTTTTCACCTGAGTGGGCTGTAGCCCAACAGGCATGTGAATATGTGTCAATGGACACGAAAACATATTTTAGTTTCCCAAAGGGTGCATAATGGGTAACATCAGTTTGCCAGACAAGGTTGGGTTGTAATCCCCTTGGATTCACTCCAGGGGGTTGGGGAGGGGCCTGTAGGAAGGGCATGCATGAGCAGCAGGTCCTGGTAATCTTTTCTAGATCCTTTATGGGAATTAGAGGGAACCTGTGATGTACTCCTCTTCAATTTAGATGGGTCAGCTCATGAAGGCCCTCAGCTAGGGAAGGGTCTTGGGAAGGTTGTGTTGAGGCAACGAGTATCCCAGATGTAGCCGGTTGGTCTGCTATAGAGTTGCCTTGTGTGAGTACCCCTGGCAGATTTTGGTGTCCCCGCAAATGTTGGAGGAATATGGGGGAGGCCAGCTCATTCAATAGGGTCCTTAATTGAATCATCAAGGGAGTTATGGGGTTGTTATCTACTAACTTAGTAGTTGATATAGGACGAACTTAATATGGGCAGCAGATTAATTGCTGTCAGAAAAAAGATTCATGGGCTCTTTTATATGAGATAGAACGATGGTTGAAGCATATAGCTCCTTGAATTGTGCCGAGCCCGTGACCGGTTCGAAGTAGGTGGTGGCCTTTTTCAGTTGTGGGGGGGGTATAAAACCATAGCAGCCCCTTCTTTTCCTCCATCTGTGAACACATTTGCGGTTTGCAGGAGTGGGGTGGTGGAGAACAGGATGGGGAGTTTCCATCGAAGCCTCGAAAAGGAGGAAACCCACTTGGTTTGTCCGTAGTGACAGCTCAGCTTCCCTTGGAAACCCTCAAGTGCAAGGGATACCTTGGCGTTATTTCTTTGGAGCCATTCAAAATCCGCCAGGCAATAGGGGATGGTTACAGTGTCAGGGTCCTTCCCATAATGTCTGACAGCCGTATCTCTACCTTTGATTATTAGATTGGCCATCTGGTCTAATTGAGAGTATATCCTAGGTGTCCCCCCATGGTTGCAGGAATCCATTGGAGAGGCTCTCCTTCTTGGATTAGACCCGCTGTGAACAGTTGGGCACCCAGGAGAACCCATGGACACGGGTAGGGCAGGCTGATAACGAGCAAATAGGGAGGAATTAAGGGACTTTGGACCTTTTGAAGCATCTGTAGATGCCCGGGCAACAGGGTGATTATGTCAGCAGGTTTTTATCTCTTAGTACATCAAACAGTGGTAATAGAGTTTCTGTAGAGATAGGAAGCCAGGGTTGCAGCCAGTTGAGTTCCCCCAGTAGTCTCTGGAAATCAGTGGTAGAATATGAACTGCGAAGGAACAGCTGGGGTTTGAGGAGGCAGACAGCATCTAGTTTGAGTTCCGCTCCCAGTATCTTAAACGGTGGGATAGTTTGGATTTTGTCAGTAGAAATAGGTAGCCTTCCTTTGTCCAATAAACCCTTTAGTTTTTTGAATGCAGAGCTTAGGAGGGAGGGGTCAGGGGCCCCAAGGATGATATCATCCATATACATATATAAGGTGATATGTGGCATCCCCCGGAGAGGGAGAAGGAGCCGAGAGACAAAGTGTTGGCAGAAGGCCGGGCTATTGGCCATGCCCTGGGGCAATACTGCCCATTCATACCGCTCGTCGGGCCCCTGATAATTAATCGAGGGAACTGAAAAGGCAAATTTCTCGCAATCGGCAGAGTGAAGCGGAATGGAGAAGAAGCAATCTTTGAGATCAACAACCAAAAGAAACAGGTCCTTAGGGATGGAAGGGATCCAAGGCAGGCCTCTGACGGGGTGCCTACTGGAGTCATGCGACTGTTGATCTTTCTCAGGTCTTGGAGCATCCATTTCCCAGAGGCCTTTCGAATAATGAAAACAGGGCTATTCCAAGGGCTCGTGGAGGGTCGGATGTGTCCTAGTCTCCCTGAGGTGTTGGAGTTTATCTCGAGGCAGTGGCCACTGTTCCACTCAGACAGGGGGCCTGGGAGCCATTGTATGGCTGGTCTGGGTGGAACAGTGGTCTCTAGGATTGGGGGTTAGGCCCTCGGAGATGAGACCTTACATGAGTGGCCTTTCTCCTGGCATCTTCAAAGAGGGGTCTCCTCTATAATTGCTGAAACTGCCAGGAAGGTTAAACTGTTGTTGACATTCTTCCTCCTCAAGGATATCTTGGTACAGGGCCTTGTGGTTGGTGGTAATATAAGCCTCTGCCTCCCCCAGAATATCTTGTCCCAATAAGTTTGCCGTGAGAACAGCAGCCACTAGGGGGCGCACGCCTCCTATCGTGCCGTCCGTATCTCTCCATTTAAGCCACGCTTTAGTGTCCTCCGACCTGGAATCCCCTCCCACCCCGCGTAATTGGGGGCCAGGAACCAGTTCCCATTGTGGGGGAACTTACTCTTTTCTCAGTATAGTCCTATCTGCCCCTGTTGTCAATAAGGCAACAAAATTTCTTTCCCTCAATATAAATGTCCATTTTTGGCCTAATTCCGGGAATGATAGGGACAGTCCAACTTATCCTGGGGGGGATCTTAGACGAGGCGTCTCCTTTGGGTGACAGGGCTGGAGGCCACCCCTGATCTAGTTTAAAGGTTTGCCCTCCATGTCAAATTTATACTTACAATCTCTGCGCCAATGAAACCCTTTTCGGCATCTAGGGCAAGGGGTCTTAGGTCTAGCCCCCTTGGGGCCTACCTGATCAGATGGAGAGGGACACTGGGGAACAGGACCTCCTCCCTGAGGCCATTCTCGTCTAAAATATCCCGGTTGCCAAAGCCAAAACAATTGCTCCCCCCTTCTACCCGAGGCCACCGTCAAGGCAGAGGTAAGAGCCTCGGCCAGTGATGCTGTCTGAGCTTGTAGGGTGGAAAGCAGGGTTTGTGCCTGGTGGGCTTGGGCCCCACATCTTTGGTGGCTACGATCCACCTGCCCATGGAGTGTTCCTTTAACCTTGCCCAGGCCAACTTATGATCACTAGTCATTCCATCCCAAGCCAGCTTTTGATAAACTGCTCTCGCAGAGGGCTGGGGGGAAACTTTCTCTGGAGGCTTTTCTCCACCCTCTCTATAAAAGTCGCCAGGTCCTTGTTGATCTTCTGGGTGATATCTGCACTAGGAGGTTCTGAGGACCCTCCTCTAGCTTCTTCCGTGCAGCTAACCCTAAGGCGCGTACCTGGTCCCTGTATGGATCGGAATGGCAGCCTGTGGAGGCCAGTAGAATACTGGTCGTTGGACCCAGAGAGCATCATACATCACCGGAATCGGTGGGTCAGCAGCCGGGTTCCGCTCAGCCTGAGTCTGGCATTGGTCATTGAAAAAGGCACCATTGTAGATACAGAGGGCCTGAGAGAACTGCTTTGGTAAGGTTCCTCCAATCCTGAGTGGTACATTGTTGATAAACCAGGCCGTGACGGATGGTCTCCGCCCAGGGGGAATTAGGCCCATCCTCCAAAACAGCCTTTTTGAGCTCTTTTAAGTCATGTGCTTCCCAGGGGTACCATGCGGCAGGTCGGTTGCCTCCTGGAGCCACATTTACAGGGAAGGCACTGCACGCAGGGGGCTCAGTAAAGATCCCCTTTTCTTCATAAGATGGCCAGCGGCTGACTTTCCCACCGTTACAAAATGGCAGGCCCCTTCCCCCTCCCTGGGTCACGGGGGATCTCCCCTCGGCCTCAGTAGCCAGCGCCCTTGGCGCCTTTTCCTGGCAAGGCCCAGGGGCCTCTGCCCTGGGGGAAGCTGGGCAGTAAGGTGGTGGATGGGAATCACCGCCCGAGCCGGGGACTAGGCCAAAGGCGTTATCAGAAGGGTCTGAGGGCTCCCCCTCCGACACCTCGGTTCAGGGAGAGGGGTAAGACCAGGGCTGCCTCCCCCTCAAAGGTCACCCAGCGTCCCCTTTCTAGACTCCCAGTGTTCGGGGGATCCGGCAAGGGAGGGGCTGAGGGTCTCTCAGATGGGCTCCCTCTCCAAGGGCCTGGGGAGAAGCAAGCCTTTAGGGCCAACAGTACGGAGTAGGCTCCTAAGGGAGGGCTCTCCCCCAAGTTGATTTCCCTCTTGCACATAAGCTGCTCCACCCGGTCCCATGTGCTCCAAAGAGGTTAGCGGCTGGCAGCCATGGGGCTAACGTACAGAACGCAGTCCAGGCCTTTCAGCCTGATGGTCAGACATTTCAAGCCCCCTACTCTTTAGCATCAACCTAAAACCTTAAGGGCAGGATCCTTGGGGACCGTGAGTGATTGCCCCATCCTTTCGGAGATGCCTTATCTTGCAAGTCGCTTAGCCCAATCAGCCGCTCCTCAGTCGCCTTGCCGCCCCACGTTGGGCGCCAATTGTGGGGCTTTCCAGCTCTCCCCTGGACCGCTGTCCCTCAGCAGTAAAGGGAAACCCTGCCCCACAAGACTGATTGGGAGAGGTAAGGTCGCTGGGCAGGGAACACACACGCACACACGTGCGTGTGCACACCCAGGAGTTGTATCTGAGCAGGAACTACTTTATTGCAGAAGTGCAGGGTAGTAAGAAAGGCAGGGGCGGAGTGCAGTTATCAATCGGCAAGGCGGGGGCGGAGTGGAGTTATCAATCGGCAAGGCGGGGGCGGAGTGCAGTTATCAATTGGCAAGGCGGAGGCGGAGTGCAGTTATCCAATCAGCAAGGCAGGGGCGGAGTGCAGTTATCCAATCGGCAAGGCGGGGGCGGAGTGCAGTTATCCCATCGGCAAGGCAGGGGCGGAGTGCAGTTATCCAATCGGCAAGGCGGGGTAACCAGAACATGAGGGCAGCCATATTCCCAACTCCGCGTATGCCGTCCCTGCGCCGGTGTGGGTATGGTTTCTTGGTTGGGTGAGGGGCCGGGTAGCTGACCAGCTTCTCCCTGGGGCTAAATAGCCCTACCCTGGTGGGTCCCTGCACACTGGTAGTGCAGGCAGCTGTCTGTCTGCAGGCTCACCAGCACCAAGGCAGCCGTGAAGGCTGCCCTGGCCGAGGACTTCGACACGCCCAAGGCAGTGAACACCATCCTCGGCCTCGTGCATCATGGGAACAGACAGCTCAGGCTCACTCAGGTAACGAGGGACATGCAGTCGTCGACTCTGCCATCCAGCCAGACAAGCGCCACAGCTGGTGGCCTCGGGCAGCTCCCAGCAAGCACTTCTTCCACAAGAACGTCCTGAGTGCCTACCTGTGCGAGCGATCTGCCTTCAGGAACGGTTGGGGCTCCACCTGCAAACAAACATGGAGGGCGGAGGGATGGGCTCCACGTCCCCCCAGCAGACAGCGGCTCCTCGTCCCCCCAGCAGACAGCGCCAAGTAACTGCGGTGTCTCAGGCAGCTGGTGAGATGTCAGAAGCTAGTTGGGCCGGAGATGCGGCTCACTGGCAGAATGCAGAACTAGAACACGGGAAGTTCTGAGTCCGCCCAGCCCTCTCCCCGGAACATGCAAAGCTGTTGGGCTCCTGACTCGGCTGCTGCCTGTGGGTCTTGATGGCAGTGGCCATCTCAGAGCTCCTGGAGCGTCGCTCAAGTGCTGCCCTCCAGGGCGCCCACTGCTCCACTTTGCACCTTCTCACGAGTGGTCTTGGCAAGAGCAGCCCCCCTCCGCCAGGGCTTGTTCCCACAGCTGGGCTGCACCAGGTCACGGTCACCGGCCCCAGGCTCGGCCTGACTCCTGTACCTAGAGACCCCACCCTCCTGGACGGCAGGGCGAGTTATGGCAGGGGGTCCCCTCTGGGGAGCCTGTGGCCGCTGTGGAGGCCCCTCCCTTGGGGAAGGGGAGCGCTGTGGATGGTGGCGAGTCTCAGACAACGCCGTCCTGTCATTGTGGGTGGGCCCCGAGGTGCAGGTGATAGACTAGGTGTCCCCCCTGCAGTGGTTCAGGCAAGCGCTGCCTTCCCTGAAGGCGGCAGGTGAAACAGCCATGCAGGTGCTTGCGAGGGGTCCCCGGCCCACTCTAGTGGGTTTGCTGTAGCTTGGGTATCTCTGTGAGACCCACCACCTGGACACGTGGGCCCTGTGGACGGGGTGTGCAGGCTGTGGAGGAGCAGATGGGGGGACACACACAGCTCCAAGTCTGACTGCTGGCGCCCGACAGACCTCGCGGGATTCTCCGGCTTCCTGTTGTGACTGAGCGTCCCCAGTGCACCACGCAGCTGTGCCCACACGCTGTACCCGTCACATCTCACCCCAGTGGCAGGTGCACGTTGGTGGTGGCAGAGAGCACGTGTCCCAGCCCGTAGCAACTAAGGCAGAAGCGCGCACTGCAGCCCCTGCTGGACACATGTCCCCTTGCTGGCCCCTTGCAGGAAGCCGCTGGCCCCAGGAGTCCTGCTGTGTTTGGCGCCATCATCTCCTACGTTGAGCAGTTTTTCAAGAATGTCGGGGTTTCTCTGACAAATCAACAGGTACTGCTTCTAAACGCTTAGTCCTAGAATTATCTGCACATTAGCAGCACTTTAATGACAGCTGGTAGCCAGTTAGGTGGCGCTCCGCCACGGGTCGACTTGAGGAAGAGCCAGCCTGTCCTGAATGCAGCAGCCCGGGTCCCTTGTGCTGGCCAAGTACAGAAGGGAACATGCCCACTGGAGACATTTTATTCCGCGAGCCTCTCGCAAGTGGGCTGCCAGCTGAGGAAGCACCTCAGGCTCTGCGCCTGTCCAGCAAGATCCTCCACACGGCGGGGTCTGTCATGTGGGAGGCCCACCTGGCACCCTCCCTCACTGTACCCACGCCCCTGCCGTAAAGCTTGTCTCTGCATCTAGCTGGCGCCCTTCTACACACGCTTCCTTCCCAACGGCTCTTGGTCCTACACAGCCAGTCCAGTCACTCCAGAGTGGATCAGGTCTGCTCCACGCAGTTTCCTGCGTGACCAAGGGCACCTGGGGCTGGCGCACGCGTCAGGAGGGCCTCTCCTCAGTGTGTTTCAGGGGACAGCAGCACAGCCGCCCTGCACAGCGTGGTGGAGGAGCTGGTGCGCTTCCGGCTGAAGGTCCGCCAGTACGCTCTGGCCAGCGCCGAGGCCCCCGGGGAGAGCCGGAGACAGAAGCTCCAGGAGAGGCAGCCCTTGTTGGAGGCATGTGACGCCCTGCGCCGTGATCTCGCCACTCACGGCATCACCCTTAAGGTGAGCACTGCTGCTAATACAGGGGACACCCAAGGGTCACTCAAGAGACGTGGGCAGCAGCCAGGCACCTGCTGTGTCTGAGACCCCCTCCCCTCAGTAGGCAGACGTGAGGGGACATGAGGAGAGCACCAACTGCCAAGCCAGCACAGGTGAGGACCAGGCCCCGCCGCTCGCTGGCTAGACGACCCTCTCTGACCTGTCACCTGTGGGGAGCTGTGACACCCACTCCCAACTTCTTCCTCCAGGACAGAGGCAACACAACCTCCACGTGGGAACTGTTGGACCCAAGGATAAAATCCCAGAAGGCCCAGAGCTGAGGGTGTGGCGGCAGAGGCCCGTCCTCGCTGAGGGCGGTGTGGTCGCAGCCGCAGCATCGTCCCTGGCGTCCACTGTTTTGTGATGGAAACTTTATATTAAAGTGTACGGTTGTGGCTCTTGAGCCACTACAGTGAGTCAGGCCTGTCCGTGTCTGTTCAGCCTCCTCTGAAAAGTGAATCTGGTTGTCCGGTCAACAGCAACACGCAACGTCCACTACGGAAAATTCAAGTCAGCTGCTCAGGGGACTGAGACCCCACAGGAGGAATCTAAGCAGCCACTCTACACCCCCAACTCTCCAGGTGTGCAGCTGCTGGGCCAGCTGGGGAAGGAAGTTGGGGCGGCGACGGGGTGCTCTGGGGGACGGCAGGCACTGAACACTCCTGAGGCATTTTCAGGTTTCTCTGGCTAGAAAGTACCTGTGTGCACTGCAGAACCACTCGGTCACACTTAACGTCTGGCGGACATGCCAACAGTGCACTAGGCCCCAGGAGGAGGGTCCACGCAGGGAGAGTGACCACCCAGGCTGAGGAGAGCGGGCAGCCCCCACTCAACACCCCGTACTCAAGTGGCAGCTGTCAGGTCTCTTCCTGGGGTTCAGGCAGGGGAAGGGCGTGGCTCGGAGCCCCACTCACCGAGTCAAGCGGCCAGCCTGAGGCACAGGGACTGCCACAGCTTGAAGCCAGTCTTTTTTTTTTAATTATTCAATTGTGCGTATGCGTGTGTGCGTATGCATGTGTGTGTAGAACCACGGACGAATTCAGGAACCACCATGGACACCTCCACCTCCTTGTTACTCTGCCCCGGGATTCACAGGCTCTGCCCTACCAGGACCGGAAACGCAGGCCGCCCCCCTGCTTCGGCCTGGCGTCTAATACAGTGGGGTCTAGGATCCAAACTCAGGACCTTCTGCCTGCAAGGCAGAGGCTTAACCCCTGAGCCACCTCTTAGCCCTTGAAGCCAGTCTTGAGCTACGTGGTGAGACTTCATCTCCCAGGGGATCTAACCAGTCACAGGACTTGCAGGAAAGCTGCCCCCCAGAGCCCGCTGCCTCCTGGGGCATCAGACACCACCTGCTGCTATGCCAGGTGCAGGAAGCTCCTGGCCCGAGGCTGCCTAGAGTTTGCACGCATGCATGCAGCACCCACACCGTCTGCTGCACTGAACCAGCAGCACGGCTGGCTGGGCAGCGGCCTCCCACAGACGCGCAAGTCTGCCTGTGACTGCTGCGTTCAGTCCCCGAGCAGTGGCTGTCTCGGGCTTCCAGACAGGCCCGTCTGCTTCAGTGCTTGCTTTCTGACATCTCCCCAAGCTTGGCCCAGCGCCTCCCCCAGCCAGCAGGTCTGGCCTTCCAGAAAGATACCCTTGGTCACACTGCAAACAGTGGCGGGACTCACCGGATGCACTGAGACAGCGGGGGACAAGTGAAAACCAGTCCCCACAGCTACACACAGCGGGTGCTGGAACCCCGTGAGCTGTTTCCAAGTGGTCACAGTGCTCTCCACGATGCCGGCAGTCCTCCAGCCCTCGCCATGAGCTGCCCACTTCCCCCCAGGACAGCGCTGGCTGCCCGCTGGGACGGGAACATGGACACACCCTCTGCTGGGGCTGTGAGCTGTCTGGGGACTTGGCGTGCACATGCGCATGGTGGGAGGGCGCCCAGATGTGCAGGTGCATGGTCTCCAGTCACTCAGACACTAAGCACGCTGGCTAACGCAAACAAGTATGTCCAGGAACGGCCGCAGTAGCCAGGACCTGAACTGAACCCCTCTGCATCCACACACTAGCGGAGAGCTGACGGTCCCAGCGAGTGCTCAGCAACGGGAAGCCACGGGAGCCCTGATGACACGGGGCACTGCCCACGGCCCTGACACATGGAACAAGCCCAGATCCCATCAGACTGCCGAGGTTTTTTTATTTTCTCCTCAAAACAGCACCAAGACCAGCTTGCTGTCCTCGCGGCTCAGCTACGTTTCAGCCAAGATTCAACGTGCTATTCTGGAGCTCCGCGGTTCTGCGCCAGCAGTGCAGGCTCAGGTGGAGCCCGTCTGCAACATTCACGCCCTCAGGGCTCAAAGAGCTTGCTGAAGGTGGGGCCCACCTGGGCGATCATGTCGCTCGTGGTGGTCGAGCGGCCAAACTTCTGGAAGGCCTGGTGGTTACACTCCCTCGTGAGCGTGCAGGCGCCCCAGGCGGCCACCAGGAGCGGGTTGGAGCTGTAAGGGGAGAAGAGGCCACCTCAGGGAGAACTCCGGGTTCTGGTTTACACCCCGGTTTCCACCTTGAGGACCCAAATGGCACACTCGGCCAGGTCCCTGAGGACCAAGTGACTTTATTATGGGCAATCTGAGCATGGACGCTCTTGATACCGATACCGGTGGGGAGCGCAGTGCTAGCCTAGGAGGCACGTGGCCCTGTTGCACCCCCAAATGCACAGAGACGGGTGGAGGGCATGCTGGAGCTGCCGCCCCACCCACCGCATATCCTGCCCCAGACCTGGGACCTGCAGAGTCACCCGCTGAAGCCAGCAGGTTCCGATCCACATGACAGTGTCTGGACCGAGGCTGCAGCGGACAGGCGTCAGCAATGGGACCGGGTGACAGGGAAGTCTCTAGAAACTGGGTGGGTGCTCACACCCAAGGGATGTGGCCATAATGGTCCACAGGCCAGGGTCACAAAAGCGTGGACCTGCCTGCACACTTGGAATGTGCAGCCTCAGGGAGACACGTGAGGACAGAGGAGGCAGGACATCCCTCCAGCCTGCTGCTGCCGGCTCTTTCTGAGGCCTCCACCACGGCCGATCGGCAGGAGCTCCGAAGCCCACTGGTGCCAAGGCCCGCCTGCACCTCATGGCTTGGCGCAGGCATGGATGTGCCGGGAGGGGGCAGCCCCTGCCGTGGGACGCGCCCCCTCGGCACGCTCAGGGCGCCTGCACAACTGCTGAGTGGGTGACCGATGGCGTCCAAGGAGACGTGGACAAGGATCCATACCTGTTCGTTCTCTCGGGCCCAGCAAGGAGGGCCCAGTGCACCATGACGCCCAGAGAGCCCGACAGGAGGTCTCCTTGCCCCCCACACCTGCGGCTGCTGCCTTCCTGGCTGCACACGAGCACTGCGGAGGAGACGACGGCTGAGCCAGCCCCAGGGCTCGCTGTGTCCCCCAGCACGCCCACGGAGGCCGTGCCGAGCGAGCCCCAGGGAAAGTGTCCCTGCCTCTGAACTCCACAGCACCCCACAATGCCTCCTTTACCACTACGAACCCCAGGCGGGTGAGACGGTCCCTTTGGGAATGTTTTAAACCGAATGCTCTATTCTTGGTGACGGGCTCAGGGGGCTTTCCCATGGTGGGGAACCTTGCACGTGTCTCAGAACGTTCTCCACGCTTCTTGTCCACGACTGCATAGATGTAGGTGTGAGTCTGTGTGAACACGCGTGTGCACACGTACACCCACATCCCCAGCCTTCTAGGGGCTCTAAGTTCACGACTCCAGTCAGCAACCCTGGGCCTCACTTAAGGTGGTCTCAGGACGAGGAGGGGACGGGGTCTATCCTGTGGGCACAGAAGGGACAGGGGCGCTCAGGTCCCCTGACTAGCCTCAGCTTGGAGTCTGTGCACCTGCGGTCACGTCACGGGATGTGGTAAGTCTCAAGTGACTGCTGGTGCCTGGTGCCGGTAGGACACTGGCCCACGGCGGCCCCGACCTCTGGCCTACACCGGCTTCGTAGAAACTGGAGGTCAGTGAGAACGCAGCGTCTGCGACGCTTGCTAAGCCTGCCGCGA
This sequence comes from Typhlomys cinereus, assembly GCA_023101885.1. Classification (NCBI taxonomy): domain Eukaryota; kingdom Metazoa; phylum Chordata; class Mammalia; order Rodentia; family Platacanthomyidae; genus Typhlomys; species Typhlomys cinereus. The sequence goes on along the minus strand of JALPQD010000243.1, from coordinate 3,281,735 downwards.
AGCCCCCGCGCTCCTGCTGTCACTGCAGACTGACAGGCAACAGGAGGAAGTTCCCCGAGGCTGCGAGGAGCGTGCTAGGCAGGTGGACACGTGGACGAACGCAGGCCCAGGAGAACCGCTCACCCCGCTGGCCGTCCGAGATCAGGTCGTGCTCCCCTTTCAGGACCACCGTCACGTTCCCCAGAGCCTGGCTGAGCCTCATCACAGACAGCCTGTTATCTCCGGTGTGCCTGGAATCTGCGGGGTCTGCTGGGCCTCTGAGCTACAACGCAGGGTGACAAGCGCACGGTCAGGAGCGTGGGGTCCCACGAAGGAGCCCACTAGCTCAGGGAGCACCTGTCCTACCCATCAGGAGCCCGAGATGCTCACGGTCCTGATCAGAGCCAAGGGGCAGGGGAGGCCAGAGACAGTGTCACGGGCACCAAACCCTGCGGGAGACGCAGCGTCTGCCTAGAGCCGTCTTCTCCCCGGGGAGAGCCGTCCTCTCCTCTCCCTGGGGACAGCAGGTGGACAGAAGCCGTGTCTACCTAACGTCTAGCCAATGCTTATGTCACTGGCTTCATGTGACATCATTCTGCCCCACATCACTTTACAAACCAGCCACTGCCAGACCCAGGGAGTGCCTTGGCCAGTATACACAGCAGGCGGTGTCCGTCCCATCCAACCAAGGCCCACATGGGCTCTGAGAGGCATCAAAAGCACTCTGAACTCAGGGAACAGTCCACGCGTGACCTGCAGATGAGCCCAAGACAATGGCACAAGCACAGAGGTGAAGCGCTTCCCATCAGCCCACTCACCACAGCTTCGTAGAGTCTGTTGAACTCCACGTGGTTGGGGGTGAGAACGGCCTTCGGGTAATCTTGGATGAGGGCTGGCTGCTGCGCGAGCAGCCACAAGCCATCCTGCGCAGGACAGGGACACAGTCACCAGAGGCCGCAGGGGCTCCGCGTGCTGCATGGGGCCAGGAGAGGCCACTCACCGCATCAATGACGACAGGGATGTCCCTGGCCTTGGTTGCTTCCAAGATGCCCTGCAGGAAAGAGAGCGAGCTGAGACGGCGTCCATCTCCTCAGGAAGCACGCGTGTGACACGGGTCAGCAGCGAGCCCAGGCAAGCGTTCCAGCGCCCACACGAGAGGACACGCACGCTGGCCTCGCGCAGCAAGGCAGAGCACTGTGTTCCCAGGCTAACCCACGAAGACCCACCTGGCACCCCCCAGAATGCCCAGCCTCTCCACTCCTCAGGATTCAGAGAGAAACCCAAATTCTTGGGAGTTCTCCAAATCACAAACATGTATTTTCACATCACTTTAGTAACATATTTTAAAATAACAAGTGACCAAAATAAATGGTGAACTACTTTTCCTCAACCCTACAATGTTTCAAAATTCTCTACTTAAGTGTAGACACACCCATGCACACCACACAATCATACACTTGTCTGTTATGAACCAACGAATTTAAGACGAAGCCACCCACGGCAATCGGGTAAAGGCATGTCCAGTGACAGACAAGCGACAGCAGGACACGGGAAGAGACCGTGAACGCTGCGGGGAGTCCCGGTCATCTCCGCCCTTTGCTGAGAGGAGTGGGCCCACACCCGTCAGTGAAGCCAGGGCCTGAGCCCCAGGACGGCACGCGGGTTGCTTGCTCAGGTTCTGGCTTCTGCTGGACTGCAGGCTCACGCCAGGTTCTTTTCTGATTTCAAGTTGGCAGACCAACACCTCAGGCTATTTATTTGTGTGCGCGTGTGCATTCCGTATCAGAGGGCTGTGTGTCCCTGTGGAGGATGAAGGATGACTTCAGAAGTCATCCTGGATTGCTTCTACCTCCTTTTTGCTTAGCTCTGGCATTTCCCAGGCTCAGCCTTCCAGAGCCGGAAGTGCAAGCAGCCATTTCTGCCTGGCACTTTTACATGGGATCCGGAATCTGAACGCACATCCTTCTGCTTGGGGGCAGAGTCTCAACCCTAGAGCCAACTCCAGCCCACCTCAGTTCTTCCTAACAAAACGTCTCTGCAGAGCCGCCCAAATCGAGCACCCAAACGCTGGGAAGGTTTGCCACAACATGATGGAGTGCAGCAGCAGCAGTCTTGTGTGCGCAACCTGTCATGGGGAGGGCAAACCCCACAAGCCCACTGGAGCACCCCGATTCTGTAATGGAACCTCCAGAAAGCAAAGCAAAAACAGTGCCCAATATGCACTGCACTCATAGGCGCGCGCAAACATCCAGGGCTGGGAACACGCTGCACGTCCCAGCTAAAGCAGCACAAGCACCCTGAGCCCCGCAAGTGATGACACAGCCACTTGGGTAACTGCGAGTGCGGACCCCCGCATGTCTTTCCAGCACCGTGGCTTGGGGACGCACGGGAACCGAGGGCAGCATTTCACACAGCGCAGGTCCAAAACCAGCCTCAGTCTTGGGGAGATACTTCTGGGTTCCCAGGCCTGCACGGTCTGCTCTAGCACCAAGTCTCTAGCAAGCAGTCAAGCCCGAGTTCAGGGCAGCCAGCACCATCCCCGTAGGGCCCCAGCTACCGCTGCTGCAAACCCCAAGCTTGGAGGAAAGTCCCAAGAGACGTGTTCTAAACACACCTCACGGTGGGGCCCACTGATCTCAGGACACAAGAGTCGGGAGGGAGGGGGGGAAGAGTCACACATGACATCAGCTGTGGGCACGGAGTCAACTGCAAGAGGAAATAGTTCACAGCACATGACTGCACTGCACTCTCTGTGCTGAAACACAGCTGAGAATCACCTGTGGAGGCGGGGTGTGATCACGCCTGTGGGCCCAGCACGCGGGGTGTGATCACGCCTGTGGGCCCAGCACGCGGGGTGTGATCACGCCTGTGGGCCCAGCACGCGGGGTGTGATCACGCCTGTGGGCCCAGCACGCGGGGTGTGATCACGCCTGTGGGCCCAGCACGCGGGGTGTGTGTGTGTGTGTGTGTGTGATGCACGCCTGGAGGCCCAGCACGTGGGGTGTGATCACGCCTGTAGACTCAGCACGTGGGGTGTGATCACGCCTGTAGACTCAGCACATGGGGTGTGATCACGCCTGTAGACTCAGCACGTGGGGTGTGATCACGCCTGTAGACTCAGCACGTGGGGTGTGATCACGCCTGTGGGTCCAGCACGTGGGGTGTGATCACGCCTGGAGGCCCAGCACGTGGGGTGTGATCACGCCTGTGGGTCCAGCACGTGGGGTGTGATCACGCCTGGAGGCCCAGCACGTGGGGTGTGATCACGCCTGTGGGCCCAGCACATGGGGTGTGATCACGCCTGTAGACTCAGCACGTGGGGTGTGATCACGCCTGTGGGTCCAGCACGTGGGGTGTGATCACGCCTGGAGGCCCAGCACGTGGGGTGTGATCACGCCTGTAGACTCAGCACGTGGGGTGTGATCACGCCTGTGGGCTCAGCACGTGGGGTGTGATCACGCCTGTGGGCCCAGCACGTGGGGTGTGATCACGCCTGTGGGCCCAGCAGGTGGGGGGTGATCACGCCTGTGGGCCCAGCAGGTGGGGGGTGATCACGCCTGTGGGCCCAGCACGTGGGGTGTGATCACGCTTGTGGGCCCAGCACGTGGGGTGTGATCATGCCTGTAGACTCAGCACGTGGGGCGTGATCACGCCTGGAGGCCCAGCACATGGGGTGTGATCATGCCTGTAGACTCAGCACGTGGGGTGTGATCACGCCTGTGGGCCCAGCATGCGGGGGGGGAGGTAGAAGCAGGAGGGTTGTAAGGATTACAAAGCAAGACTGTCAAGACACACACACACACACACATTGTGTGATGGAAGGTCATGCAGCTCTCTGGATATGCCACAAATCACTGAATTACCGTCAGTAAATGAGATGAACTTAGGGTCGCTGACTACAACATCCGAAACAAAACACCCTGCCGTTTACTCGTTATAAGGTGCTTTTGGCTGTAACCTAACCAAGTCCCCATGACTCAGAAAAACAAGGGTGAGAAAGACATCGACCCGAGAGTGTGGGTAACCCGGACGGACACACTGGAGCAGCACGCGCAGAGCCCTAGCTCCCACACGTGCAGAGAAGCGAGTCCACGGGATGCAAGCTAAGGGGAAGACGGCACGTGAATGAGGGGCGTCCCGGCCCATGCCCTGCCCACCGCTGTATGTCACACTGCAAGTACTAGAGCATTTCCGTTAAAATATCCCCAGCCTTCCCCATGCGCCCTGACCGCTGGCGCAGCTGAATGCAGTGACGGTGTGGCGGCGAGGCGGATCCACGCGCTGGTGAGCAGTGGGGCCACACGCTTTGGCGCTGTCACTCCTCCCCCACTGAGAATGAGGCTGCCCATGAGGTGTGCCTGAGCGTGGCCTCCCGTACCCCGAAACTGAGGCCACCCCGTGAGGTGTGCCTGAGCGTGCCCCACCTACCCTGACGCTGTTGAAAAGGCGCTCCTCCCTTCCGAGGCCGGGCCCCACGACTAGCGCGTGCAGTCTGGGCAGCCACTTCTCCACCTCCTGCACAGCGTTCGGGCTGTCACTGAACACAGAAAGGGCAGGGTTTTTTATGAAGGTTTTCATCTGTTTACATTTTAAAAACCACTTTATGTGCGTGGCACTGGGGACCAATCCCAAGGCCGCGTCCAGGCTAGGGAAGTCCTACCACTGGGCTTCCGCAGTCCTACCCCCCCCACCTTCCTGCGGCCTCCCCTGCTGTTAGCCCCACAGTCTGCCAGCAGGAGCTGGGGCTGCTCCGTCCCCTTGATCCGACTGCAGGCTGTGCTGGTCTCAGCAGGACTCGCTGTTGAGGTCATCATGCCTGCCCAGTGCTCGGCCTCACAGTGCCTTAATCTCCACGACTGCTTTACTTTGGTCTTGGCTTTTTAAAATGTGTTTGAGAGCTGAAGACCTGGGTTCAGATCCCAGGTCCCATGCAAAAACACCAGGCAGAAATGGCAGTGGCCTGGGAAATCCCAGAGCAAACCAAAAGGCGGTAGAAGCAATCCAGGATGAATTCCCCAAGTCACCGTGGTCCTCCACAGGGACACACACACACACACTAAATAAAAATGTGTTTGGTAGGTGTGTGTGCGCACTAGTACTCATGGTGGAGGTCAAGAGTACAACCCTCCAGGAAGTGAGAGTTCGCGTGACTGTGTGTATCTGCATGTACACGTGTGTACATGTGTGATCGTGCATGTGTGCACAGTGTGCGTGTGCATGTCTGTGCGTGTGCACGTGGGTGCTCCTGGTGGAGGCCAGAGCACATCCTCCAGCATTGTCAACTCCCTGCTTCTGCACCTGGTTTGCGACGGGGTCTCCACGCAGGTGCGCGCGCCAGCTGGCTGCTCTCAGGCTCCCGGCGATTCCCCGGTCCCCACCTCCCCGTTCCCGCAGGCACATCTGACATTGTGTCCAGTTTGCACGTGGATCTGCAGAGCTGAACTCAGTTGTCAGGCTTGTGTGACAAACACATTACCCACTGAACTACCTTCCAGCCCTGGATCTTATATATATACACACATATACATACATGCGTGTGTGTGTGTATGTATGTATATGTATGTATGTGTATGTGTATGTAAGTATTTGTAAGAGAGAAAGAGGGAGCACACATGCACCCGTGGCTTCCAGGGATCAAGCTCGTCCCTGGAAGGCGAGCAGGCGTCTTAACTGCGGAGCTGTCCTCATGCGCCCAAGGACAGAAGGACAGGGTTACTTGTAAACATCCAGCGTGAAGTCGGCTTTCAGCATTTGAGATAAGCTACAGCCAGAGGCTGCGACGCACGCCTGACAGCAGGGCACTCGGAAGCCAAGGTTCAAGGCCACTCTGGGCCACTTAAGTGGATAGTACAGCTAATTTCCGCCCTGCCTTGGGTCCCACCATCTCCCGTGTCTCTGCCCACATCCTTGTGGACCTACTTTGTGCACTGACAACTAGTCCCACGAGCCACACCTTGTGTCCTGATCCTGCTCTGGTGGCCCCTAGGAGCACAGCGTCCACTCTCCTGGGTCTGACCCTCCTGCCCACAGCCACTGCCACGGTCCCAGCACTTCACATGGAGAGATGTCACTCCCTGCTCCCGGCGCACAACACTCCCAGCGCCCTCTGCAGCGTGACCTTTTCACCCTATCTGCCAGTGAGCGGGGGGAAGGGGGGTACTCTCCCCAACATCCAGAACCAGGTTCCTTCTCCCGGCTGGGCACCACGTACCTGTCATGAGACCCTCCCACCAGCTCCCACCCAGTCACAAACCGTAAGTCAGTTCTCTCCTTCCACTATGTGGATTCCAGGGATGTCAATCAAGTCGTAAGGCTTGGCCATCAGTCCTTACCCATCAGCCACCTTGCTGCCCATTTTACATCTTACCGTGAGACAGGTCTTGCTAAGCTGCAGTCTGACCCTGAACTCACAAGCCTCCTGAGTAGCTGGGGAAACACGCGTGCACCCCCAGGTCTGGGTTCACCACGGGTTTCTCATTCTATGTAGTGCCCAGCACGGATTGTGAGCACATCAGACCCCAGAGCTCTGAGCAAGCATGAAGGATTCAGGGTGATCAGAGCTGCTCAGATGAGATGACCCTGCGCCCAGACTCACAGCACTGGGTGGACGATGAGCTCTGGGCTGTAGGACTTGATCACAGGTGCGGCCTCCTTGGCACAGAACACGTGGCACAAATCTGCACCCTGAGAAACAAAGTCAGAGGTGGACTGAGAGGAGCCCACATTCCACAGGCCTGCACGTGGCTCTGTGCACTGCTGCGACGCCTGACATCATGACGGCACGTCCAACCACCGTGTTAGTACTGCGCCATAAATCCCAATGCAGACTTCAGCTGGACAGCCGGGGGCAGTGGAAAAGAGAAACCAGCCTTGGAGAAAGCGCAGGCTTCTGCTGTCACCCCGGGGGTGGGCAGAGCACAGCACCAGCGCACAGCGGCCCAGCGCCAGGGCAACCGCTCCACAGGGTGCTGGACTGGGCCGGAGGCATCAGCTGCCACACAAAGCTCCCAGCACCGTCGGCGAGATAAAGCACAACAGGACTTTAAAGAAGGGCGAGCAAGATGGGTCAGCGGTTAGGTGCCCACTCGCAGACTTGGCGACCTGAGTTCAATCCCTGGAAGCTCACGTGGTCAAAGAACTGACTTATAAAAGCTGTGTTCCTTCCTCTGACCTGTGGGCTATGGTGCACAAGCTTCTCTCAATAAAGACACGTACAGAAGACGCTGCACTGTCTGAGAAGTCAGAAGGATCTAGAAGTGGTTCTAGTACTCAAAATTACACTAAGATACTATTTGGATTTCTACCACAATACATTTGCTTTTAAACATATTTAAATAACAGCTCAACCAGAGAAACTCAGTGAGGAACTCTGAGGTGAACTTACCACTTTGAGAGCAGAGATGGCAGCAAAGTACGGGGCTCCGGTGTACCTAAAATGAAAATGCCACATGAAATGTCAGCGAGGCAACACGTGACTCAGTAACCACAGAAACGGACAAGAACGTGTAACAAACAGGACTTATCAGTGCCGTAGACTGTGGTGGACACAGGAGCGGGATCATAGCAGATGCTCAGCAAACTCAGAGACGAGTCATGGCTCCAGGAGCCAACGCTCACACAACACCCACACCACTCCCAACACTGGCCCTGGGGGCTGTGGTCTGGGAAGAGGGTGGGGGTGACCACCAGCTCAAGGCAGGAGGGGTCAGGGCCCCAGAGGAGGAAGACCCCGTTCTCCAGGAGTGGCGTATGCAGAAGCTGCACAGGGCATCGAGCCACACAAGCCAGTGGCTCCTGCCCTCACGTCCGCCCACCGCCCACTGCGCCCACAACCACATGGCTGACGGGAGCAGCTCTGTGCAGTGCTGGGGCGCGGGGCGGGTGCTGTGCTGACATGAGCGGCTCTGTGCAGTGCTGGGGCGCGGGGCGGGTGCTGTGCTGACATGAGCGGCTCTGTGCAGTGCCGGGGCGCGGGGGGGGGGGGTGCTGTGCTGACGCGAGCAGCTCTGTGCAGTGCCGGGGCGCGGGTGCTGTGCTGACTGCTACTCTGGAGGGGAGCCCCAAAGTCCTTGGCTTTGGCGTCGGGTGACTCACTGCAACTCCTCTGTCCGTTTCCAGCATGGAGCGGCGGGAGGAGCACAGGGCAGAGGAGCTTGGCCACAGGCCCGGCACAGGAGCAGCAAAGGCCGCTCAGTCAGGGCAGCGCCGCCCCCGCTCAGCATAGGAAGTTCCACCTGGGTGACAGAGGCCAGCATGTCTCACCCGAAGGGACATCAGCCAGGCTAGGAAGCCTTCACCAGTCTTGGCTAGACCAGCGGACTAGCTCAGAACCCAAACCCACTCATCCAGACACAGCCTGGGGAACCGGCACAGTTCCACATGCAGCCGTTAGACGTAACAGCATGCTGGAGGCACAGCAGGTGCGTGTCGGTGCGTGTGCACACATGTACACGCGTGCATGTGTACTGTGCATTTGTGGAGGCCAAGGTGAATGTTGTCACCCTGCCTTATTCTTCAAGACAGGGTCTCTCCGTGAACCTAGGAGGCTGGCTGCGCCCCGCGAGCCTCCCGCCTCTGTGCCTGGCCCTGCTTTTCTTTAATGTGAGCGCTGGGTCCAACTCAGGTCCCTGTGCGGGCACAACCAGCGCTCTCCCCAGAGCCGCCTCTCCAGTTCCACACTCCTGACTTCTACGGTGGGACATGAAAGCACCTGAGGAGCCCACAGCTGGCACGGCAAGGACCCACAAGTGACGCAGGTGGCTTGCTACTGTTCTGCCAGCAGATGCCAAGGGAGCCAGTCTTCCTGACTCACAAGGCAATACGGGAGAATAAACAGCAACACACCTCACAATATGCACAATTAAACACGCTAGCTAAGAGGCTGGCCAGGAATTCTAGTCCAGCCGTGAACTAAGACCCACAAGGGCAGCAGTGACGTGCCTGGAGCCACACGGCAGAACTGTCCCCAGCTTTTCCTGCTCACTTCGCCCTGTGGAGCACCGTGCCGTGCGGTGGGCGGAGCACCGTGCCGTGCAGTGGGCGGAGCACCGTGCCGTGCAGTGGGCAGCCACAGGCTGAGCTTGAGTGCAACCCACCTGTGTCCCCAGCAGCACTAAGGCTCAACAGGGGCACAATGCATGTGACAAGCTCTGCCACGAAGCCCCAGCCCCGCAGTCATGAACATCTGGAGCAAGAAATCTAGCAAAACTAAAGACAAAGGGAAACACAGTAACATAAAGAATACACAGCCAGGGCCCGGCCAGAGGGTGCGACCTGCAGCCAGGGCCCAGCTAGATGGTGCGACCTGCAGCCGGGGCCAGGCCAGAGGGTGCGACCTGCAGCCAGGGCCCAGCTAGATGGTGCGACGTGCAGCTCGGGAGACGAGTCGGGAACAAGAGCCTGTCTCCGTGAAAGGGAACAAGCCTAGGGCACACGTTCCAATGGAGTAGACCCGAGCAGGTCGGTCCCTGCTCATGAGGACCATCACGCCATTCTGAATCAAACAAAATCTGGTGAAATATTGTTACATGTTGGGGTGCAGATAGGATGGAAACAGAAACTGGAGCCAGGGTAGAATTGTGGTCAGAGGCAGATGGACTCATCCACCAGCAAGCTGCTACACATCTGTGCCAAACACCGCCTCGAAGCATGGTCAACCAGAAAACAAGACAGCCGCGACAAGGACGGGGTCTGCTCGGCTTCTCCGGCCCTAGAATACCTGGCCAGCATCCATCCGTCACAGGGTGAGCACATGATGGAAATGGCTCTTGCACAAGAGTCTCCCTTCGTGGCAGCGCACAGAAAGTACTCTCAGTTGGCATTGGGGGCAGATGCATACATGGCTTGATGCCGCGGGGGGGGGGGGTCACAGACACAACACTCACTCCTGGCAGCCCCCGACGATGCCGACGCGTCCATCTTGCCCCTTGTGCTTCTTCGGGGTGAGAGCGGGCACAATGTTCTTCACCTGCTGAAAGAGAGGATCCATGTCCTTCACCGAATGTGTTTTATGTAGTGAAAATGTTCTTTGGAAAACTGAAAAACAGGAAAACAAAATCACTCAGAAGGCAGACGAGAGATTCCAGAGCGGCGCCGCGCCAACTCCCTCCACAGGCTCTGCTGTGTGTCTGGAGACTGGCGACAGCAAGGACACAGCATCACACCTGTGCCAAGCTTGTTCCCAGAATGCACCAGACACTTGGGAGAACAACTTCATTCTCCAGAAGGTTCTGTCAACTCAAAGACATGGACTGCTGCTTGATGCGCTGCCTTTCCGTCAGGTGGAAAGCGGGGTCCCCCGTGGTCTGCCCGGTGCACTCAGTCACTCCTGTACTGGCTAACTCACCCAGCAGAGGCATTAAGTCAGGCTCACCAAGCTGGGCTACCGCTAATGACCCCCTTTATCTGCCTTTCTGGAGAAGCCTCCCGTAGCTGCGAGCTTTAAGAGCGCATGTTCTGTGGAGCCCGACGCTCTTTTCCCTCTAGAAGGGAGAAGATATTCTTTACACACCATCTACAGATTTTGCAAATGCAAATGCACACAGTATTTTCTCAAAACCAAACCAAACAAAAAACCCACAGCCTGAAAGCTGCCTCACACTCCCAGGGCTCCTGGGAAACAGCTTTGGTGTCAGCCTCGCTTAGTTTTACTGTTTATTCAGTAAAACCTTCAAGAAGCTGGGGAGATGGATCAGTGAGAAAAAGCCTGATGTTCTGGATACAGTAGCTAGCAAGAGAGTCTGTGATCCTTGAGTGACTGTGGGAAATGGGGGGCGAAGACCTGTGAATCTCCAAGAGTTCAGGGCCAGTGAGCCTGGCCTCCGCGGCGGCCAGCAGGCCCTGTGGCCAATAAGAGGGAAGGCAAGGACAGACACCAAGGCTGTCCACTGATTGCCACATGCGCCAGGGCATGTGTATATCTGAACCCCACACAGGAACACACGTATATGCTTTTTTCAAACAATCGATCACATATTTTCTGTGTGCATTTGTGGGTGTGTGTGGAGGCCAGAAGCCAGTCCTGGGTGTTGTTATCTACCCTGTTTTCTGGGTCTCACTAACCTGGAGCGCACGGTTTTGGCCAGGCTGGCTTGCCACCAAGCCAGGGACGCTGCTGTCTCCACCTCCCCAGCCCGGGCATGCCACCGCGCTGGCTTTCTGCGCTCTGGGAATGGGCCTTGGGTCCTTGGACTTGCGCAACGAGCACTTTATGGACTGACACGTCGCCAGCCCTTGAGCATCTTTAATGATACTCAGTCTCAGAGCCCAAGGTGAGAAGGCAGCCCTGATAACCACCAGTACCATCCACAGCGTGAAGACCCGACGTAGACCACCACACACCCGTGGCAGGCCCACCTGAGGGAAACTTCTGGCCTCTCTTCTCCCTAAGTCTGTCCTCATCATCTACCTCTGGGGCTTGTGTGCAGTGCCACCTCCCACCTGGACTACGCAGTAGCACCTTCCGTGTTGCCCACCTGTACCCCGGCATGCTCTGTACCTGACATATACACGCACATTTTCTTTTTCTCTCTCTGATGCACACGCGGGCGCGCATACATGCACATTCACACATACATGCACACCTTCACACATGTACACACACTCATACTCATGTACACATACACATGCATACATACTTACTCATATACATGCACGCATGTGCACACTCATACACATACATCCATACGTACATGCACTTACACATATATGCACATTCATACCCATAAATGCAGACACATGTACACACACTCATACATGCACGCATCACACTCACCCACAAACTCATACATGCATACATATGCATGCACTCACACATACACATACACATACATGCACACTTAAACACATAAATGCAGACACGCATGTACACGCACTCACGTGCCTACATGCACATATACATGCACACTCACACACGCATGCACACACACTCACACATCATCCGAGCAGTGGGAACCAGCCCTCCCTGACACCCCCTGGGTTGTGCTGCATCGGAGGACTCAGGAGGGACTCAGTGCAACGGGCTCTACCACAGCACAGCTGCAGTGGACACAGGGCAGCCACCACAGCACAGCATAAACATGTCACCTACACACTACCAACATGTCTAGTACGACGGTGACAGCTGGATGGACAGCCTCGTCTTTCCCATCAAGGGTACTACCCAGGTCTGGATTCACCCATCTGAAACCTCGCGGTGTCCTGTGTGCCCACCTGTAGTGAAATCTCACATCCTTGCGCACAAGGCCCTTTCTGTGGCTCAGTGTGAAGTCATGTACGTGGCAGAGCACTTTTTGACATTTGAGAAAGATTTGAGAGCTGAGTGCACATTTGCTTTAAAGTTCCTAGTTTTAAAGCAGATCACACCTCTCAGTCAAATAACACGTCTTCATTCCAATAAGCTTTACTGGGATGGTAAGAAATCAAGGGACCTACTGAGAAGCACAGAAAATATAAATCGCTGTCTCTGCAAGGTTTTCCACCACCGAACGCTGAGACGGTGCAAAGCCAAGATTACCTTGGGCTGCTTCAGGGACTTGAGCATCTACTTAGCTGTCACACCTGACTAACATTCTCGTGTAAGCAAGCTCCGCTGCAGCGTCACCAAGCTGAGCGACCTCTCAGTCTCCGTCCAAAAGTACAGAATACCAGGATCGCTACAAGATGACATCGCCATCTACCTGATGCTTCTACGGCGGCTGGACACAAACTGATTCATGGCATTCGTTTGCTCTGAGTATAAAAGTTCACATCATCTCTTCCACAATAGACCAAACACTGGGGAAACCTGAATAAGACTGAAACAGGCAGTTACTTCCCACAAACAAGATGAAAATCTCTGCCAGTAAAAGACGACGGAAGACCGATCGGATTTCCCAACACTTCACACGGGTTCACGTTTCAGCTGGATACTGCAGGCACAGTGGATGGATCCACTAAAGCATTAACTGCAAATACCCAAGTTCTGAAGGCTAAAAAAGGCCACATCAGAGGCAACTTAAAATGCAATCCTTATGTAAATGATGTGCCCAAAGCACAAGCTAGGACTCTGCTTCTCCTTGGTAAAGTTCAGCAAAGTCTGTCAAGCCATGAAACCTAAGTAAAAAAAAAAAAAATTACAAAATCGTTTGAATGTAAAGCAAACTACCAAAGCAAGTCTCTACCATGGCCTTTAGAAGTCTGTTACTGTTATGAGTAAGACGAACCCACTAGGCGTCCCCCCCAAGTTCCTTCGAAACTAGCAAGCTGAAAAAACAAAACCCAAAACGCTGGGCACGAGCGCGCTTCTCAGGCCTCCTGGACCCTCCCACGGCCGACGATCCCCCCCTTCCCAGCGGCCGCTTCCTACGGGGGATGTCACCGCCCCACTCCTCATCACCGCAACGCAAGGGGAACCAATGCTCCGCCTACTATTTACATTATTACGCATTGTTCGGCTTCACCGGAGTTGTGAGACAGAAGTGGCCGGAGGAGCCGAGAATCCACGCAGGTCCCGTCCCTCGGCGCACGGCTGCAGCCTGCAGGCACAGTCCGCCCTCCGTGAACGGGCGCCGTGCAAGGAAGCGTCAGGTCTCCTGCGACGGCACCCGCGGTGTGACAGCCGCAGGCTCCGGTCCCGGCCGTCACCCGAGCTGGCACCTTGCAGGGGGCCCGGCCTGACCCGATCACCTCGCGGGAGCCTCGGCCTGGAGGCGCAGGCCCGTCAAGTGGGCGTGTGGTCCCGGGCAGAGCCGAGCCTGCGCCGCGTGCACGTCGCGCCGCGTCCCCGCGAGCCCCGGAGCCGGCGAGCAGCCGCCGCCAGCTGGTCCCCACGGCGCGGGCCGTGCGCGCTGCAGACCGCCCCGTCCGCGCCCCGTCCCCCGCCGGTACCTGCCAGCGCAGGCGGCCCGTAGAGCGCGATCGCGGCGGAGAGCAGCGCCGTCACGGCCGCGCCGGCCGCCGCAGCGCCGCACGCGCGCAGCGCCATCCGCGGGGAGGCGTCTTACCTCGCCCGCAGGCACGGATTGCCTCGCCGCGGACGGCCCATCGCAGCCCCGCGGCCTTCCGGGTTCCCGGCGGGCCCCGCGCGGCCATGAGCCCACAGCCATTGGCCCCACTTCTCGGTTCCCAGTGGCCTTTGCGCGGTCCTCGGGTTCGGAGGTCTTCCGTGTTCCCGGCGACCCTCGCGCGGATCTAGCAATCACGACCATGGGCCTCTCTTCCCGTTCCCAGCGGTCTTTGCGCGGCCCTTCTGCCGCAGACTCTTCTACCGTGTTCCCAGCGGGCCACACGCGGCCTCCGGGCGCGCAGCCAGCAGGGCCTCCCTCCACTATTCCGGCCGCCTGGGCCGCGGTCAGCCGCCCCTTGTGTCGGTTCGGGGTCACCCCGCCCGCCTAGTCACAGCCCACGGCGTTGCTTCCGGCGTCTTCGCCGACCCGCTAAGCGCCTAAGCGCAGTCATTGGGCGCTTCGTCTGGGCTCCCGGCAGCTTCCGCGCCGCGGCCGGAAGCGCGTTCCGGGCTGGCGGGACTGCGGTCTCGGGCTGGTCCCACCCCCGGGCCTGCCTCCACCAATCACGTCCTGCTCTGGCCATCGTCAACCAATCGGGCTTGGCCTAGCTGGGGTTAGGCTGGCCACTAAGTGAAGATGGGTTTGGGTTGGAGGCTTGGCTGGTTCACCTGGCGGGCTGCGTCCAGCGGTGTCCCGGGGCGTCCGGCGGTGTCCCGGGGCGGGATCTGCGGCGGGGCCAAGGGGGCGCCGGCGGCCTCTGGGGCGCGGTCACGCCCGCGGAGTCTTCGGTGGAGCGCAGGCCCTCGGAAGCCCCCGGGGCGGAAGGCTGCGGAATCGGCCGTGGAGCGCCGCAGCGTGGTTTGGGTGGATTTGGGCAGGAGTCCCGGCTAGCGATCTTCCTGGAAGTCCGGGTTGGCTCCTCTGAGTGGTTAGAATCTTGTTTCTCCCTGATTGGGGGGGGGTGTCTTCCTTAACTGGAGTCTTTTTAAAACTATTACCCATCAACTAAGTCCCTCTAAGGATGCTTTTCTTCTCCAAAAATCTCTAGTCGGTTCTCCTCTTGGTCAGTAGACGCCTGTGATTGTCGCATGGACTATGATTGCCGCGTGCAAGATTGTTCTTCCCACAGACCCTTTTTTAAAATTAATTTTTTCCACTCATACAAACTTAATAGGTACCCCAGTCCCCTCCCTCCCTCCACCGCTCCCCCCTTTTCCCCTTCCTCCCCCCCCCCCATAGTTAAGCACAGGTGTCAACTTGACTGTTGAGGGTTTGAGCTCTGGGCACAGTTGTAGAGAGTTGATAGTGGGTGGGATTAGGCCCTGGATAAATCACAGAGAGCTGGTTGAGACAGTTGGCATCCTTCTCTATACTTGGCCAGACATGCTGGTCTGGCAAGTAAGAATTGTCCGTTTCTCAGCTGTTATGCAGTGATGGTGTGGCCCGTTCCCTTGGCCTGGTGTTGGTGCGTGCTCTCCCGTCAAGTGGGACTATGAACTGTAACCAGGAATCCTAAGAAAATAAACCCTTGTTCCCTTAAGCTGTTTGATGGTCATTTATCAGCTCCCCATCCCTGGAGCATCCTTTAGTGTGAATGTCAAACTTCCCTCTGGGTCCTCCTCTCTAATGAGGTGTATGTAAGGACTCTGGCATTACCTAGAGCCCTTTCTTGTGTTCCCCTTTAGTATAGGAACACTTTTGTGGCTGTTAATCCCTTGCCTCTAAGGATCCTAGCGCCTCCCACAGGACTTTTGTCCCTCGCTGACTGCCCGGCTTTGCCTACCCATCTCTCGAGTCCAGAATCAAGTTGTTGGCTGTCGGTGCTGCTAACAGCTCCAAGGAGAACTTCTTACAGCTTCTGAGCTTCTGGCAGCCAACCAACTCCTGGATTCCTTGCCTCGAAGCTGCATTGTCTGCTTCTGTTCTCACCACACAGGTGCGATCAGGCCCACCTGAGAGGGATTGTCTAGGTCAAGCTGGCCGTGGTATGCCCTGAGGGATGGTCTTGACTGCTTTGCGGTGGTAGGACCCTCCCACTGGACTGCTGTGTAGGCTAGAGATTCTAGGTGTATAAAGATGGCGTTCACTGAGCCCTTGTCATCCTGCATGCCTGGATTCACTGCTCTGCTTCTGAGCGCGGCCTCCTCCTCCTCCTCCTCCTCTTCTTCCTCCTCCTCTTCTTCCTCCTCCTCCTCTTCCTCCTCCTCCTCTTCCTCTCCTCCTCTTCCTCCTCCTCCTCCTCTTCCTCCTCTCCTCTCTTCCCTTCCTCCTTGTGAGACAGGGTACTTGAATTCTCCTTTTTTCAGCTGGATAGATTTCTGCATACACTCCCTCTGGTTGCTTTGAGTTTTCACTTCTGGTGTCTTGAAGTGGAATATTATGTAACTGTTAGATGCCTTCCCATCTTCTCATGCAGATATTTAGTGGTCTAATGGACCCTGGAGAGGGGGCTAAGCCAGCTTGACCTTCCTCTGGAGATTCCAGGATAAGGAGAAAACCATCCCAACTAGGTTTAGAGACTATGTTACTTGTATAGACAGCAAAAATAAGATCCATGGGGCACCAGGTCTTGGTGCCCTTTTCTCACAGGGCGGCACAGAGCAAAAGGAGCCAGATGCCAGGCAACGTAGGTGGCAGGACACCCTGTGGCAGACGAGAAATGACACCCAGCGGCTAAGCAATGACACAGCTTGTGTTGGACGTTGAGGACCTTGCTGGTGGAAGCTTCAGGTGCTGCGTGCACCAGGGAGGCGGGCGAGGAAATCTTCGCAGTAGCTGTGTTAGGACAAAATACCGGACAAAGGCCGTGTAAGAAAGGAGAGATGAGGGGCCTTCCATCGTGTGAGAGCACAGCGCGACCAGCTAGTCACACTGTGGCCACAGCCAGAAAACAGAGAGGGAGAAATTCTGGTGCTCTCTTCGTGTTTGGGGCCTGGCCCGTGGGATGCGCCGTCCACATCCAGGTGGGTTCCCCGCCCTTGGTCCCACCTCTCTGAAAGCAACAGGCACACAAAGATGTGCTTCCGTGGTGAGTCTAATCCAGTCAAGTTGATAGAAGAACAACGCAGGAGCCTGACTCCAATGTGGGGCTGGCTTAGAAATGCTCGGTGACCCTCCTCATCGGTACCTCGTCCACATGCAGGGAGAGCCCCAGCGCATCCTGACGAGGCCCAGGGAGACGTGCACTTGAACCTCCTTCTGTGTCGCAGCAAGCTGTGTTGCCAGCTGTCCTAGGACCAGCATTTCCTCTGGGGTGGCCAGATGCTTGCCGTGACAGTAGGAGGGCCTGGCTTTGGTCACAGCACCCAGCAAAGAACAACAGTGTTGTATATTCATAATCCTGATGCTGGAGACAGACAGGCAGTTCTCAGGGACTTGTCAACTGGTCAGTAGCCAAAACCACAAGCTGTAGGTCTATGGAGAGACCCTGTCTCAAGAAGTGAGGCAAAGCACAATAGAGGAAGACGGATGTTGACCTCTGACCTCTACACGCGCACTCCACATGCGCAGGGCGCATGCACTAAGATTGAGAGCGACTGAGGAAGTTATCTGATCTGCACACTCACAATACACGCACACAAATTACACATACAAATTCCCTCTATCGGAGAGATGGCCTCTTGTTCCGTGTATACATTGGCACCTGCGGCATGGCCGTGGCGTGGCTTCCTGCTCCGTCACTGGCCTGTCTGCTGCACCTGCATCTCGATTTTCTGCTCGTGCAAACTGCTCTCAGTGACTCCATGATCACACCTTCTCCAGGAGCATCTTCGGTCGCCAGCATCTGGCCAGTCACGGAGGCGCTGGGCAGAGACTTCCTGGGCAGATGTGTCTGTCAGTAGCTAGTCTGAAACTCACTCCAGGTGCCATGTGAGCGGTGCCTTCCCTGCCGTGATGGACATGCCCTCAAACGGTGAGCCCGAACGACCCTTATTTCCTTGGTTGCTTTCCTAGGATGCCTTAACAAAGCAATGAAAAAAATGCCTAATGCAAAAACTGCGTCCGTCCAGTTCTAGACAGAAGCCCTGTTGTGTCACCGCGTCTGTGACCCCGCTTACGTGGACAGAGCAGCCTAAGTGAGTTCTCCACGGTGAAGCCGCTCCCGCCTCTTCATCTCAGCAGCCTGAGGGGTGGGTGCTAGTGGCACGCAGACCCCAGCACCATCTTACCCGGGCAGAGAACACGCAGCACGAACCTTTACGCACTGTAGTCTAGGCGCCTGTCACTCAGCCAGGTGGCCCTGAGAACACAGCTTCAAACGCGCATCTCCACTGGCTCCTGCCGCTCACCACTCTGAGGTGGGGAGGGAGGGGCCGAGGCAGTCACGTGCCGGTCCACCCACGCTTACCTCTCCTGCAGGGCTCTCCGCTTACCTCTCCGCTCCTAAGGGGTCCTTAGGGGTGGCCCTTGGTACTGACACCTCTGTACCAGTAGGGGCCGCAAGACGACGACATGGCTTTCACCATATTTCTCCTGTACATGAGATTTGGGATTTGGATTAAGTTCTTGGGGGTTCTCTTTGCTGCTCATTGGGAGCATGAGGGCAGGGGGGGACGACTAAACCACGCTGTGGTAAGACTGAACAGTAGCCTCATCAGAGAAGACAGGGAGCACACATAGACACGCACGCACAGACACACACACGTGGGTAGGTGCTGAATAAGCAAGCATAAGTCTTTTTTTTTTATTCAATTGTGCATGTGTGTGTGTGTGTGTGTAGAACCACGGGCGAATTCGGGAACCACCATGGACGCCTCCACCTCCTCCTTGTTTACTCTGCCCCGGGATTCACAGGCTCCGCCCTACCAGGATCAGAAACACAGGCCGCCCCCGCTTCCAGGCGTCTGTACGTAGGGTCTAGGATCCGAACTCAGGAGCTTCTATACGTGGGGTCTAGGATCTGAACTCAGGAGCTTCCGCCTGCAAGGCAGAGGCTTAACCCCTGAGCCACCTCTCCAGCCCCCAAGCATAAGTCTTTAGGACAGTGGTTATCAACACCAGAACAAGAAACACGGCACACCAGAGAGTTCCCAGGACAGGATGGACCACTCTCATGTTAGCAAGTGACCAGGACAGGACTGACCACACCCACAGCAGTGAGTGACCAGGACAGGACTGACCACACCCACACCAGCTAGAGTGACCAGGGCAGTACTGACCAGCTCCCACCAGCTAGGGTGGCCATGATAAAACAGACCAACACACTAAATGCCTGGCACAGAGAAGTCAAACTTTCATATGGGCAGATGGCGGGATGTGAGGAAGTACGTCCGTAGCTACAGCAGCCAGTAGGGAACAGAAGACAACAAAGTACCCATCACACAGTGGGTTCCATTCTGATATGAAGGGAACCCCCCCAAAAAAACAAGAGAGCTGAGTCAGCAGACAAAGTTGAAAGGAGACAGACGAAGCACAGGCCTGTTGGAAAAATGCAAATAACTTGTAATGACCGATGCTCATGGTCGCTGGAGAGCAGGAAGAGTGTAGAGGGGCGGGGCAGGCAAGTCCTTTGGGAACACCGACATGCTCATTCACGTGACGGTGGGTGAATGCGTGTTCCATGTCTTTAGGTCAACAGTCTAAGAAATGTAAATGTGCAGGGAGATGCGGTTTCACCGACGTGAGCGGCTCCCCAGAAACTCCTGCCATTCTGACTTGCATCCCGTTTTTCCAAGTTCAAATTTCGGTTTAAATTCTGCATTGATTTGTTCTATTTTCAAAAGCAATGTGTATTCATTGTAGAAAAATATAAAACAATGCAGAAAAGCTGAAAGTGACAATGAAGCACCTCAGGGTTGGGCCACCTGTATGTGCGTCCCAGCTTCTCAGGAGGTGGGAGGATCACATGACTTGAGAGCTCAGGAGGCAGAGGCGGGAGGATCACATGACTTGAACCCTGCACCTGCAGCTCACGGCCAACCGGGACAGCGTGGCAAGGCCTCATCTCTACAGGTAAAATGAAACCAATCATGAAATCACGAACATTGATTATCCAGCTTTTAAAATTTGTGTGTTATTTGGGAGTCTCCTCTCTCTGCCTCCCGTTTAGCCTAAGGAGTGCTGCGATTACAGGTCAGCACACGACATCTGGCCCTTACCTAGCTTCTGGGGATTGCAGCTCAGGTCTTTACGCTTGCTTGGTGAGCTTTTCTTTCCCCACTAGTCATCTCCCTAGACAGGATATCCAGTTTTTAAAATCTGGGATGTAGTTACAATGACCATTGATTTCTGAAAATTAAACCCAGGTCGTCCATAGCTCTTTGGAACCCCGACATGAGAATGTGCTTGTGGTAACATTTACATCAGCAGCTTGAAGGTACTGATCATCCCTGGGCGTTACAACTGGGATGCTACAGGCGCATCTGTCCAGCAGTCAACAGCTGGTTCTTCCCCAGGCGGGACACAGCCACAGCCCAGAGCCCTCCACACCTGTCACCCTGGGCTTCAACCCTCAGTGTCTGCGGTGTGGCTTTCTGGGCGGTCAGAATGGGGTGCAGCTCAGGGGCAGAATTCCTCCCAGCATGCGTGAAGGACAGGAAGTCGTTGTCCAGCGTCGACCTCTGATCTGTTTCAGACACTCTGTGGGAGAATTACCAACGTCAAGGAGGAACCCTCAGGCGGGTTTTGGTTGCACGGTGGCTTTCTGCAGAGACGGTGAGTCCGGGGTCAGGGCTGCAGAGAGGCGCCCTGGGCCCTTCCTGTCCTTTGGGGTGACCCAGTGTCTTTATCTCCAGATGCTCAGATCTCAGTCCAAAACTGCAGCAAGCATTAGGGAAATGAAAACTCATCTGTCTGTTTCCTTGGAGTAGCCTGGGGCTGTCCTTGGAAGTGAAAACTAAATTACAAGATGAGTTGCTGAATCTGCCGTGTTTCTCCTCCGGAAGTGCTGTCTGGCTCTCCTGGAAGCAGAGAGATCTCCTCACTTCATGCAGTGTTGCCAGAGTCAGCAAAGGTGAATACTGTCCCCCCTCTTCCTTAGTTTTCACTTTTTAAAACTCAGGTAACTGGCTGTGAATTCAAGCTGCAATTGACTGCCCTGGCAAGATGTGCCCGTTGGTGCAAGAGTGGCACAAGTGTTAGAGGGGCAACCACCTGCTTTCCTGTTGGACACTTTTCAGCAAGGATCAGGACAGCACTGCGATGCCTGAGAGCCCGTGGATAGGAGACACTGGCCCTACGGAGACCAAACTATGGTCGTTTATCAAGCTTCCATTTTAAGGTTTATTATACCCATAGATAGTGCAGCTTCCTCTTGAAATGGAAGGCATGGGATGCAGAGAGTCACAACTGGCCAAAGTGAGGAGAGTGAGTGACTGTGAATAAGCCCGAATCGGGACATCTACATCAACCCCCTCCTCCAAGACTCGGGGACCTCAGCAGAAGAGGGGGCAGGAAGAACACGAGAGCCAGTGGTGGGAGGATCCTGCCAAGCACTTTATTCTGGACATGACAGGACTCACCACAGCAGCTGTGTTTAGTTTAGCTCCAAGACCTACACAGGAAAGGGGTCACAAGGTGCCATACCTCCCCGAGGGACTCTTGATGGTTGAGGCTGGCTACTTTCCTCAGCGGTGTAGCACTAGCATGTTGTCTGTGCTCCCGCAGGTGTCAGGCACACACTAATGCAGCCAGCCCTGCTGCGGGGCACATACACAGATACATACGGTAGGAGGAGGGAGATGAGGGTCACACACAGATACATACGGTAGGAGGAGGGAGATGAGGGTCACACACAGATACACACAGTAAGAGGGAGGCTGGTTGGCTGGCTGGGGAGAAGAAGGTTTTCAATGAGGGGATGAGGTTGGGTGATATGAACTGAAAATGACTTCAAATTCATGGTATACATGCACGAGGCTGTCAAAGAATCATACAACACACACAAAAGAGAAATAATATAACCTAAGCTGATTATGACAAGCCTGAGCATGGGAAGGCATGAGTCGCGACTGCACTTTCCAGTCTCCCCCTCAGAGATGCCTCTACTGGCCCTATTCTGTCCCCGGTGCATAACTTTCCATATGTACCTGTGATGGTCACGTTAGTTGTCAACTCGACAGGCTCTGGACTCACCTAGGAGTCAGGCCCCTGGGCGCAGCGAGAGACTATCTGGGTTAGGCTTGCCTGTGGCGTCCTGTGAGGGATTGTCTTGATGGCTTTAAAGCGGGAGAGGACTGAGGTCCCCTGTGCTGGGCTCCTGGACGGGTAGGAAGAGGGCAGCCGGGCGCCGGGCGGCATTCCTTGCCCTGCTTCCAGTTGTGGGGGCCTCTGACTGCGCTCCAGGCTCTGCTGCCTTGATTTCCCCACTGGAATGCACTGTACTCCTGAACCGTGAGCCAGAATAAACCCTTTCCCCCTTAAGTCGCTTCTGCCAGGATATTTTATCACAGCGACAGGAAAAGAAAATAAGGCAAGATCTAAATATATGCCATGTAGAACTCAGAAAAGATTTTGGATTAATCATCATACAACACTAGAGAAAAGAAAAGGTTAAAAAGCTTGCTTGTAAGTGGAGGAGCCCATCTGGGCAGGCTACGTGTGCTGTGATTTCTCCACTCCGACATTCTGGAAAATGCAAAATTGTGCAGACTGGGAGGAGGGGGCTGGGGCTGGGGGGCGCTGGCGGCTGCGCAGTGTTCAGGGACTTCAGAGCCACCAACCACCTGACAGGTTGCAGCTGGTTCTCTTGACTGACACCTTGGTAGGATTAAGACAGTCCAGGAAACTGGTGACACACACCTCTAGGGGCCAGCGGAGGTGCCTGGACAAGGGCGATTCCAGAGCCCAGCACGTCACGGGGGCACTTGCCTGACCAACAGTCCGAGGGTGGAGTTCAGATTTCAGCAAACGATTGGGAAGCCGTGGCGCTTCGGGGAGCAGTGGGGTGTTGCTCGAAGGTGAACGTCAGCCCCGACTCTTCTCTGCCTTCCAGTGGATGCTTCCTGCCACGCCCTTTCTCCACGGGGTTTCCTCCCCGCAGGGGCTGAGACCACAAGCCTGGTGACGCTGTCCCCTCTAAGGGGCTATGTCAGGGGTCTTGTCACAGGGAGGCAGCACTGGCTGACGTAGGAGGCGTCCTGCAGGCTACTGCGCATGTCAGAACCTTCAGCTGCGCAGCAAGAAGCCGAGCCCTACAGGACTACAGACTAGTTAACAACACTGTGGGAACTGGCTCAGGGTTGCAACGAGATGTTGGCCTTGGGTGGGCGTCTGAGGACTGCGTGGCGGTGCTGGGGGCTTTCATCAGTGCTGCGACAAAGCCCCCGAGGAAACCCTCAGGGGAGGAAGGACTATTTCATTCACAGTTCCAGGGGTCCCAGGCCGAGTCACAAGGCCGCATCAGGGCGAGCATCAGGGGGAGCATAAGAATGTCCATGTCAGGTGGCACATGTCACATGGGGGAGCGAAGATCCCAGGAGATGAGAGACAGTGAGACTGGTGCTGGGCAGGAGAGGAGCTGCCCACTGCTGGACAGGAGAGGAGCTGCCCATGCTGGACAGGAGAGGAGCTGCCCATGTGGACAGGAGAGGAGCTGCCCATGCTGGGCAGGAGAGGAGATGCCCGTGCTGGACAGGAGAGGAGCTGCCCGTGCTGGACAGGAGAGGAGCTGCCCATGCTGGACAGGAGAGGAGATGCCCATGCTGGGCAGGAGAGGAGCTGCCCATGCTGGACAGGAGAGATGTCCACTCATGGGCTGTCATGCCCCAGCGGATGCCTGGGTACTTTCCAGTGCAGGCGTCCTGGTCCCAGTGGATCACACGTGGGAATGGGAGGGAGACTGGCTGGAAAGGAAAACCTGTGGGATGGGACGGGAGGAGTGGGTGAAAACATAGGAAGCTGTGTAACATTGCTGGGTGGAAATGGTGGTAGACCTGTAATTCTGGAAAAGCCCAGAGCAAAGCAAAGAGGAAGTAGAGCAATCCAGGATGATTCCTGATGTCACCTCTGGGCCTCCCTGGGTACACACGACACACTCAGGTGTCTTCTTGTTCTCTCTCTCTCTCTCTCTCTCTCTCTCTCTCTCTCTCTGCAGAGCTACCCTCCTTGTGGTGGGAGGGGCTATGGTGAGGTGCATCTTCTTCGTTACCTAGCAACCATCCTCCTGATGGACCCCGCCTCCTGAGAACGCCACACTAGCATGAGTCCATCGAAGTTCTAATTCACTGACTAGGCCACAGCTCGTTCCTCAAAAGAAATGAGAGAGAGAGAGAGAGAGAATGAGAGAGAGATTATTCCTAAGCCGAAAGAACAAGCCTGACTTGGGCACATGGATTCAGACAACCCCAGAAAGCGCATTGTGCTGTGGAAGTGGTTATGTGAGACTCGATTAGTTACAGAACAAGGAAAGGCGCACGTACAACAAAAATAAAGTCACAAATCAATGTCCACTGGACACACAGGTACATGGTTACAGCAAAGTGAGGAAACCCCACTACGGGAAGGTTCCCCAGAAACCAAGGAGGAACGCCACGGGAAGACATTCTCAGCTTTGGGATTGGTGGAGGCCGATAGTCTGGGAGGGCTCAGAACACACGCCAAAGCTTTGCTCGCTTGCTTCGGGCAGCACTGGGGACTGAACCCGGGGTCTCTAGATGCCGGGCAGCCTCCTGACCACCAAGCAGCAGCCTGTGAAGGTTCTGATACTTGGGGATCTGCGGTTAGACACACTCTGGTCAGGGCCCGGCATTCAGAGACACTGAGAACAGCCCAAGGTTATGATCTCTCTGATCTGCAACACTGTAACTCTGCAATGGCAGCTCTGAGCATTTGCTTTGGACAGTTTTCAGGCCAAGGAGCTTTCGTTTAGTTTGATTTTCATAGCTTTATGGAGCCAATTACCCCTTAATGACATTATTGGGGTGGGGAATCCACACAGTCCCCTCTGTATCCTGCCCTCACTTAAAAACAGAGAGGGACCGGGCTGGAGAGGTGGCTCAGGGGTTAAGCCTCTCACCTTGCAGGCGGAAGGTCCTGAGTTCGGATCCCAGATCCCACGTATAGACCCCGGGCGGAAGCGGGGGCGGCCTGCGCTTCTGGTCTTGGTAGGGCGGAGCCTGTGAATCCCGGGGCAGAAGGAGGTGGAGGTATCCATGGTGGTTCGCGAATTCGTCTGTGGTTCTACACAGACACACACGCGCGTGCACATACACACGCACATGCGCACAGTTGAATAAATAATAATAAAAAAATTAAAAAAAAAAACAAAAAAAAAAAAACAGAGAGGGACCGAGGACTGGGTATTGGAAGAGGGCCAGAGCTGTTTGCCTTCAGGATCAAGGTCTCAGGGAAAGAAGATGGAAGAAGGGGGCAGAAAGCTTCACTCTGGATAGAGCCCAGGTGAAAGGCGAGACTCAGGACGCACAGGAGACCCTGTGTCTTGTGGCAAAAACTGTCCTTCTCCTGGGCTGACATAGGTGTTGGATTGAAATCAACCTTTCAGCCCACCCAAGGGGATTTAACTTTAATGTTGCTTGAGCTGGAAGACAGCTGGAGGGGGTATGCGTGACCCAGAATCGAAACAGGAAGGACTAAGCACCAGGATTCACTGGGTCTGTGTTCCCCGGGCTTTGTGGTCAGGGGGAGTAGCTCGTGGCTCTGCTGTTGGGCTTCTGGCTTGTCGTCTTGGGACCGCTGATTGTACTAACGGTCACAGCCCACCCTTTAGCTGCGTGGCCAGTCAGACTAGGCCCTGCCCTCGGCTGCTGTGAGAAGATGGCAGCTCTGGGTCCTTCCCAAGGGCCTGAGTTGTTTCCTTCCAACTCGGCCCAGAAAGGTCAGCGCTGGAAACAAATTACAAGCAATTTGGGGTTTTCCATGGTAGCACTCGCAAACTGCCTCTTTAAAAAACATTTAAAGGGGGCTGGAGAGGTGGCTCAGGGGTTAAGCCTCTGCCTTGCAGGCAGAACGTCCTGAGTTCGGATCCTAGACCCCACGTATAGACGCCAGCGGAAGCGGGGGCGGCCTGTGTTTCCGGTTCTAGTAGGGCGGAGCCTGTGGATCCGGGGGCAGAGTAAACAAGGAGGAGGTGGAGGCGTCCATGGTGGGTCCGGAATTCGTCCGTGATTCTACACACACACACCCGCGCACACACATGTGCACACACGTATACACGCACAATTGAATAAATAAAAAATTAAAAAAAACATTTAAAGGCAAAAATGTCCAATCCTGGAAATATTCACTTATTTTTATTTGTCGTGTGTGTGTGTTTATGTGCATGTGTGTGTGCTTATGTGTGTGTGTGCGTGTGTGTGTGGTGTACATGCCCTGGCACATGTGTGAAGATCAGAAGACAACTTGTAGGAGTCGGCTGTCTCCTTCTACTGTGCACATTCTGGGACTTGAACTTGGGTCCTCAGTGGTGCACATTTACCCCCTGAGCTGTTTTGCAGGCCCTCTTTTCTAATTCTCAAATTCCTCACCTGTAGGGTGTTGCTAAATCCTTGTCGGGCTCCTTGCCTCAGAGGAAGTGGATGTGTTACGGTCCCGAGTGTCCAGTGGTGCCTGGAAGATGCTTGCAGACACCCCCCCTCTTTCTCCTGCCTTTGCATCCCTGTCACTCGGACCCCCAGCTGAAGACCAGTCCTTCAGCACACGAGCCTTTGTGGGACATTTCACAGCAAACCATAAAGATTTTCAGCTCTGATTCTCTGTAAATTTGAAAGTGCTAAGAGGTGACCTTTACCTTTTCAAATGTTTCTTGTTTGAACAATCTGAGTTTTGTCCTTGTGAGACAGGGTATTGCTGTTGGCCGCGCGTTGCTGATA
This sequence comes from Typhlomys cinereus, assembly GCA_023101885.1. Taxonomy (NCBI): domain Eukaryota; kingdom Metazoa; phylum Chordata; class Mammalia; order Rodentia; family Platacanthomyidae; genus Typhlomys; species Typhlomys cinereus. The sequence continues at coordinate 3,255,004 of JALPQD010000243.1, read as the reverse complement.
CACTTATCACCAACTGACTTAAGGGAACAGGGCGTTTTATTCTTGCTTCCCAGTCTCTGTTACAGTTCATGGTTCAGCTCAGCTCAGCCCATAGTTCCCCAGGAGCCAAGAGGACGGATCACACCATAGCCAATGGGATTGCTGAGGGAGGGTAAACCTCACCCGGCAGACAGCAAGATTGACAAAGTGTGCTACATGCCACCTTACTGAACCAGCTCCATCCCTCTCATCACCTAGGAACGGCTGGGCTGGGTCTTCCCACATCAATCAGACAATCTCTTGCAGACTTGCTCAGGTCTTGTCCTAATTACTCATTCTTCACAGGTGTGCCCAGAGATCAACACATTGTCACACTTCAGTTATCAAGTTGACATCTATCTGTCCAACTAGCACATATGCCAATAAGCCGTACAGGTTCAGCCAGTGATAGGGAAGCAGAGAAGGCAGGAGAGGGGGGACTTCGGGGGTTGAGTGAGCCCTAGAACTGTTGGTGAGAGAAGGGTAAGGGGGAGGGCAGAAGCCAGACTCCTGGAGAAAGGACAACACCGCTGGCGGAGAGTGACCAGGAGCCGAGCGGCCACTCTGACAAGTCATGGAGGTGAGGCCACGAGGGCGCATGTGAACACGATCTCGTGCGAGAAGGTCCAGACGAGCAGGTGGTGATGGGAAGGGAGGCGTATGCGAAGGGTCTGGCGTGGGGTCATGGAGGTGGAGGAGCGTGGAAGGGCAGGTGGGGGCTGGATTTGCTGCTGCCATGCATGCCTGTGGAAGGGACAGAGCAGATGGGGAGATGGACAGAGCTCAGGCCCATCCATCATCCTTGGGGGGGTAAGTCTACTCAAGGGAAAGAGGTAGCGAGAATAACAGTTCTGGGTGGGCTGGATAAGGACAGAGATATACTGTAATCTTCATGGGAAGGCTTACTATTGGACAAATATTAATCTCTTCAAATTTAGCCACGTGTTCTATTAATGTGTTTTATAGAATTGGAGAAGTCAGCTGTAAAGTTCATACAGAAGAATAAAAGCTCAGAAGCAGCCAAGGTAACTGGACCACAGGAAATGAGCAAAAACCAGTCATACTTGTTCCAAGACTTATTATCTGTAATTCAATAAGTCAATGGGAACCAACGGACCTGTGCAGGCTCCTCGCATCCCCGCCTCCAGTCAATTGCCCTGGTTTGATTCGGATACGCCGTGGCTTGTGTGTGGTAGCCAGAGGACATTCTTTGGGAGTCAGTTGTCACCTGTACCTTTCTTTACCCACAGGATCATCTTTCCGGTCTAGAAGATGGGCTTTAGTAGGTTGGAGAGATGGTTCAGTTGGGAAAGTGCTTGACACACGAGCATGAGAAGGAGGCTGGATCCCCACTACCCATGCGAAAAAAGAAAAAGGAAGAACCTCAGTAGAAGGCAAAAGCAGGATTACAAATCAGCAAGAAAAGCGGACGAATCTGTTTTGCATAGACATAACATAATAATAAAGCTCTGTGTGTGTGTGTGTGTGTGTGTGTGTGTGTGTGTGTGTGTGTACACAGAGGACAATTGAGTGAGTGTGTGTGCTGTGTGCAAATACCAGCACTTACAGTAACATGGGGTCTCTAAAAGGGAGCAACAGGAATTAACTCCAGGCAGGGACTAGAGGGGTCTCCACACAGCCCAGCGCGAGACTATATTGAGACAAGTTTATTCTCAGCTAGACGTGCTTATAAGTATTACACATAGGGAATCATCTGGAATCAGTGACTATAAAGATCATAACAAGGAAGAGCAAAATCTCATGGGAACAAGAGACACAAAAGTGAATAGCAGGAAGATGTGCAAGGAAATACATTTTAAACAGTCAGCAGCTGTCACAGAGAAGGTGCGAGGAGGTACGTAAAGACCACATGTGATTTACTGCATCCTCAGACGTCAGTAAATTATACAGTTAATTATCTAAAAAGACACATTTTTTGCTACAATGCTGGGAACAATGAGAACTTTAAATATAGTTTTAGGGAAAAAGCATGTTGAGCTACGTGGTATCAATCCTTCTATTCCGAGATTAGGTCACAGGACAAATAACAGACACCGGAAAGGCCATAGAGCAGGAGATAAGTCTCCAGTGCTGTCTGTTTCGCAGCCTGGTCTATACTCAAGGAGCCCTGGGAAGGCCAGCGACAGCCCCTGTACTCAGGCCCCAAGGTGATACCAAGGATCATTCTGGATTGCTCTACTTCCTTAATGCTTTGCTCCGGGGTTTCCTAGGCTCCGCCCTCCAGAGCAGGAATTACAGGCTGCTGGTGTCCATCTGTCGTTCTTATGTTTCTTACGCAGGATCTAGGGATCCGAACTCAGCTCCCCTTGCTTCCAAGGAAAAGTTTAACTCCTGTGCCACCTCTAGCCTCAACCTTTTGTTTTCAAAGGGGTCACTTGAGAGCTCAGTGGCTCGGGAACCTGCTTGCACAAATGGTGGCCTGAGTTGCGTCCCCAGATGCCCACACGGCAGAAGGAGAGAACTGACTTTTAAAGTTGTCCTCTGACCTCTACCCATACCATGCCTGCCTGTGCTTTCTCATCCCCCCCAGACCTCACTGGTGAACATGAAAATTCCCAAGGGTCCACGGGTACAGGTTATACTGCGTGTGACATGCATGTGTGATACACAGATCAAATCAGGGTGATTAGCATCCACACGGCCTCGAACACTGACTGCTTCTTTGTATCAGCTGCTTCGGGACTTTTCTGCTGTCCCTGGATACCGCCCTGTGTCCCCTTGACCCGGGGAAGAGGAGCCAGTGCCCTGGGGTTTGGTCCTAAGAAGCTCTTCTTCCTCACTTCCTCTCCAGGCGCCTGCTCTTGGGAACCCAGAGCCTCTAGCCAAGGGTGACTTCAGGAATCACCCTGGATCGTTCCACCTCCTCGTAGCTTTGCTTTGCAGTTTCCCAGGTTCTGCCTTCCAGGCCACTGCCGTTTCCACCAGATCATTTTGTTGTTGGTGGTGGTGGTGGCTGTTTGTTTTACATGTGATCTGAGATCCAGAATTCAGAGGTTAACCCCTGAGCCATCTCTCCGGCCCTGGAAAATTATCTTTCGCATGAACCCGAAGGGCTGCTGCCTGAGTCAGGAACGTGGACCCCTTCCAGAAGGGGACAGTGATCGTTATCAACTTCTGGACGTAGGGATGAGAGAGATCTGAACTCAGCACTTCAGTACATTTCCAGAACCAAGGAACAAGCCTCTGCATTAGAGGGAGGGAGGACGAAGCCTTGTAACAAGACAGAGGTGGTGAATTCTGATGGCCCCAAATGGCCAGCTGCACACAGCTGACAAGCCAGAAAACTCCGTCTGCCTGGAACGAGGCCCATTAGACACCTGCACCTCGTCAGGGGCTTTCATTTACTTTAAAACTCTTTATCACATTCATGCTTGTATTTTGGCCATCCCCTTTCAATAGAGGCTTTTGGTTAGCAGGTCCCCTAAGAATGGGGTCGCTTGGGGTGCAGAAGACCTAGGCGCTGTTAGTCTGGCCCCAAGCGGCAGGAAGGGGAGAAGGAGCCTGTACCGGCTAGAGGAAGTATCGAGTCACACCGACTACTCCATCCTAGGTGGGAGCAGTTTGCGTGTGTGTGTGTGTGTGTGTGTGTGTGTGTGTGTGTGTAGAACCACGGCGAATTCGGGAACCACCATGGACGCCTCCTCCTTGTTTACTCTGCCCCGGGATTCACAGGCTCCGCCCTACCAGGACCAGAAACGCAGGCCGCCCCCGCTTCCGCCTGGCGTCTATACGTGGGATCTGGGATCCGAACTCAGGACCTTCCGCCTGCAAGGCGGAGGCTTAACCCCTGAGCCACCTCTCCAGCCCTGGGAGCAGTTTTTTTTTTAAAGAACTGAAAACAGTCCCATCAGCGGGAATCCTCCACGCTTGTGATTGGACCCGGTGGGTGCCAGGGATGTGGGGTTGGGGTTTTTACATCTGCAGGTTCTTGTGTTTGGGAATCTAAGGTTGAAACTAGAACACACATAGAGGATTAAGGCAGAGCTGATTAGAGGAGAGAAAGAACAGAATTCACGGACACGGATTCCCAGAGGGCCACGAGAGCCATCTGGTGCACTGCCTTACCACATGGCGTCCTTGCGTCCAGGGAGTGAAGTCTGAGAAAGAAAAGAACTCAGACATGGTATCCATGCTGGCCAACCTCTCCTGGGGCTTATCTGCAATGGAGAGCTCATATCTTTTAATGAACCAAGGATTGGGGGAAGTTGGGGATAGTATTTCTGTGGAGGATTAGAGTCAATTCCTCCAGATCACCGGGGCGTGCTCCTTCAGGGTAATCCCAGCAATGGGGGATGACTTCCAGAGACCTCCCAGCTAGGCTGCTCTAGATCCGCTTGACTAACAAGTTAGCCCCAAACAAGGGATTCCACACAGGTTCATTTGCAGGGCCAAGATAAACCCTGGCTCAGGGCTGGTTGACCCCAATCTAGCTGGCTTGAGCCTGGGACCAAGCAGGGTGGACCCAGTGATGGGCAGCTGAAGAAACAGCTTCTCCCGGGCTGCCTGCCAGGCCAGAACCAGCATGCTCCCCCCTGACAGACAGCTGTGGTGACAGCCCGCTGAGACCAGAGGTTCAGCCCTGCAGGAGGTGGAGATTAGGGAGGCGGGCTCACCTGCCCTGAAAATGAAGAGTCTCACTAATGCCAACTGGAGGTGAAATCAACTCTACTTAGAAGAGGACAAGGCTTGTTTCCAAAAGCCTGCACATTTTTATTGACCGGGCTTCTAAGGACAGACAGGAAGCCCTGCCCACTGGTGGCAACCTGCCTGGTCCTATAACCTGTGTGTTACACACGGTCAACACATGTAGAAATGTCCGGAGCTCAGGGCACACGTTTCCAGAATTAGCTAGCCTTTCATCTAGAACGTTCCCTTTCACTCTTTCCCAGAGATTCCCGCAGGGTATGCACTCCCATGGAGTGGGGGTGGGAGGGAGAATCTCGCCCCTGCGGGAGAAGGCTTTTATTTGGCCAAAGTCTTGCTTTTCAGGAAACAGGTAATCTGCTTAGGGTCGCGAGGCTGGGCCCGCCCGATTTACAATAGAGTATCCGGCTGTGAATCTCGCACGAAGAAGTTTTAAAGGCGCTTCAAGGGTTCTCCACTTCAAAAGGAGGGACGACTTCGCCCGCGGTCACGGCCAAGTGCCGGAGCCCCCCTCTCCAAGCCCTAAACTGCAAGCAAGGCGTCGCCACTTTTCCCGTCAGGAGTCCGAACAGGTTTCTTGCAGAAGTGAACAGCCGGTCGAAGGTAACCAGCAAGGACGTCCCCTCGTCCCCGCCGCCCCCAAGCTCCCGCAGAGGGGTGTTCCGAGTGTACTCGCTCCGTGCGCACTCAGAAGCCATGAGGCGGAGCTGGGGGAGCAGGGAGCTATGTAGAGTGGGGTACTGGGGGCGGGCGCCCGCAGCGCGCGCTCCGGAATCCCCCTCCCCACGGGGACCTCTCGGCACCCGGCTGTCAAGGAATGCGGAGGCCGAAGGCGCTTCCGGAACTTTCACCTTTGTCCCGGAGCAGTCCTGAGTTCTCCGGAACCTGGCGAGAGACGCGGGTGGAGGGGACTGTGTACGCGTGTGTGTGCGCGTGTTTGCGCGCGTGTGCGCGTGTGTCCGTGAGTGTGCGCACGTGTGTGTGTGTGTGTGCGTGTGTGCACGTGTCTGCGTGCATGTGTCCCTGGAAGAACGCTAGGGGCGGGGCTGGAGGGGGTGGGAGAGAGGCATGGGGGGTTGGGTTGGAGTGGGCGGGGAACCAGTCGGGACTGAAAAGAGGGTTTTGGCCTGGATTCTCCTAGTCCGGCTGGAGTCGGGATAGGAAAGGGGGGATTGAGGGTCAGTATGTGGGGGCGTGGCTGGGGGCGGGGCCGGGTGGCCTTGGGGGCGTGGTGTGGGCGGGGCAACCCATGTGGGCGCCGTCCGTGTCCACACTCCTGCTCCGTGCACTTCCTCTTCTGCGTTTCTGCGCGTCTGGGGCCAAAGTCCCGTGGCTGCGAGCTGGGTTCAGGGTTCTGCGCGCCCGGAGTCCGCGCGGTCGGTCTCCGCTGCGCCCGGGGCGTGCCGGCCGGGGGTGTGTTAGGTGCGCTGGGCTGGAGGGGCCTCCTGCCCGACGATGAGGAAACCGGACGGCAAGATCGTGCTGCTGGGGGACATGAACGTGGGCAAGACGTCGCTGCTGCAGCGGTACATGGAGCGGCGCTTCCCGGACACGGTCAGCACGGTGGGCGGCGCCTTCTACCTGAAGCAGTGGCGCTCGTTCAACATCTCCATCTGGGACACGGCAGGTGAGGGCGGCGCCCGGGCGGGTCCTGGGGCTCTGCAGGGTCCCCTGGATCGCGCGGGGATCCCGTCTGGGGTTGTGGGGCTCCGGTGTCGAGCTGCGGCCGCTGTCGGTTCCCACTCAAACCGCCTTTGAAACTGCGATTTCGGTCACCTGGTGCCGTCCTGGCGACTGTCCCTTTACCCTGGAAAGTTGTGGCTCCAGCGCCTCCCTCCTGGCGGGGCTGCCTGCAGAGACTCTCAGGGCTTCCAGGATGTTCAGTAACTGCCTCGTTTGACGTGCTGGGCAATTTTGGACTCAGTGGTGGGTTATCCGTCCCTTTGTAAAAGAGGGGACCGAGGCACTGAAACATTGGTGCGTGCGCCCGCGGGGTGCTCAGGAATCCCCAGGGCTCCCCCTCTTCGTCCTGGCTGTTAAATATGTCATGTGGCTGGAATGATTTTCTGCTGGGACATTTTTAAGATAGGCAGCAAATTATTTTTAGCGTGCACTGGTGTTTTCAGAAGGACGACTTAGATCTTAGCTTCACAAACTAACACTGGTGAGTCACGGTAGGGTTTTAACGGAAGATCCGTCCCCTGAAAAAGAAATAAGATCCCCTAAGTAAATGCAGAAACTGAAACTTTAGTTCTGACTTCTTTTTCTGTTACTCCTGTCGCAGCTGCAAGGATTGGAGCGAGGAACTGGAGGCTCTTGGCCTGGATCCCCAGGTTTTGGCCGGCACAGTCCATAGACTGAGCAGCTAACAATTAAACCTGAATTGGTGGCGTTGGTGCCTTCTCCCGGTCCTGCCACCCCCCCCCACTTTTGGTTGCTCTCTTAGGGGAACATATAGATGTTCCCTGTCTCTCCTCTGTCTTCTTTCTTCTAGGGTTCAGGGCCACATTTCTATGTTAGGTGCGGGGGCTGCCTGCCTGCTGCGCCGGGCATTGGTGAACGCTTGCTGGGGGCTCCAAGGGCCCAGCCCTCTGTGTTCTCTGCCAGTCTTGGGCAGAGCTCCACCTCCTTCCTCCTTTCTTTCCCTGGCCGGCTGGTCTGCTGCCCTCGGTTTCCAAGAGGATAGGCCGGGCTTTTCCACGCCTCTGGGTACTGTGGGACACAGGCTTGTGGCAACAGAGCCCAGTGCCTGCGTGGCCCGTAGGGCATGAAGTAGCAGTTGCCTTTTGACTGGCCTCTTTCTACATCAAGGGCAAGGAGGGGAAGCATCCGGAATCTTGGTCACCAGAAGATTTTGTAACACTGCTGGTGTGACCTCTCGGGGTTCCCCCCATGGGTGGGGGCACTGTCGACTCATTTCCTGACTGGCTTGGCTACTGCCTTCGTGTTCCTGGAACCCTAAGTGTGGATTCGGATGACGGCAGAGCAGCGAGTGTGGCCAGGCCCGGTCTCCACATTCCTGTCTTCCTGTGTACACACGCTCTGGGCGACAAGGTCTGGAGCCAGCAGTGGACCAAGGCACCTCCAGAACCTCTGAAACTTGGATTAGAGACATGGCTAGGGGGTTAAGCCTTTGCTTCTTATGCAAAAAAGACAGAGTTTGGATCCTGGATTGCACTTAGAAATGCCAAGGTGGCCTGAACTTCTGGCCCTACGTGGAAGAGCCTGGGAAACTCTGGAATTAAAACCCAGAGATCTGGAATGATCCCCAAAGTCATCCTGGGGCCTCCACAGGCACACCTGGTACCGTCTTCTACACACACCCACACACATCCGTACCACACTACTTCCCATACCTATGAATGCAAAAAAAGAAAGAAATCCTAAAGCTCATATTTTCCTCCTTTGTGTCTATTCTTAAGATTTTTCCTCTCCCTCCCCCAGAGTTGCTTTATCTTGATTTCTTTTTTTTTATTTATTCAATTGTGCATGTATGCGTGTGTGTGTGTGTGTGTGTGTGTGTGTGTGTGTGTGTGTGTGTAGAACCACAGATGAATTCGGGAACCACCATGGACGCCTCCACCTCCTCCTCCTTTACTCTGCCCCAGGATTCACAGGCTCCGCTCTACCAGGACCAGAAACGCAGGCTGCCCCCGCTTCTGCCCAGCATCTATATGTGCGGTCTAGGATCCGAACTCAGGACCTTCCGCCTGCAAGGCAGAGGCTTAACCCCTGAGCTACCTCTCCAGCCCCTCTATCCTGATTTCTATAACCGAAGCAGAGCGAGGACTCTCTTGATGAACCAACTTGATGTTTTCTGGTGACTGGCAGGGGTGGGTGGGGCAGGCACAGGTGTGTGTAGGGAAGTGCAGTAAGAACAGCACGGGCAGGGGTTTGATTCTTGGTGTGCAGAGCGCGCTCCTAAAAATGATGTCTGGCTGGCAGTTGCCTTTAGGGTGGGTGGTGGGTGGTGGGTGGAACTGGAAGGAAGGGCTTGCTGGCTCGGAAGATGCCTTCTTATAGTCATGTGGGTCATATCTGGCAGAGGTAGGAATGGCCACGTGCCCCTCAGAGGCCCGGGACAGGCGAGTAGGGTGCAGACCTTGTCTGTCTGGACCACTGTCCCTCCAGTGTGCTCTGCTTGCTGGTAGCTCTTTCCCACATGGTCAGAAGATGGATGAGGGTCCTCGCCCTCCGTGGTTTGGACCAGGCCAGGACGCAGAGGGAAGCTGTCCAGAGAGGAGACGGAACCTCTCAGGTGTCCCCCACCCGCTTCTTGTCTACAACTAGGACAATCAAGCAGATCAGTGCTGCGTGCAGACGGGGTACAGGTCCGGGTCCGGGGTGCCACCCTCGTGCATCTATCTTCCGCCCTCCCACCACTGCCTCTTGGAGCTGAGCCCGGGAGAGCAGCTGGGAGTTGTAGTCAGGGCAGGTGTCAGTGCCCGGGCAGCCACCATGGCTTTAGGGTGGGGAGAATGGGTTTTGCTTGAGGGATGGATGAAGGTATGCATGGGACGGAGTGCCGGTCACATGTCTCCGTAGAAAGCTCTCTGTGTGTCTGGTGCTCTGGCCCATTGGTCCTCCCGGGGCACCTGCAAAAGCCGTGGGGCTCAGGGCACAGCGGCTTCCTGACCGTGCCTCTGATCCCGCCCTGGGCCGCGGGTACCAGTGCATCTGGAGAGCCAGGCCACGCCCCTACACTTGCCCAGAGGGCTCCAGCTGGTCCCTTGGGGGGACCTCCGCACAGAGGCAAGCATGTCACACGAGGTCCTCGTGTCTGCAGCATGGTGTTCCCACCGGTACCTGTTTGGGTCAGGACTCTCAGGACCCCCCCAGGTCTTCACCCCGCTCCCCGCTTCCTCACCAGTGGAGTTGTTGGACCCTGTCCACCCATCCTGGGTAGTTGGGCTCTTCTCTCGTTATCGGCGTGCTTTTCTGCCTGTTGCACGTCTGAGCTACCCCATACGTCACAGCAACATCCCTCTTTCTGCACCGGCACCTGTGGGTTCAGAGTCTAGCTGCCCCTGTAATGAACGGGCAGTGGCTTAAGACAACATGGAAGTCAGAAGTCCTGAGCGGGTCTCTCCTGGCTGAAGTCAAACTCTCAGGGCGTGTTCCCCTTGCCCCTCCTCTCCTGGAGCCTGCGTGCCGCCACGTCTCCTTTCTCCTTCCTCAAAGTCTTCCTCCACGGAACTCGTCTGCCATGTTTAAAGGACTTGAGCTTCCGGTCCTCCCAGGGAGCTCCTTATCTTCGGTTGATTGACAAGTAGTCCTCTTTCCTCGTCTCGTCCCAAACCTGTGCCGCCAGTTGGGGACCAAGTATTCAAACACTTGAGCCTTGGGGACATTTACAACCAGATTGATGCCTCCCCCCCCCCCCGGTTCTCCTCTTTTCCTTTATTGTGTGTGTGTGTGCGCGTGTGCGTATCAGAGGGCACTTTCTGTGTGTCCCTGTGGAAGACCAAGGGTGACTTTGGGAATCGTCCTAGATTGCTTCTTCCTCCTTGCTTCCCTTTGGGGTTTCCCAGGCTCTGCACACCAGGGCCTGAAGTGCAGGCCACAGCCATTTCCATGTGGTGTTTTTACGTGGGACCTGGGATCTGAACTCAGGACCATCTGCTTGGGAAACAGTCTTAACCTCTGAGCCATCTCTCCAGCCATCTCTCCAGCCCCCTCCCTGCCTCTCTTCTTTTCCTAGTTCTACTCTTTCCCCCTCTTCCCTTTCTCTCCCTCCTCCTCCTCTCCTCCCTTGGACTACAGTGGAACAAAAGTCCTTTCTTTCTTATCTGTGCCCGTCTTTGTAAAGCTGCTTTAGGTGGGCCGCTGGCCAGCCTGGTAGGAGGCACAGAGCTTGCCTCCCCCTGGACCAGCGCGTCCCTCCTCCCACCCAGCCGCAGCCCCTGAGCAGACTCCTGCCCCTCCCCCACTCCTCAAATGGGCTGTGGTTGCGCTTTCTCTTCCTTACAATGTGATTTCTGGCAAATGCCGTCAGAGCGCCCAGGCCTAAGCCCTAGTGCTAAGCAGTGTGTCTCTAGGTGTCCAGGGCGAAGCCAAAGGGCCATGTCGCTTGCTCAGGACCTGAGGGTGTCATGGCACTGAAGTCCTGTCTCCCATTCTTCAGTGATGGTGGTGACAGGTTTCCTGCAGTGCACTGCTGGGAGACACGGAGCTATGTGGTGTCTTTGCTTTACCGTCTAGCTCGGATATTAGAGGTGTCAGTCATTCTCTTTGTGGCGTGCTCAGGGGCTGTTTGTTGGAATTTCATTAAAACGCCCACGATCTGAAAGATTTCCAAGTGGAACTTTTTCTTGAAAGACTTGTGCCCTAAGTGGAGTTAAGTCAATCAACATGGATGCAGTTCCGAGGTGTTCTGTGCAATGGTTAGGCACACTGGATGACGCTTGGCTATGGTCTATCCTGCCTTGTGTTATTTAACTTTATTTTGTGTGTGTGTGTGTGTGTGTGTGTGTGTGTGTGTGTGTGTGTATCAGTGGGCACTGCATATCCCTGTGGAGGATCAAGGGAACTTCAGGAATCATCCTGGATTGCTTCTACCTCCTTTTGCTTGACTTTGGATTTCTCAGGCTCCACCCACCAGGGCTGAAATGCAGGCTACCGCCATTTCCACCTGACATTTTTACATGGGACCTGGGATCTGAACTCAGGACCTTCTGCTTGCGAGGCGGAGTCTTGGCCCCTGAGCCATCTCTCCAGCCCTCTTGTATTATTGAAAAGAACAGGCCTGGAGCACCCTAACTGGGCTTGCTGGCCTCTGGCCGCTGTGTTCCGTGGGTCTCCTGTCTTTCGGACGTTCTCGGTTTTGAACAGCTGCTGGGTCGTGGTTGGCGCTGATAGTTCCTCAAAGAGGCTGGTTTTGCTCCAGGTGCATCTGAACACTTGTCTGGGTTGAAAGCTAAAGTTACAGGATGAGTGAGTTCGGTGGGTGTCTGTGAAGCCGTGTGCCCCCCTCCCCTTGGTGTCAGGACAGTCTGCGGGATCGTGGGGTGCTGTCTCTACAGTCCAGAGACCCTCCGGTTCTTGCATGCCCAGGATGCTCCTCTGCACGTCAGTGCTCTGGCAGGGGTGTAGGAGGCAGGAGAGGTGGGGCGGGGTGAGGCGGAGGACCGCCCCTGGGCTTGTGCACTGGGCACCAAGCCCTGTGCCCTCTGGCAGTGCCGCCTTTGTGAGGAGAGAGGGAAAGGTGAGGAGCTGAGGGTTTTCTGTTCTGGAACCCAGATCAGCGAGTGTGGGTCCCCGCAGAACACTGGGCATCTTGTGTGTTCTGCCTGGTACTCCAAGGTGGTCGTGCCCAGCCCTCCCGGGCCCTGTAAGAAGCAAGAGGCTTGTGCTGACATACCTTGTACCCAGCACCATTTTTAGTCCTGTGCTCCTTTCCCTTTTTTCCATCTCGAGGTGCGCGCGCGTGTGTGCACCCTGCATGCCATTCTTTGTCCACGCGAGACGTGACTTCTCTCAGCTGGCTGCTGTGTCAGCCAGACCCCTCGTTAGGACCCCTCATTACACCTATTTGCTTTTGTGCTTGTGAGTTAAGACATTCTTTGAAATTTTCTTTTAACACTTGCTCTAGCAAGTTCTAGAAGGACAAGTTTCAGTTATCATTTCTTTCCTTCCACTTCCTTAGGGGTTGGTGCTTTAGCTCAGTAACAGAGTGCTTGCCTAACAAGTGTAAGGACTTGGGTTCGGTTCCCAGCACTGGAAAAAAAAAAAAAAAAAGCAGTGCTTGTTAAATTCTTTTCTTGGTGTAGTGGACTTTAGAGACCCTCCGCTGCCATTGAAGGTGGGATGGCTTAGGGTGATGTCAGCAGGTGGATGGGTAGCATTTCTGGGCTCCCCGAAGCTCCGACTCAAGCAACTCATGGATAGCAGGTCTTTCCCAGGGCTCAGGAGTGCTTGCTGGACTGTGTCCTTGGTGGACACAGAAGCTAGAAAAGACCCAGCAGAGAGGACGGCTTCTACATCCTTGGTGCACGTGTGTGTGTGCGTGTGTGCATGCGTGTAAGTGCGCACATGACGTCCCTGTGCCAGGCTAGCTCTGTGGACCCAGGCCACTGGTCCTTCTGAATACCAGGCTGACTGCAGAGACAGTGTCAACCTGCTCAAATGCACGGAATAAAAAGAATCTTCGCAGGGTTTAAGCCTCTGCCTTGTAAGCAGAAAGTCCTGAGTTTGGATTCCGGATCTCATGTAAGAAAATACCAGGTAGAAATGGTGGCAACCTGTGCTTGGCAGAGCCTAGGAAACTCCAGAGCAAAGCAAAGAAGAAGTGGCACAACCCAGGGTAATTCCTGAAGTCATCCAGTGCCCTTTGATACACATACACAAAAAATTAAAAATATATTAAAAGCAAACTATCTCAAGAAAAGTGAAAATGGAACCCATCACCTCAGGGTTTACAAGATACAACCAAAACGGCGCTGAAGAACAAGTTAAGCCTGAATAAAGCGCGCAGACAAGACACTTTTGACTTGACCGAAAGACTTGATTGTAGCGCCTTCGCTTTTTCTAATTACTTAGGGTGTAAAGTCGGGTGACTTATGTGAGGTTTCTCTTCATTTAAAAAAATTATTTATTTGATAGAGAAAGAGAGAGAAGAAAAGAGAAGGAAAGAGAGACATAGAGAGAGAGAGAGCGCCTGCTGCAAGGGTGGAGGTCAGAGGACAACTTTCAGAAGTCAGTTCTCTCCTTCCACCGTGGGGGCCTCTAGGGATCAAACTCACCTAGGGATACAGGGATCAACGTTTGTGAGCAGGCACCTTACCAGCTCAGCATCTTATCGACCCCTCTCTTCATTTTTAATGTGGGTGTTTATACCTGCGCATGCCCTCTTTCCACCTGCTAGCTGGCATAGAAGCTTCCGGGCCTCCTGTCTCCACCTGCCCTCTTGCCTCTGCGGCGCTGGTATTGCGCATGTGAGCTGCGGCTTTACTGAATCTGTTCTGGAATTTGAGCTCAGTGTCTCTGCCTTGTGCGGCCAGAGCTTGACCTGCAGAGCCGTGCCCTTGACTTACGTTATTATACTTTGAAACACAGCCAAGTTCTTAGAAGATACTCAATTATGAGCAATTTAATAATTTTGTATTTTTTTCTTAGAAGAAAACCTTGAATTTTGCATGTTAAATTGGCACGGTTCGATGTTTCCCAGCACTTCTGAAGGATTTACCCTCTGTCTGTCTTTTCTCTTTCTCTCGCTGTGCGGCCCAGGCTGGGCTCAGACTCTTGAGCCGTCCACAGGTGCTGAGTTTAGGTGTGCCCTGCCTCACCCAGCCCCACGAGGCATGTCCCACGTTCCCATGTTCCCACGGTCCCACGTTCCCGTGTGTATGGATGGCAAGTGTATTTTGTAGGATTCTCGTCTCTGCACATCCAGGTCAGACCCTTATAGGAAGGTGACTGTCTGTTTCCTGAGATGGGGCTGAGCAGACTTCTCGGGCAGAGCTCACGGAGAAGTGTCCTTCCCTCCTGCCCTTTCCAGAAGTCTCTGAGACGGAGGGAACAGGCTCTCCCAGAGGCATTGGCTGTACTGAGGCAGCCGCTGACTGAAGCTCGCTGGGTGGGGGCGTTTCTGAGCAATGGTATTTCAAGAAAACCGCTATTAGAAAACTTCAAGCCTTGACATGGTTCCAGGGGTCAGTCCTGACCATGAAACAGGCTAAAACTCCCTGTTTCAGGTGGAAATGATCTCAGTTTTCTGCACTGAGAAGCAGGGTGAACGGGTGATGTACTCGGGGGAGACCAGACGAGATCCCCTTGTGAACATTAAGTGTCCCCAGGCAGCAGGATCTCCATCTGGGGTTCAGGGATCCGGTTAGTGGGCAGCCGACTGACCTCTGTCCTCGGAGCACAGTCTCTGACGTAGCGTCTTGTCCTCAGTCTAGAACAGCCCATATTTGGTGGTGGTGGGTTATTTTTAGTAAGCCCCGCTCGAGCAGAGATTGGTGAGCCCACTCTGGTCAGTTGATGCCCCACCATCAACCCCGCCTCCCCCCACGGGGACCGGCTTGGGTGTGTCACTCCCCTGGTCCCTGCGGGCTGTGACACCCCGCCATCCCCGTGGGATGGGCCCCCTGCTTCTCAGGAGCTGGAGCTGGGCAGCTCTTTCCTCGACTCCCTCGGTGCCAGGGCAAAGGTCGTTGCTGGGCTAGTGAGCGATCTTGGTCGGGTCGAAGGCCATGGGCAGCCAGCTGCTCCCCGGCCCCAGGAACCTCTGTGACCACCGAGTCGCGTGGCAGGAAGCACAGGACTTTGCTGACTTGGATCTGTAGCTGGCGGGTGGGTTTGTGACACAAGTTCCGCGTCATCCGAACTTCTCCTTGTCCTCGGCTCCTGACGTTCACGCCTGGCACGGGAGGGTCACTGGGGGCAGCACAGGGTGCAGTGAGCAGTGGAGGAAGCTGTGACTCCCGAGATGCTGGGCAGCGGCCACCAGTTGTGCCCGAGTTGCTTGGGGCTACTGTAGCCACAACCCGCAGAGGCGGTGGCTTTACCAGAACAGAAATTCATTCTTTCACAGTCCCTGGGCTGGACGTCTGAGGTCCAGGTGCTGGCCCCTGCTCTCTGCCCCCCGGCTCCAGGCAGAAGTTGGGGGTGTCTGCCACGTCTGAGGTGTTCTAGTCTCCCCTTGCTCCATCTGTGAACCAGCCTTCCCCGTGTGTCTGTCCCACTACTACCTGCTGCCCCGTGTGTCAGTCCTCGTGCCACCCGCTGCCCCGTGTCAGTCCTCGCGCCACCCGCTGCCCCGTGTGTCTGCCCAGCGCCACCCGCTGCCCCGTGTGTCTGCCCAGCGCTACCCGCTGCCCCATGTGTCAGTCCTCGCGCCACCCGCTGCCCCGTGTGTCTGCCCAGCGCCACCCGCTGCCCCGTGTGTCTGCCCAGCGCCACCCGCTGCCCCGTGTGTCTGCCCAGCGCCACCCGCTGCCCCGTGCGTCAGTCCTCGCGCCACCCGCTGCCCTGTGTCTGCCCAGCGCCACCCGCTGCCCCGTGTGTCTGCCCAGCGCCACCCGCTGCCCCATGTGTCAGTGCCCGCGCCACCCGCTGCCCCGTGTGTCTGCCCAGCGCCACCCGCTGCCCCGTGTGTCTGCCCAGCGCCACCCGCTGCCCCGTGTGTCTGCCCAGCGCCACCCGCTGCCCCGTGCGTCAGTCCTCGCGCCACCCGCTGCCCCGTGTCTGCCCAGCGCCACCCGCTGCCCCGTGTGTCTGCCCAGCGCCACCCGCTGCCCCATGTGTCAGTGCCCGCGCCACCCGCTGCCCCGTGTGTCTGCCCAGCGCCACCCGCTGCCCCGTGTGTCTGCCCAGCGCCACCCGCTGCCCCGTGTGTCTGCCCAGCGCCTCTCTTCTTCTGAGGACGTGGGCACATCCAGGGCACTGGCCACGGGCCGGGGCGACCTCCTAGGGAGTCTCCCAAAGATATAGACACAGGCAGGGATGATGACTTGGGCAGTCTTTTGGGGTCACAGTGACCCCGTGAATGCTTGGTGATGTTCCCTGGCCTGTGGCTCAGCCTTGAGGGGATAAGTGAGAGTGGGGGGCCATGTGTGAGGCCCCTGCAAAGCCACAGTGGCAGGTGCCAGGTCTCGAGGCCAGGTCAGGCATCCGGTGCCCCCTCCTACGGGAAGGCCTGCGCCCAGGTCCTTCTGCTGCCCGCGGACACTAGTAGCTGCTCAGCCTGTGAGCAGAGCGCCAGGCCGTGAGGTCTGGGCAGGTGGGTCCGCTGGAAGCCAGGGCTGGGCTTCCTGCCATTTGAAACTTGGCCTGTGGAAAAGACACTTTGTACCAGGGACCCGAGAGGGAACAGACCGAGGCTGCTTTGCAAGTGACCCCCACACGCGTGTCTGTGGCTTGTCTTCACGCCTCCTCGTGCGGTGCTTGAGCGTTCGCCGGGTCTGGGCACCGGGCTCCATGCTAAGGGAACACGGCCGCCTGGGCACCTCAGATCCTGCTCACAGCTGTGGGGCCCACACGTAGCCACTGCCTGTGTGTCTTCAGCAGGATGGCTGGGGCTATTCGCAGCAGAGGCGGCTGCAGAGTGACAGGCGCCCCTGAGTTCATGGGGTGGCTCAGGAGAGCGAGGATAGTACAATTAAGGTGAAATTGCCTTTAACTTTTTTAAGAGAAAGAGAGAACACACGCGCGCCTCGGCGCATGGCTGGAGGTCAAAGGGCAACTTCTGGAAGTCACTTCTCTCCTTTTGCCATGTGAGTTTCCAGGTCTTGAACTCAGGCTGCCAGGTTTGTATGGCACTGGTTATCCTGTGGGCCCTGAACCTCTTCTTTTAAACTTTTCTTCCGGTGTGCGTGCGTGTATGTGAGCATGTGTGTTTGCACGTGTTCCTATTTGTGCATGTGTGCATGGAGGCCACAGATCCAACCTGCCTGTCCTTCCTCAGGATGCTGTCCACACGCTTGTTGTGACGGAGTTTCTAACTGACCTGAAACTCACCTAGGAGGTCAGACTTTCTGCCGGCAGCTCTGGGGACCCTCCCGTCTCTGCCTACCCAGCATGGATTGTGGGTGCACCACCACATCTGAGTTTTTACATGGTTTGGGGGATCAGGTTCAGGCCCCTGGGCTCGCACACCATGCACTTCACCTGCAGAACCCCGTCTTTTTAACGTGACTGTCAGAAGCTATTAAACGGGGAGTGTGGCTTGCTTTGTGCTGATGGGGCCGTCAGCTGCTGCTGCGAATGAGGGGTGCAGGACCCCGCACAGGCCTCTCCCAGCTTCTGGTGCTTCTGGTGAGGGTCGTAGTCACGTAAATCTCTGCCTTCTAAAGACACTTGTTACAGGACTTAGTGTCGTGGGTAATTCTGAAAGATCTCTCTGGACCTGAACTTTTGGTATCTGTAGAGACCTATTTTCCAAGTCAGCTTCAAGACGGGTCTGCAGATGAGGGAGAGGATGTTGTGTGGAAAGACAGACGGCTGTGGAGATGCGCTTGCTCATGGGATGAAGTTACTTCAGAACCAGCAACATCCTGGATCCCTCGTTACTTCTCCCGCACCACACGCCCCCTCCAGTCATGAAAGACACCCCAGACTGCGCTCTCTCTCTCTCTCTCTCTCTCCCTCCCTCCCATCTGGGCACTTGGTAGGAACTCTGACGGACAGACAGGGGTCTCTTTCGTTTCCTTAGACGTTGGGGGCGGCAGGAGTTGGCTGTGGAACATGGGACTTTACCACAGTGAAGACCTCAGTGGGAGCTGACCAGGCCAGCAGGGCAGTTCGGGACTTTCCTGGGGAAGTGGTCGGTGGGGGTCAGTGATGCTGTTAGCGATCCGAAAAATCCCGACTTCTTCCACTCTTCTCCTTGGCCAGTGGGGCTCTGGGCCAGGCGTGGACGGGGGCCCTTAGGGAACCTCGGCAGTGAGATGCACTATTTTCTTTGGTTTAATTCACAAATAAATTTTCCAAGGTGAATACTAAACATTGGTGTTGAGAATGGCATGTTTAATGCACATAGCGTGTGTAACAATTTAAATAAATTCCAGTATTGATGACAACTACACATAACCATTCACATTAAACACATCGTCGATTCTCTCCTGTTGCATACATTGCATATCATTTGTGTTCTGAAAAAATTTCTGAGATTGTAGCCTCCACCGACTATTCCATCACCAACTACCTCAAAAATACAAGCGCAAATGGAATGTTCTAGATCTTACCTATGGAGGTAGACTATTAATACTGGTAAACTTCATGAAATTTAACTGAAATAATCTTTTGGGTAGCATTTGTGAGTAGGACTGAAAACACTTGGGAAATACTTTTTGATATCCTTAGAAGGATTTTCATATGTTCATGTATGTAGATGTGGCACACACAGACACGGCATGCGTGTTGGGCAGAGGGTATTTGGGAGCTGGTTCTGCCCGTGAGGCTCCAGGATTGAGCAGGTCATCAGGCTTGTGCAGCAATGCTTCTGCCTACTGAGCCATCTCACCGGCCCATTACGAAGTAAATGTGCTCAGAGTCACGGCGCGTCCCAGGCTGAGCCCTTGGGACCTTGTGTCTGGACTCTGGTTCTGATGTTCTTATGTTGTCCCCACTCTGGGTCCGCACATATGTCCCTTAGCTTTCTTCTTCACATGTCACAGACACAGTCTGCCAACTTCCTGCCGGGGAGCTGTGGGGTGGCACATGGCAGAGCTGCTGTTAAAAACCTTCTTTTCCGGGTTCACTTCCTATTTCCTGGCAGGGTTGATGCTTCTGCTGAGCTGAAACAGCACACTACTGACTCTCATGTTCTAGAAACTACTTTTTAAAGACTTGAGTTTTTGTTTAAAAAAGGATAGAGCCCAGGTACCCCCTACATGCTAAGCAAGTGCCCCAGCCCTGAGACCCTTCAGCTCCATGACTGCCTTTTTTTGTTTTTGCTTAACTTTATTTAGTCGGGGCTGGAGAGGTGGCTCAGGGGTTAAGCCTCCGCCTTGCAGGCGGAAGGTCCCGAGTTCGGATCCCAGATCCCACGTATAGACGCCAGACGGAAGCGGGGGCGGCCTGCGCTTCTGGTCCTGGTAGGGCGGAGCCTGTGAATCCCGGGGCAGAAGGAGGTGGAGGCGTCCATGGTGGTTCGCGAATTCGTCCGTGGTTCTACACACACACACACACACACACACAGACACGCGCGCGCACATACACACAGTTGAATAAATAATAATAATAAAAAAAATTTAAAATTAACTTTATTTAGTGGATGTGTGGGGAGGTGGGGGGGTGTGGGGAGGTGTGTCAGAGGGCATTGTGCGTGCCTGTGGAGGACCAAGGGTGACTTTGGTAGATGGATAGGTGTATGACAATGGTAGATGGATAGGTGTATAATGATGGTGCGTGGAGAGGTGTATAATGATGGTGCGTGGATAGGTGTATAATGATGGTGCGTGGAGAGGTGTATAATGATGGTGCGTGGATAGGTGTATAATGATGGTGCGTGGAGAGGTGTATAATGATGGTGCGTGGAGAGGTGTATAATGATGGTGCGTGGAGAGGTGTATAATGATGGTGCGTGGAGAGGTGTATAATGATGGTGCGTGGATAGGTGTATAATGATGGTGCGTGGATAGGTGTATAATGATGGTGCGTGGAGAGGTGTATAATGATGGTGCGTGGATAGGTGTATAATGATGGTGCGTGGATAGGTGTATAATGATGGTGCGTGGATAGGTGTATAATGATGGTGCGTGGAGAGGTGTATAATGATGGTGCGTGGAGAGGTGTATAATGATGGTGCGTGGATAGGTGTATGACGATGGTGCGTGGATAGGTGTATGATGGTGGTAGGTGGATAGGCATATAATGATGGTACGTGGATAGGCGTATGACGATGGTGCGTGGATAGGCGTATGACGGTGCGTGGATAGGTGTATAATGATGGTGCGTGGATAGGTGTATGAAAACCTCTGGCAGCCCTGGGCTGGCAGGCTTCTGGGGGGAGAGGTGGCCTTGCACTTGAGTCGGAGCCCTGAACTCGTGGCCAGCTTCAGCTGGGTGTGGAATCCTGGCTGGTTATCTCTTTTAATGACCACCGATGTCTCTCTCGGTCCCTTCCAGCTGCAGCCACAGCTGGGGTTAAGAGTCAGGAAGCATCAAGAGAGGAGGCAAGGAAAAGGATGAGAAGGAAGGGAGTGGGAAGGGGGAAAATGGGGAAAGGGAGGGGAGGAGAAGAAGGGACATATCTATTGAGCTTGTATGATTAGGCAAAAAACAACTGTAATAAAATAAAAAGATTCCTGGGGTGGGGGGGGTGAAAGGGTCACCTTGCAGGGTGGTGGTGGTGGGCGCATCCTGAACTGAATGTAACCGTGTTTCTTCCCACCAGGGCGAGAGCAGTTTCACGGCCTGGGCTCCCTGTACTGCCGGGGGGCAACGGCCGTCATCCTCACCTATGACGTGAGCCACCCGCAGAGCCTGCTGGAGCTGGAGGAGCGGTTCCTGTCCTTGACGGACACAGCCAGCACCGACTGCCTGTTCGCCATCGTGGGCAACAAGGTGGACCTCACGGAGGAGCGGGAGGCGGAGGGCGGGAAGGCCGATGGCGTCCCCCCCAGGGCACTCAAGCAGGTGCAGCCGGAGGACGCGGTGGCCCTTTACAAGAAGATTCTCAAGTACAAGATGCTGGACGAGAGGGAAAGGCCAGCTGCGGAGCAGATGTGCTTCGAGACCAGCGCCAAAACCGGGCAGAACGTGGACCTCTTGTTTGAGACCTTGTTTGACTTGGTGGTGCCGGTGATCGCTCGGCAGAGGGCTGAGGAGCCTTCGCAGACCGTGGATATAACCAGCCATAAGCCTCCCAAACAGACCACCTCTGGGTGCTGCACCTGAGGGCAGAAGGTGTCCGTGACCCCCATAGTGTGCCAGCCAGCTGGAGTCAGGCTGGAGAGACGTGTGGGAAACACGCGGAACGCACGGTGGAGATGGCGCTGGACAGTAATGCGGACCCGTGCACGTGAGATCCGCGCCTCTACGGCTGAGGAGGGCGGGTGCGAATCCTCCTCAAGAGCCCTCGCAGAGCCGCCCACACCGCTGCCTTGGGTGCCCTGCCCACCATCCTATACATCTCTGCCACTGATGTGGCCCATATTTTTGCACAATGGAACCTGTGGTCTGGGGACCTGCTTTGACCCCCCAAGATAACTTGCACTTCTGTGGTCTGGGACCCCCTAGGTCCTGCACTTCTTGTGGTCTGGGGTCCTGCCTTGGACTGGGCCTGATCACTCCAGCTACCACATCCGCACCTTCTGCACGGCTTGTTCTCAGCTGTCCCTGCACCGAGCTACTTCCGGGCGCCCCGACGCACCGGGGTAGTGATTTTCTAACTACTTTACACACACTCGGGAGCAGCTGTTTGCACCCGTGGAGCAGTGTGGATGACACGTGTTATTAAAAGGATTTTTGGGAAAAGAGTGTTGAGAGTGTTGTGATTTGGACCCCAGGGGACTCCCTGCTGGTGGCGGTGAGTTCATAGACCTCTGGTTTGGAAGTCAGTTCTGTCTTTCAGGGGCTTGAATTCGGGGCTCCGGGTTTGTGAGCAGGCTCCTTACCTGCTGAGCCATCTCACCTGCTCCCCAAACGTCTCTCTCTTTAAAACTGTCAAATCCTGATAGTGTCCGTGGACAGTTAGATATGTCTATTTACCAGGCCACCTCAAGGACCCATGTGGATTGAAGTCGTAGCTTTGTGGAAGCTGGAGGGCCTCTGGGTGCTAAGAACCCCTCTGTGGTTCTACCATGAGTTACGAGGGGGCCGCTTTGCTGGAAGCTGCCAGGCAGCGTGGGAGACAATCGTTTCCATGTTCTTAGGACTTCAATGGACAGTGAGTAGGCAGGACCGGGGCTCAGCAGAAGGGGCACATGGTGCGGGGCCAGCCTGGGCCAGGGCTGGGGGTGGGATTTGTTCTCTCTGGGGGTTTGCCGATTGGCTGCTGCTGGTGTGCGTGTCTGGGCTCCGGAAGCCTGTATCTTACAGGGCGCGGTGGGAGTGATGTGTGCATGGTGCCACCGCACGTGGATCCCAGCATGTGATTGCGTCTTTGACAGCGGCTTCCTCAGAAGCAGGAGATTGAGCCCTGAACTTTGGCCTTACAGCAAACTGCCCGCGAGAACTGGAAGCAAGTCGGCTTGTTTTGTGTGGATGCTCTGAATGCACCTGATTAGGGCGGAAGCCACGGCTCTTCTCAGACGTGTGCAGGTCTTGGCTAGTGACCCAGTGGGGAAGTATGTTTTGGACCGCAGGTCATTGTGTGACACTACAGACAGGGAGGAGTCACGTGACATTATTTTCGCAGTTTGTGTTTGAAACCCTGGTGAGCAGGTGAATTCCTAGAATCAGTTCTTCCTGAATATTCTCTGCCTCAATTCCGTCTGCTCTGGTTCCCACTTCCGGTTTGTTGGCTGGGGCTGTGGTTGGCGCGCGTGGATGTAACGACAGTTCTGTCTCAGCAGTCTGCCTGTGTTTATTGCCTTAGAAATAAAAGCCACCCGAACTCTGTCCACTGCAATCTGTCTGGTACTAGCAATTTATGCTGGGCTGGACCAAGGATGGTGAACGCACCAAATGCCAACGGAACGATTCGTCTCAGCTGCCTGGCAATGTCCAGTTGGGAAAGATGACATGGTGTCCCAACGCCTGGTGCTCTTTTCCAGTCTTTGTCCCCTGCAGACTTTGTGTGCCCCTCGCCACTCCCTGGGGAGGCCCTGTTGCTCCCTGGGGAGCCAGGTCTGTGGGTGCTGCTGACCAGCCCACAGGGCTCTGGTTCCCCCGGGAAGCCACCGGTCGGGCAAGGAGAGTCCTCAGTGGGTGATCCCAGATCTCCATGGGGTGTGGAGAGGTCAGAGCCAGGCCTCCAGCACCCTTCTTTCCTTCCCAGCACCCCGAGGCTGAGAAGTGGGTGGGCTCCCAGGTCTTGGCGTCTGTTACCACACATTTTCTTCCAGGCTCTGCAGTGTTATGAAGCAGTTCCTGCAGCAGAAGCCCCCGGGGCAGGTGGGGGTGGGGGAGAGTGACATCAGGCATGTGCCTGTACTTCCCTGTTCCCGTGGGACCCTGAATACGTGGCACCGCCCCTCGGGGGAGACCACCGGTCTCCGAGAAGACAGACCTGTCAATCCCCGGCTCCAGAAACCTCAGTGGGCGTGAGGTCCCCCGTATACACATTCCGCACCCCCGGAGGGCATGTCGGCTCTAGAGGGTAGCGGGGTCTCGGGGGGCTTCCTCTCTACTCCCTGAACTCCGGCTCTCCAAGCCCCCTGCAGCAGTGCAGCCCCCCATCTTTCCCCCTCTGGCTGTGCTGAGCACCAGTCACTGGGTAAGGTGTGCAGGGTAGAGCCCACACGGAGTTCTCTCGGCGCCTGGAAGCTGCTGTTTGCCTTCAGGTCTTGCACATGCCTGCAGGTGACCCTGCTGCCAGGAGGAGGCAGGTCAGGGTGAGGACCCGAGACGCACACAGCACGAAGGCCTCTGAGGCCACTGCTGGCCACCAGAATGAGATGCGGCCTGGCCCCAAGCCTTGCCCCTCTCTGCCCTTGGTCTCCTTAGCACCCAACGAGGAAGAGCCCCGGCAGGGCAGCTGGGTAGTGAGATTGATCTGCAGGTCAGAGGCCGAGCTCGGGTGGCTGGTACTGGTCCTGTCTTGTTTTCAGCCTTTGAAGGGGGTCACTGCCGGTCCAGGACCCCGGAGCTTGGCTCCCTGTGGGACGTTGCTGCCTGGCAGCCCCAGGAGAGCACCTCCTGGTGGGAGGGAGGTGCAAAAGGCCCAGGGCTCTGCGGACGATAGGGAACTGCGTCTGCAGCACGCACAGAGAGTGTAGATGTGGTGGATGGGGAGACAGAGCAAAAGCATCCCACCGCAGAGGCTGGCCGCGTCCTCGGAGGAACAAACGTCTCTGGAGGAAAGGCTGCGGCTCGGCCCGGGCTGCCACTGCGGGATCTGCCTGGGTCAGGCTGGGCGGTCCACCTGGCCACTGCTCTTGGACTTTGGACAGAAGGGAGGCAGTGTCCGGGAGTCAGTCTGCAGGTGGGGCGTGGCAAGGGACAGGGGTGTATCTGGATCCAGGATGCATAATTGTTCCCTTCCCGCGTGACCTGACCGGAGCCGCTGACCTGGACTCCAATCCTCCAAAAGCAGCGTTCATCGAGGTCACCATGCTCACCATACACATGTGGACAGCCGCCCGGACCCCCAGACTGTCCCGCGGGGACTCCCGGTCTCTGCAGTGTCTGCACAGCAGAGTGGATGTGAGGTGAAGTCCCTTGGTGTCTATGGATGGTTCTGGAAGTCGGACTGGCTCTTGGAGGGAGTGCAGAGGTCTAAGTGGGAGTGCTGGCCGATTAAACTGTGTGCTTTCAGATAAGCCATGTTTCCACCTTTAAGGAAGCTCCCTGCAGTGTCCTATCAGAGCCTCCAGTGGGAGAGGTGTGGTGCGCCACAAGCCACACTCCCTTTTGGGTCCCACCTCACAGTTTACTTCCTTCGTGAGGGTTGGTGTTCTGCCCCTCCCATTTTTGGAATCTGGAGGAATATTTGGGGGGCCAGGTCAGGCAGTGCCTTTCCTCTTGTGAGGTGTGTGTTCATGCACCTGCACAGACGCATGGCGACACACGTGACTTGGGAGGGGTCGGCGCTCAGTGACCACCATGAGGTTGGGCGCGTGTGTGAAGGAGCTGCTTCTGGCGAGTCCTGACACCCACGCCACCCCTGAGCGAGGGCCACGGCCTCAGTGCTTACAAGTATTGGCTGGTTGTCTGCCAATGTGTGTGTGGGGAGGCTCTGGAGTGTGTTAAGGGCACCGCCATGGGCGCCCACAGCAGCGGGATGAGAGGAGGCGAGAGAGTGATGTGGGCACTAGGAGAAAAGTGGATCAGGAAACCCCATCCTGGGCCGTCCCCACCCTGGGCAGCCATAGTATGGGAAATGAACACAGTCTTGGGGGGTGGTCTGCACCCCTTTCATGAGCTCTTCCAAAGCCGCAGCCTGGATGGCTACTTCATCTGAGAGACTTGCTGCAAAACACAGTGGACAGCTGCTGAGCCCTACCATCAAGCCTGTCTACACGCACCCACGCTGTGAACACACACACACACACACACACACACACACACACACACACAGTCCACATACAACACTCGGGAATAAGGAAAAAGCAGCCACGGGAATATTAGGAATAACTTTTATTTTGTGGGGTTACATGGACGGGCACAGAATGACTTGCTTTGGGGAACGGCCCACGCAGGCCGTGGGACTCTCCAAGTTTCCCTTCCAGCAGATGTAGGTGAGGGGTAGAGACGCTCGTTTCCGCAGGAGTTTGG
>JALPQD010000243.1:3206998-3224498 GCA_023101885.1 Typhlomys cinereus | reverse complement strand
CCAGGACACCTAGCCAAGGCGCGCGGGGCACAGCGCGGGGCACAAGGCAAGGTCCGGGGCATGTTGGGGTGGGAAGGGTGGCAGCAGCCCCCCCAAGCACTCAGGCCTCCCCCCAGTATTCTCTGGCTGAGCACTTCCCGGAGAGGGGTCTCATTGTCGGACAAGCTGGGGGTACACTGGCCTGCCTCGGCCTGGGGTGTTCTTCAGGGGAGTGAAATTTGCTCCCTGTAACTGCCACCTGGGGCCCCCATTCTGCCGTGGAGCCCAGCAGAGCCTCTAGTCTCTCGTGGCATGGAAAGCTGCCCTGCGAGCCGCCCACCACCCCAAGGCACGGTCTCCACGTCTGCATTCACTCTCCCCTTCCGCAGCTCAGCCTCCCGCCTGGGGCAACCCCAGAGCCTCCGCTCACACTGCCCGCATCTGTCAGTCAGGCCAGACCCTGTGGGGCAGCCGGCTCCCGACAGGATGCTGATAACCTCCCCCCCATCCAGTGGTTTTGTTTTCAATGCAGCTGCTTATGCATTGATTTGCTTCTAAAACAAGGTGCAGGCTGCTGTCCTATTGTGCCTTGCCTGTGTTCAAAGAATTTTAAGACATGAATGGTTCAGGAGTTTATAGAGCCCAGGCTATGCCTTGGGCAAAGCTGCAGCAGGTCCCCGCTGCCATCGCAGGGACTGGCGGCTCTACCAGCTGCCATCGCAGGGACCGGCGGCTCCGGGTCTCAGCTCAGTGCACTTGTCTGCCCCGCAGCCAGGCCAGAGTCCTGCCCTCGGGGGTCGCGGAGGCTGGTGCCTTTAGCTGCGTGTCACGTACCTTCTTGTCCAATTGGGCCCTGGTGCCCCATGGGCCCCTGGTCTCCCCGGAACCCTGGAACAGCAGACACGCCGCCTCTGCCTTGGGGCCCAGCCTTGCCTGGAGCCCCGTGGAAACCTGCAAGGCGCCAACAAGTGAGTGCGTCTGTGCTTGCCTGCTGGGCCACGGAGCCCGGAGCAAGCGGCAGCAGCGGGCCAGGGGATCATTTTGGGCAGCTGTGGGGTGCTTGCCAGAGCCCTACCTGGATCTCCGGGAGGACCCTGGGGTCCAACCTCTCCCTGGGCCCCGGGAAGACCTCTCCTGCCCTGGGGACCCATGATCCCAGGAGGGACAGAAATCTTCTGGGGGATCCCAGGGATGCCTGGGGATCCCATGGAGCCCGGAGCGCCTGCAAGGCAAACAGATGGAAATATGTTTGTTCATGTGACCTCACCTGCCCTCCCTCGTAACCCAGGAGTCCTGACCTCACCTGCCCTCCCGGGTAACCCAAGCAGCTCATCTGAAAGGTCACTACGCTGGCCATTTGCACGCCGAGCTTCCACTAAGGCCTTGGGACCTGCAGCCTGCCACGTGCTAAGGAGGACTCTAGAGTTGGCCCCGGGCGAGGGACAGGTGCCCTGTGGCCGCTTACCTGGGAATCCTTGGTCTCCTTTGGGTCCCTTGGGGCCTCGGTCGCCCACAGCCCCGGACGCTCCAGTGTGGCCCATGAATCCCTGTTCACCCTTGGGCCCTGCGGAGCAGACGGGGCAGTTGGGGAAGGCGGCCACGTGGGCGAGGTGCCCCAGCCCTCTGCCCACAGCGCCGGTCCCTTCCTGTGGGTTTACCTTTCTCTCCTGGGCGACCAAACACGCCGGGGAGACCCTGGGGCCCCGGGTCTCCCACCCATCCTTTGCCGCCAGGGGCTCCTGATGCTCCCGTGGTCCCCTCGTCTCCTTTGCTTCCAGGAAGTGCGGCTGGCCCCGGTGGCCCTGGAGGACCTCGGTAACCTGCGGGCATCGATTGCAGAGAAGGGGGTTACACAGGACCGAGGGACACCGACATGCATGCCAGGGCCCCAGGGCATGCTGGGAGAGGGTGGCACCGCGCCCAGTCACTGTACCGGAAGCCAGCTTCTGCGTGCCAGCACCAGCACATCCTTTTACACTTGTTTAACTTTTATATGTGTGTCCATATGTATCAGAGGACGCTGTGTGCGCCTGTGGAGGCCCAAGGGTGACTTCCGGAACCATCCTGGATTATGCTATCCCCTCTTGCTTTGCTCTGGAGTTTGCCACCACCATCTCCACATGGGATCTGGCATCTGAACACCAGACCTTCTGCTTCTGAGGCACAGGCTTAACCGCTGAGCCATTTCTCCATCCCTCCATCTTTTTTTTTAGTTGTGACCAAATAGTAGAGAGTGAAGGTCGCCACTGAACCACTTTTAAGTGTGCAGTTCGGTGGCGTCGGGCTCGGGCTAGAGACGGTTGCCATCCTAGGCCGAAGCTGTCCGCACTGGACACTGGCTCCCCAACCCTCGCGGTCCCCGGGAAGCTCATCTCCACTTTCTGCCTCCTGGGCTGGGCTGCTCTGCCCCAGAACCTCCTGGAAGCGGATCCACGGGCTATAGTGTGCTGGAGGTTCTGCCCTTCCTTAAGGTCCCGGTCTTGGGCTGCGTGTCCAGGGCACTTTCACTGGTGCTGACTGGCCCGTCCTGGGCCAGCTCACGGTGAACAGTGATGCTCAGCAGCTGCTGGGCAGAGGCTGAACTTGTACATCATCTTTTCTTTGTTTCCTTTTTGGGTTTTGAGTTTCATTATGTAGCCCAGGCTGCTGTGTAGCCCCGGTTAGATTCTCCTGGCTCCCTCAAGTCCTGGGATTACGGGAAGGGTCACCATGCCCAGTTTTGTATTTTCCCAGCACTCAGCTGGCACATGGTTGGGAAATGCAGATTACATTTAACTTCTGAGCAAGGACTGACAAGAAAGAAGAGCAGTAGAACTTCCGTGTACTTTGCTTATCCGACCGCTGCAGGTACAACACAGGTCCTGTCCTACAGTGTGGTGGAGACCCTCTAGTCATAGGCACCGGCTCCTTTGCCCGACAGGTGGGCAGCTGCTGCAGCCCCAGCTAACATTTCAACCCACAGATGCATAATCCCACTTACCTTCGGGGCCAAATATTCCAGGTGCCCCTACATCGCCAGGTAACCCGGAGATGTTGGAAGGCGGAGAGACGCCGGGGAAGCCCTGCAGGCCTGGGCTCCCAGTTGGGCCACGTTGCCCTTGGGAGGAAAACAGAAGTTAGTTTTCGTGCCAGCTTCCTGCTGCCAAGCCTCCTGCTTCCCCCCAGAGTGGTCAGCCTGGAGGAGCGGGGCCGTAGAGGGATGCCCAGTGACCCGACAGGGACCCTGGTGTCGCCCCAGGTGCCCGCCACCCTGAGTACATGGAGATCGCTAGGGGGCACCGCCTTGGCTCTGCTTGCTACCAGGGGTTGCTCACGGCACCTGGGCTGCGGGTGGGAGCTCGGACACTGTCATGAGTGGGTGACCCTGTAGTGTCTGTGACCCCCCCGTCAGGGATGGTCCCCCAGGGAGAACGACTGTAGTCAGCGAGCTAACGCTGTGCAAGACAAGTTAGCTCACACGTGGAGCTGGCGTCCGTGGATTCCTTTGTGGGCCCCACCGTTGGCACTCGCCCGGGAACATGCAGCCTCACCTGGGGCTCCCTGCTCCCCTTTCCGTCCTGGGACCCCCGCGGGGCCTGGAAGCATGTTGGCCTCTCCAGGTTCACCCCTGTCTCCAGTGGGGCCAGGGAAGCCGGGGTCTCCATGAACATCCGCACCTGCAGAGGATTAAGACAGGGAGGGTCTCAGCTGCTCCAGACACGCAGAGGCTTTCGTGGAGTGTGACGGGAACAGGGGCCGGGCAGCCACCGAGGCGTCTCCCTGCTCCCGCCTGGCGTGTAGAAGCGCGTGAAGCAGTGGGTCCGCTGCTCTGGGGATCAGGCGCCCGAGGCCCTGAGGGTCTGAGGGTCCAAGGAGCAGCCAGCTGGTCATGAGCCGGAGACGCCGTCCCAGGCCTCCTGGCTTCCGGCTGCCCTGCTGCTCTGCCTCCGTCGGGGTGTGACCATGGCCTCTATCGAAAACCTTTCCTGCCACGTCTGATGCTGTGACAGAAACAGCGACACGTGGCACCGCGATGCCCTGCATTCGCTCACTGATGCTGGAAGTGAATCGGAGTTGGGCTCTGAGTGGGTGAGTCTGGCAGGTGACCTGTGGGCGCATGCTGGTGACAAGCCTCCCTGCAGAGGCCCCGGGAGCAGTTACAGGCTAGAGACGCTTCCTCTTTAAATGCGTGAAAAGCTCCCACTGAACGGAGACCTTGTGTTTTGTGAGTTATGAAGACAGCGACAGGTGGGGTGAGTCCTCGCCAGAGCCGCCCAGCCCCACCGCGTACCTGGGGATCCGGGGAAGCCTTTGGTGCCTGGCAGGCCGTGCAGGCCGCTGATCCCTCGGAGTCCTGGGAAACCTGTGCGAGGACGGCCACCGTGAGAGGACGGTGAAGGGCTGTGGCCAGAAGGCCTGGCACAGGTCACTGCGCTCCCTGTGCTGCCAACCCCATCGGCAGGGCCCCAGTGAGCTGCGTGTCCTGAGTAAACTCTCCTTTGTGTGACTTTGCGGCCATTTACGTCTCTTAAGAGCAGGTCGGGGCCACGTAAGTGAGGTGGCCCTCCTGCCGCTGTCCTGGCCATCTTGGGTTTGTATTGGCTGTGCCTGGAGCAGAAAAACTCTCTCTGTATTTCTGAGGCTAAGCATTTCTAAAGAGAACATGTTCCATGCACGCATGTGGCATGTGGCTGTCCTGGGCAGGGTGTGGCCACGGGTCGTCCTTCCTTCTCAGCAAGCATGGAGTCCGGGGCAGAGGTAGGTCTTCACAACCTTACAGTCCACACGGGGCGTATGGGACGCGACACTTGCACCTGTCCCTCCGACCTGCCTGCGTGCTGTGCAGAGTGACTGAGAGACGCCTGGGCCTCTCTGGAAGCTTCTGGCTGCCACGTTCTCAGCCAACCATGTTGTCTGACAAGGTCGCAGCACGGGGAAGACTGCTTCAAGGAGGCGGTTTGGGAAAAGGACGTGGCATGTCTGGAGTAAATATGGGGAGGTTGGGAATTTGGGGTCTTGCATGTGTTTTAGTTCTTATTGCTGTTAGTAAACATGAAGAGCAGGAAAATAACCTAAATAGTAAATATGCTGATTCTGAAGAGACTGGAGAGTAATTTTAAGAGTCCAGAAACATATGTGGATAAAATTCCCTCAAATATGACTCTTGCTGAACTAATTCAGAAATTCAGTGACTATGAGGTCAGGCGATCTGTTCACAAGAATCAGCACGCAACTGTTTCTCATAAGGTACATCATTACTAGAAAGTAGAAAGAAAATGAATCCTAATATAGTTCCTACCATTATGACCAAACATGGACTGGCTTATATGACAGCCACTAGAATTTGGTACCTGCCAAAAGGAAAAATTGGTGTATGGGCATGCGCCCCCTCCAACAGATTCACCTTTGCCACTTACAGGAATATATGATAGATACGGCACACATGGAGTTAATTGTAGTGGAAAACATGTTCCTTATTGAAGTCTAAATTCTATGGACAGGTTAAAAAGAGCTCAACCTACTTGGTGTATTTTAACTAAATCACAAAAGCAGACTTTATTAAAACAATGGCGACACTGTTGTCCTAAATTCTGAAGCCATTTGGTAAAACATTATATAGTAGATAGATTTACAGATCCTAGGGGGTAGAACAGAGCCTGTTAATGTACAATGGACCATAACAGGTTCTGTTTGTACTTTTACCCTCAAACAAAAGGTCAAATTGTTTTAACAGCGTATTAGAAAAATTGTCCTATTGAGCACATAGAAAAAGAAACTGATAGGGTATATGTCTCTTTGTTTTCCTCTGTTTATGAACATAGCAACACATTCTTCGTGCTCTACCCAAGATTTTCTAGTATGATCACTGCTGTAAGCTTCGATAAACGAGCTCAGAGTCACTCAGCCCTGAGTTTTGTGTCACTGTTCTGCACCTCCGCCGACTCCTTGTCCACCCATCGGGTTCTTGGATCCAGGCTGCGGCTGGACCGTAGCATCTGACCATCCCTCTGCCAGCGAACCTCCCCACGCACTGGGCAGAGAGTGTGTCTGGCTTTTTTCCCAGTGGACTGCGCGACTGCAAGCCCACGGGTGTTCTGTGCTCCCGAGAAAGGCGCCAATGTCACTTGGCTCTGAGGGGGGCACTCGCTTTTCCTCCTGGACCGAACCCCTTACCTGGTGAGCCCGGCGTTCCTGGCCAGCCATAATCTCCCTTGTCACCGGGCACTCCGACCCGTCCCGGCTCTCCTTGTGGCCCCTGCAGCCCCGTGAGCCCTGGGAAACCTGTGGAGACACATGCAAGTGAGTGTGAGCGTGGGGAGACCGCAGGGGTGCAGACCTTCCCATTACCGGGTCACAGCTCAGCTGGCATCAGCCTGGCATGGCACCCACGCTACAGAGTGGGCAGCGGGTGTGAGCCTCCTAGTGCGTATGACATCTCAGCAGAGGAGGAACTGATGAGGTGCCACCTATTCTGAGTCTCAGAAGGCCTCACGCCCGGGTAGCCTGCGGGTCTCACCTGTCTGTCCTTTAAGTCCAGGAGAACCCGGGACTCCAGCCATGCCTGTTATTCCGGGAGAGCCAACTTCACCTTCGGTTCCTTTCTCGCCGAAGAACCCCTTGATTCCTGGAACCAAAGATTCACCTCTTAGAGAAAGCCCCAGACTCGTGTCAGCCAAGCTCAGCCCCTGTGCACCTCAAATGCTGCTGTTGGCCGGTGCGCTCGTGTTTCCGCACGGGGACAGCTGTCTGCACAGGGCTTAGCTCTTCCTCCTGCCCCCCTCCAAGGCTGAGGCAGAGACCTCCAAGATGCCGTTCAGTCACCTCTTCCACACCTACACCGTCAGGCCTGAGCAACGGACCAACAGATACCGGGGTGACAAGAACCCCAAGCCTAGGAAAAAAATCACTGTCGCCTTTGCTTGTCTTGTCTGATGCACCACTGGGCCTGGGGGAAGTCAGCTGCCACGCCGAGAGAACCTTCCAGTAGCCATGGGAGGGCCACGTGGCCAGGGGCACAGGCCTCTGCCAACAGCTGGTGATGCACCATCTTGGAGAGGAACCTTCAGCCCATCACCTTTGGATGACCACAAGCCTGGCCACCATCACTACAGGGGTCTCTCGAGAGCAGCTGGGCTGGGACCACACTAGGTGGATGTGGCAGCGGCCTGCACTTCCCATTCTGGAAAGCGGAGCCTGGGAAATCCCAGAGCAAAGCAGTAAGGAGAAAGAGGAATCCAAAATGATTCCTGATGTCACCCTTGGGCATCCACAGCCACACACACTCAAGTGCCCTCTGATACACGCATTTGCACACACATACAAATACAGACACATACACAGATACACATTCCATACACACACATGAAAGAAATATATATTAAGAAGAAGAAAATCCCATCCTCGCAGGAGACTTGTGACCTCGCTCTGGGAACTGGTTTGCTCTGGGGGGATCCTCGGCCTCCCTCTCACACAGGGTGGAAGTTGGTGGCCAGACCCATTCATGTTCCTCTTACTTGTAGGAAAACGGGACCCCTTTCCGGGGGAGATAGCCACTCACCATCCTGGACCCACAGTTCTGAGCTGTGGTCTCTGTTATGGCCCCAAGGAATGGAGGGGACACCTGGGCCTATGGCTAACAGACCCCCCTTATTCCAGAGTGAGAACACAGGGGTTCTTGGGCGGAGCTTCTCCCTGACACTGTAAGTGAACCATGAAGTCATGACGGTGACATGTGGGGGGGCACCCCATTGGCCCAAGGCAGCCCTAGCCAGCTCGAGCCTGCAGCGGGCGTCCCAGGAGCGCATCAGCAGGGAGGAAAGCCACTGGAGAGCAGCTGAACCCCACCGTGGGTTCCGAGGCTGCTGATCTGCAAGGCTGAGCGCTTCTACCCTGGCCACTCGTGGGGAGAGAGCCCGGCTGGCATGTCCTGCTGGCCCCCACACTGATGGCCAGACTCCTTCCTCCTACCAAGAAGGTCAGGGCTCCAGGTGACTTAGGCACTGTGGGGTCCCCAAGACAGCACTCCAGGGGAGCCACCAGTCCCCCGCCTCTCGGGATGTCACTGGGGCAGGAGTTTTGACGCTTACAGAGATGCATGAAGAGCTGCACTACCCAGGGCCTCAGATGTGGGAGGCCGCAAGCTGTCCCGCTGTCTTGCCACGGAATGGCCCGATGGCCACGCCCCCCTCAGATCCTCTGCTGGCCCCTGCTCTCTGCCCACTGTGCACCCTTCTTGTGCCCGAATGTCCCAGCAGCCGAGGCCGTGGCTTGCTTTCCTTGAGTTACGTGGGCTGCTGCGCCCCAGGAACAGGGGCTGCTTGTGACGTTAGTTACTTAGAAGGGGGAGGACAGAGAGTTCCCGGGTTGTCTAAAGCATGATTCAGGGGTCCTTGCCCTCGGCCTTGAAGACCTCAGCCGTTGTCAAGTCTTCTCTGCTCTTTACCAAGCACTGAGACCCGGGGCCAGCCAGGTGCAAGACAAAGCTCGGGCGACCGGTGATGGTGCAGAAACAAGTAATTTGCATACCTGGAGTCCCCGTGAGACCCCGATCCCCCTTCTGGCCTGGGCTTCCGGGTAAGTTTATGGTGTCGCCAACATCACCTGTGATGTGCAGAAAGGGGGTTGAGGACAGCTGCGAGCCTTCTGCTGTGCAGGGCTCTCAGCGAGCCCGATCGGCTCCCACTGGCCGAGCCACGCCCAGGTCTGCCGGCCCTGGAGGGTCCAGGCGCTGAGCAGTGGACACCGTTCACTTCCCCAGGGACACTCACCGAAGTCTCCCGTAGGGCCGATCTCTCCAAAAATGCCTGTTCTCCCTGGGGCACCCATTTCACCCTAGGACAGAGTCAGACGACACCGTCTTAGCCCGTGGCGGGGCAGTGGAGGTGGATGGACGCTCAGGCCGCCCGTATGTGGACACAGGCCCGCTGCGCCTTACGCTGCCTCCTGCCGACCTGACACTTGACCTCTCTGATCTCATAACAACGCGGGGGGGGGGGGGGAGGAACTCACAGGGCAAGCTGGGCAGAGACACTGCGACGTCAGTACTGACTGTCAACTTGGTGAGGTTCACAGTTACCATGGGAACATACCTCTGGGCTACGTGTGAGGGAATTTCTAGATGGGAATGGGAAGACCCGTCCTAGTGCACGTGTGGGCTGCACCATTCCCCGGGCCGGGATTACAGATGGAACAAAAGGAAAGCGAGCTGAGCGCCAGCTTCTTCTTTGTGCCTGACTGTGGCTGTAAAGTGACCAGCTACCTCGCGCTCCTGCCGCCGCCTTCTCCATCCCCACGGACCGAACCCCTGAACTGTGAGCCAAACGGAGCCCTGCCTCCCTAGGCTGCCTCGCTCCTGCCGCCGCGCCGTCCTAAGCTGCTGTGGTCGGTATTTTTGTCACAGCAACGGGACAGGTGAGACGCAGGTAAGACTCACCCGGCTTCCTGTGAATCCTGGGAACCCAGCAATTCCAGGCGGGCCAGCTACTCCGGGGAATCCCGGCAAGCCCGGCGAACCCGGGACGCCAATGTCACCCTTGATGCCTTTGACGTGGCCTGGCCTTCCGGGGAGCCCCGGGATCCCTGCCAGCCCAGGAATCCCTGGCATTCCTTGGATTCCTGCAGGAGGAGCCCAGTAAGGAAGGCGTGGGCAGGTATGACCACCCTCCCCAAGCTGCAGCCACGGAGCGTGGGACCCTCCGCAAGCTGCAGCCGTGCAGCGTGGTGGGTGCACAGCATTCAGTGTTTAGCAGCAGAAGGGAGCTGCTGTGCCTCAGTGAACCCCCAGGTCCCCCTGTGGAGGCGCTGGGCTGGGGACATAAAGCAACAGCTGGCGTGGCTGGGGTGGGGTCCGGGAGCGAAGCCAAGCTGACCAGGGCGATGTCCTACCTTTCAAGCCCAGGTAGCCTTTCAGACCCATGGGTCCTTCGTCTCCTTTCTCCCCTTTAATGTCCTTCATCCCTGGCAGGATGATGGGTGGTGGTCCTGGGGGGCCAGGCTCTCCGCGGTTTCCTAAAGGGAAGGGACGCCATCATTTTCTGCGGCCCCAGAACCACGCACGGTGCAGGCGGAGGCGATGCTGGGCCTCTACCTCCCCCAAAGCCCGAGAGGCCATGGACCGAGGTCCCTGAAACCAGACGGACTCTGAGGAGTCAGCAGGACCATGGGGCACCTCTCTAGTCCCAGAGGGCTGGGGTGCGTCCGAGGGCCCGTGTTCTGTCAAGAGCCCGCTCTCACTAAGCATTCTCGCATCCAGCCAAGGAGGCCAGGAAGGCCCCGCTTGCCCCCGTGTGTTCAGAAGACACGGACAGAGGAGGCGATGGGAGCCAGGATCCCCGACTCCAGTTGTGGAGCCTCGTGTAAGGGAGCAGGCCAGCGTGGCTCTCCTGTGGGGGGTCCAGCCCGGCTCTCCTGTGGGGGGTCAGCCCAGCTCTCCTGTGGGGGGGTCCAGCCCCGCTCTCCTGTGGGGGGTCAGCCCGGCTGTCTGTGGACACTGAGAGCTGCGGAGGGGACAGTAATACAGGGAGGAGTGTGGCAGGACGCGCTGGTGGGGTAGTGAACTTGTGAGGAGGCAGGTGGGGGTGGGGCTGGCAGCTGCCAGCTGGGGACTGGCCTGGGTGCTCCTCGCAGGAGGGGCAGCTGGTAGGTGAACTGTGACTGGGTGACGATTCTCTCGTCACGCTTTGCTGGCGTCGAGGGCCAGGCTGGAGCCGAGGGTCGCACACTGAAGTGGCCCCGTCCTTTAGTGCTTGGCATCTGGCACAGGGGCAGACGTGCCAGGACCTTGTGCCAGGAGGGTGGAGGAGCCTGGCGAGCTGAGGGGCTCGTGTGGACTCAGGTGAATCGCGTTCCTGATTTAGCCTAATTTTTAACTTTTGTTTCGTTCTGTTGCTTTGAGACTGGATCCCACGTAGCCTAGGCTGGCCCCAGCCTTGCGTAGCTGAGGCTGACCTTGAACTCCTCAGCAGATCCCACCCAGAGGGGGACGACCACGCGTGAGGGGATCCTGTTTATTCATTTCTGTGGCGCTCCTGACATGGAACCAGGGCTGCCTGCAGTCCTTCTTCATGCCTTTCTTAAAAAAACTTTATTGATTGATTGTGTGTGTGTGCTGTGAGTGACAGCTCTGTGGTGGCTGATTCTCTCCACTGTGTGGGTTCCGGGATTTGAACTCAGGCCATTAGACCTGGCGCAGTCACCTTCA
Organism: Typhlomys cinereus; assembly: GCA_023101885.1. NCBI lineage: Eukaryota > Metazoa > Chordata > Mammalia > Rodentia > Platacanthomyidae > Typhlomys > Typhlomys cinereus. Next base: position 3,213,340 of record JALPQD010000243.1, on the reverse strand, counting down.
CCTGCTGAGCCATCTCTGGACCCTTCTTTTTTTTTTTTGACAGTCTTTTTTTTTTGTTTTTAACCAAGTTTCCGAGGCTAGACTTGAACTCACTCTGTGGCCCTGGAGGCCTTCAGATTGTGATCCCCCTGCCTCACCTCCTGAGTGACCGCAGACACCATACCATGGGTCGTTATCCTCTGTCACGTGTGTGTGTTATGTGCACACCACAGGATTTATTATCCTAATCATTCCTCCTCCTGCTTCCTTTCTTCCCTCACTACCTCTTCCCCTTTTTCATGCTATGTATAATCACATGAAAAGATATTAAATCATAGATCTAGAGTCCACAAATGAGAGAAACATATGATTTTGCTCCTCTGAGTCTGGCTAATTTCCCCGCAGGCTGACCCCCATCTTGCTCAGTGGCGCCCCCGATCAAGCAGCGTACCTTTAACACCCGGCTGGCCGGCTGGGCCCTTCAGACCAGGCATTCCGAAGAATCCCGCCTCTCCTTTGGTTCCGGGATGCCCAGGTCTGCCCCTGATTCCCGCCATGCCTTGGAAACCAGCCATTCCAGGCGAGCCTCGATCCCCTTCGAGGAAAAGGGAGAGGCGGTGAGCAGAGGCCCGCGTGGAGCTCATCCCCCCCTTTCTGTCTCTGTGACTGTGCTGTGCACCTGACAGATGTTAAGCTCCTTGACCTAAGCAGAGGTTTCTGGAGACCTGGGACCCCAAGCAGTGGGCATCCGGGGGATATGCTAGGGCTCGGCTATCTGCAGATGTGACACGGGGGAAAAGCAGGCCCGTCTGCGTCCCATGGGAGGGGTGGCCCAGGGGCAGCGGCCCATCGGGGGTGGCGCAGGTCCCAGAGATGAATGTGACATGCTCGCTGCATGGACGGCACGAGGGCCGTGAGGGGAACGAGGTGCCTGCAGCAGCCCCAGCTTGAGCGCTCCGCTCGGGGCTGTCTGAGCTCGGGGGGCGGAAGGGACCCCAAGGCCAGGTGTCTGAGAAAATCACCCTCAGCCCGGCTGAACGGGGCCACCTGGAAATGTCTGGGTGTCAGCAGTAACCTCCCTTCTCAGGCACGATCAGGTTTCTTGGTCAGGTGACAAACTGGCATTTTGAGGTGCATCATTTCCACCAGAATCTAAGTGGCATTGGCCCACTGCCCGGGTACGTGAGGCCAGCCTCCCACCAGCTGAGGGATGGGGGGGTGCCCGGCACAGCTGCCTAGGCCAGTGAGACCCACACTTACCTTTCTGTCCGGGGATACCGGGCATCCCCTCCATCCCTTTGAATCCGGGGCTTCCTGGTTGACCGCGGCCTCCCGAGAAGCCAGCATCGCCTCTGTCTCCAGACAGACCCTTCTTGCCCACGGGGCCAGGAGCGCCCATGTCGCCAGGCTCTCCCCTGTCACCGGGAAGACCTGCCACAGAGGAGTATTGAAATGAAAGAATTTCTCTTGGGCGCATTCGAGCCGCGAGCCGCAAACGCTCCACAAGATGGACTTGGAAGGAAGTGGCCTGGCGTGTGACCCTGCGGGGCTGGACTGTCTGGAGAGGTTGCTGTCCGACGCTGGAGGCTGACCGCGGACACGGCAGTCCAGTGAGCCTCCCCAGTGAGCGTCCCGGCCTCCGCGCTGGATGGCGGGAGGGCAGAGGACACCGCAGGCCTGGACGGAGATGTCACCTAGGCCAGCAGCCTCCTGATGGGGCCAGACGGCTCCCCGACTCCCTCCGGCCTCCCCAACGCCCCTTCTCAAAGCAGAGCAGAGCTTTGGACGTTCTGCAGTGGGATCTCCTTGTCTCTAGTGACATCACATTTAGACTCCCCGACCCCTCGAGACACGGCGGGAGCTTATGTTGAGCCGTCTTCTCAGGCTGCTTAAAGTCCCTTTTCTGAAATATAGGACCTATTCTTGGACACCCCCTCCCGCCCCCATCCGACTACTCCTGAGGGCTCCTTGGGGCACAGTGTGAGGTCAGCACCACTGGGGCCCTCCACCTTACTGGGGTGCTATGTCTTACCCAGAAGGCCCGGGGAGCCCGGCAGCCCCAAGGGCCCCTCTTGGCCAGGAGCCCCTGGGAATCCGTGTTGTCCTGGAGGGCCAGAAAGTCCGGGCTGGCCTGACGGTCCCGGGAGGCCCAGCTCGCCCTTGAGCCCCGGCATTCCGGGCATCCCTGGGGTTCCTGCAGGGAACAGAGTCAAGAGCTGTGAGTCACCTCCGTTCTGTGCACCACCGACTGACTGGTTCTAGATGATTCCTACCCCCTCCCCACCCTGTGCGCCCTTCCGCTCTTCGCCCTGCGCGGTTCTGCTGAGCAAGCGGCGTGCGACCCGATCCGTGACTCAGCGCAGTGGGCTGGGAAGCTCCCGCATTGCTCGCTGCTGGCCACAGGGCTACCGCGTGGCTGACCAAAGGCTTGCAGGACGCGCGGGGACCCGGCGCAGAGCAGCAGGACTGCAGCCTGCGCCCCGTGTCTCCCCACCTCGGAGCAGGGCAGCAGAAAGGCTCTCCCACCCCGCCCCACCCACGGTCTAGTGGCTCACCTGTGAATCCAGGCGCCCCCATCTCTCCGGGGAGACCTTTCAGCCCGGGTTGTCCTGGTAGCCCGACGTCTCCTCGGGACCCAGGCTGGGCCCCGAGAACTTCTCCTGGGATGCCCCTGTCCCCAGGGGGCCCGGCTGGCCCTGGAAGCCCGGAGGGGCCTGGGAGTCCATCGGAGCCAGGGGGGCCTGTGGCACCTTTGGATCCTCGGGGTCCCATGAATCCTGAAAGGAAGTAAGAGTGGTCTCCTCAGTCATAGGTCACCCCGTGTGACTGAACTGTGATGTCGGCCTGGCTGGGTAGAGAAAAGCCTGTGTGAGCTTGGGGCGCAACGTGGACCTAATCCCCGGGTCCGTCCCTTCGAGGAGCAACAATACAGCAGCATCACTGGGAGGTGGTGACAGGGAGGGGATGGGACCCGTGGGAAGACCATGGGGTATGTCCTTGGGGCTATGCCTTGCCCGGGTCTCCTCACGTATCTCCCCTTTCTCTGCTTCGGGCATCACGGTGTGACCCGTTGGGCTCTGCCACGCCCTGCACACCACGATGCGCCGATGCCTTGGAATCCTCATGCGCTTACGTTGTTCTTAGACATGGTGGCCACTGAGATGGAAAGTGACTACCATAGAGTGGGAGCCTGTGCTTGCTTTTAGGATAATCTCCAGAGAGGGCCACTGTCTTAGAGGCAACCTCCTGTCCCCGTGACCTATGTGGGTGTCTTCTGCAATACCCAGCGCAATGGTAATGCTGTAAAAGTCAAGCATCTCCGCTCTCTCAGGAACGAGGAGACCCATATCAGTGAGCATGTGTCACAACAGTTTCTGTGGGGACAACCGAGCTGGGGTGCCACACTGGCCCTTTCGGCAGCCTCAGGGCACGAGGAGCCCCCCAACTCACCTGGGGGTCCTGGGAATCCTTCACGACCGGGGTCTCCGGGGAAGCCCTTGGGGCCTGGCGCTCCCTCAGCTCCTGGGACTCCTGGTATCCCTCTGAGGCCTTTGACACCTACACCCAAGGAAACCACAACCCCGTCGGAACCCACGAGGACAAAAGCGGCCGGGTCCAGCTGCGCGTGACCCATCGCACCAAGAGGCTGCAGCAAGGGCTGAGTGTGGGGCAGGAGTGCCGCTTTCAGCCTGGGGTTCGTTGGGTGGCACCCATCCGCCTCTAGCACACGTGTGGACAGACCTTGGCCATGGCTAATGGCCAAGACAAGAGGAAAGGGGACCCAGGAGGCAGAAGAGACCCGAGGTTGTGAGGCGAAGGCTGCGTGTTACCTATGGCGCCTGGGGGTCCTGGCCGGCCGGGCGAGCCCTTGGGGCCTCCAAAGCAACCTGGAGAGAAGGGGGAGAGGGGGTCAGCTGGAGCACTGGCTGAAGTCTCGGGGCCGGGCACTGCTGGGGCGGAAAGCAGCCGGGAGGAGGCGCTGTGTTCAGATCCTGATGCTACTACTGAAACTGGACCTGAACCACTGAAAGCTTCATCTCCTCAAGATGCGCAGGAAAAGCCCCCATCTGAGCAAATCAGTGAGGTTGCTTCCCACAGATGTGCGGGGGCGCGTTCTCCCGCCCGTCAGCTGATGGACAGGGCTTGTGCTCCCACAAGGACCTCGCTTCCCCTTCGTGAGTCTGAGCTTTTCAGAGCAAGCCCGGCTGCGAGTGGCACAGAGCCAAGTTAGATCAGAGCTGCACACGCTCCCAGCTGGTGTGGCTGGGCTGGTGACATTCGGTCAGGCTTTTCCCTGTGTCTTTTAAGAAAGTTGCTCCATAAGGCATACGCTTCTCGTCTGTGTGAGCACATGGCCCAGCTCCTGCTGCGCCCAGTGGTACGAGGCTTCAGTCTGACTTGGAGCCCGCAGCGCTGTCCAGCGGGAAAGGACTTCTTGCGAGACAGGGCCAGCCTGGGCCTCTGTCGCCCACGCAATGCACAGTTTACAAGCCACTCTGCAGGGGCTGTGGACACCAAGGGTATCTGTCCACTCTGGACCGGCTTTACGTTCAGGACGCTTCAGAAGGCAGAGCCAGCCAGGCTGGCTTCTCCACCGCGCACAGCACTGTGGGTTACAGCGCCTTCTTGTGCATGAAATGTCATGGTTTCCTTCTTTCCACCTGTCCTCCATAGCCCGCCGGCTAACACAATCCTGGATCTTGGACCTCACCAGAGTTCCTGCATCTTCAAGACCCTAGGCTGGGGGGTACCTAGGCTTGGCATTCTTCTGAAACCCAGCTCCCCAATTCTCGTCCTCCTGAAAAATGATGTAGCCTCTTGGCCTTTAAGCCAGAGCTCATCCATAGGGTTCTGGCCCATCTGCTGGGCTTGCTTGGCCTGCATCCCATGACTTCCTGCTCCAACCTTGTCTGGGGGTGATCTCCGTGTTAGCGCATCTGTGGTTCCCATCATTCCAGCCCTTGTTCATGGGGTGATCTCCGTGTTAGTGCATCTGTGGTTCCCATCATTCTAGCCCTTGTTCATGGGGTGATCTCCGTGTTAGTGCATCTATGGTTCTCATCCATTCCAGCCCTTGTTCATGGGGTGATCTCCATGTTAGTGCATCTGTGGTTCCCATCATTCTAGCCCTTGTTCATGGGGTGATCTCCGTGTTAGTGCATCTGTGGTTCCCATCCATTCCAGCATTTGTTCATGGGGTGATCTCCGTGTTAGTGCATCTGTGGTTCCCATCCATTCCAGCATTTGTTCATGGGGTGATCTCCGTGTTAGTGCATCTGTGGTTCCCATCCATTCCAGCACTCATTCATAGCTTCGCCAGACTTTTCTTGTACATGTGCATGTATATGGGGTAGGGGGGCCATGTGGGGTTCAGCTAAAGCAGACAGGAAACTAGCCCTGGTTTTGCCCACATGTTGGTCACACCAGCTGGCATCAAGTCACACATCTTACTGTCCAGGACGAGACAGTCCAGAGCCACGTGCCCCTGGCACTGTACCTGGCTGGGTGACCTCTTGCTGGCCACTTCCAATGGGTCTTTTCACATCTGAGTCACAATCTGGAGGGAAAGAAAGAGGGAGGCAAGATTGTCATCCCTGACAGGCACTGACTTGGCCATGGATTGTATGTCTGTCAGGGCGCACATACATGCTGGAGTGTGCATGCATGTGCGGTACTGGGGAGTCTGGGGGGTGGCCAGAGAATCAGGCCCATGTCTGAATGTGTGTGCCCCAGAATGAAAGTTCTGGGCTCCAGCTGCTGAGCGGAGCTGGCTGTGGGCCCAGAAAGTCCTTCACATGCTGAGAACAAATTCACGCTCTGTCCCCGTCTGACTCCGTGGGAACACGTACGGGGGGTGTGGAGGGCCAGGGAATCTAGAGGTGCTGACTGGTGTCCCAGAACTCTGGAAGATGTTGGGAAGACTCCTTCATACCTATTAGTCCTGGGGTTCCTGGCAGACCTGGAGGGCCGGGGAAGCCTGGTGGGCCGGGCAATCCAGCATCACCAGGGAAACCACGCTGGCCTTTCGGGCCTGGCAAGCCGAGTCCTGGGGGACCTATTTCCCCTGGGAAGCCCTTGGTTCCGGGTATGCCGGGGTAGCCAGAGTCCCCTGGGGGGCCTTTGATCCCATCACCCTGCAAGAGAATCCGGGTTATTGCTTTAATTACATTCCAACATTGGAGTCAGTGGATTTTCCCATTTCCCTGGATTCTAGGCCTGGGCCCAGGACAGATGGACAGGCGGGAGCAGGAGCCCCGCCATGGCCTGAGCGCCTCTCAGCTCAGGTTGGACTTTCAGAGCACAAAAGACAACACAGTGGAGGATCCTGGGAGATGCACATGCCTATTCCCTTCCATTCCTGTT
>JALPQD010000243.1:3186998-3204498 GCA_023101885.1 Typhlomys cinereus | reverse complement strand
CCTTCATCCCGTGCACTCCGGGGACACCTGGCTGTCCCCGCTCACCTGGGAAGAGTTGGGAGGTGAATCTGCTGCTACGGAGACCCACCGAGTCAGGGACTAGGCCATCCACTCGTCACAGGAGACTGACCTTTGGTGGTGGCCATTCTGGAGTCGCCTTTTATTCCCTTGGGACCAGGAGCTCCGGGGCGGCCTGGGGCGCCCTGTGGACACAAACACATACATGTCTTTCCCCCCTTAGCCTGCTCAAGGTAAAGTCCTCAGTGGATGCAATTGGTGGGCAATCTCGTGCCCGAAAGAACTTATCATGCCAGAAACATGCTGGCGGTGGGCTGTTGGCAAGTGGACGCCAGCTGCCGTAGCTGGCATGGCGGTGAGCCTGGATCGCTGGCAGCAGCACTGCGACATGGGTTTAAAATAATTGAAATGTGATGGGACTAGCTGAGTGGTTACCAGTGGGAACACAACACCTCGATTCTTGGTGTGCGATGTGTGAAGCAGGTCTCCTGGCATTCAGCAGCATGCGCCAGTGAGCGATGTGCCCACGGGTGCAACCCTGAGACAGCTAACTGTGGCCTGCACTTCACAAGGATGCCAAGGGTTCTCAGAGCTGGCAACGTTAAAAGCATTGACTAACAACCAAGGTTGCCTAATTGTGACCACAATCTCAGAATCCGGCAGGAAATGGACCTTCTAGTACAAAGGACGCGCGGGTCGCTTACTATGTAGATTTAAGCGAAGCTAAGGCCCAGGGGAATGTGCTTCAGATGCAGCGTTCTCCGGGGACTCTCCAGCTGCACCGTGGAATTGAGCAGAGCTCGTCCAGGAAGCAGAGCTGCTCGGGACGGTGAAGGACACATCTTGGTGATGCTATTTAAGAACATGGGAACTCTGAATGTTGGGCTAATGAAATGGAATGTTGTATGTGATTGTGAACTCCCTGCTAGCGAATTCCATGGGAATTTGTTTATTAATTTAACTCTTTGTAGGAAAGGGCGACATTCCTTTGGTGTCTAGAACAGCGTCTCACACACAGATGGCGTTTGCTAGATATTAATCAGCCAACTTCTGTGCTTCAAGCACTCTGTCAGACTCTATCTGTACAAATATTTAAAACAAACAAGCAATCAGCTTACTAACCAACTAATTAGCCTACTACCCTTCCATTCAACACTCATCCATTCATCCAGGCAATTAACCACGCTTCAGGCTATGGCTAAACCAAACTAATTATCTTCACACCTTTCATACCCCTCATCCATCCATCCATCTATCCATCCATCCATCCATCCATTCATCCATTCATCCTTCCTCCTTTCGCCTGCCCATCCAGGTAATCAACCATGCATTCACAATCCATCCACCCATCTATCTAGGCGACCATTTAGCCACCTTTGTTTGTCCATTTGTCTAATTACCCACCCACCCACCCTACATTCATCTAGCCACAACCACATTCATCAACCACAACCACAAGTATCCCCAAATTCCTACTGGACGGGAGTGCCACGTACAGAGACAAAGAATCAAACCCAGCCTAGCAGACAGAGCCAGAGGTAGCTTAAGAAAGGCTCTGTGGGCGCTGTGCATACAAAGGAACAGACGTGTGGCTGATCTATGGGTTTCGGGGCATGAAATACAATCCATTTGTCTTCTGAGAGAGTCAACGAGTCAGCTCGCGTGGGCAGAGGGCGCGTGTGATTCTCACCGCATGCGCACTTTTTACTGCTTACATAGCGGTGGCTCGCAGACAGTACTGTCTCTTTTTAGTGAGGTGGGGTCTTGATGAGCCCAGACTGGCCTCACATTTGTGATCCTCCTGCCTCATCCACTCAAGTGCCACCTTTCAGTTGGAACAGTCTTTCGAATTGTGATAAAATAAGCAGCTATCATGTCCTGCTGGATTTTCCCTATTTATTGTCTGAGAAAACCTAACAGCAACCAGGTGTTTGGGTCTCATCTCTGCTTGCAAAGCTCCCACTCCAAGGGGCGGCCAGGAGTCCCCACCCTGGCCCAGCGACTCCCTAAAATTCTCTCTTGTGGTGCTATGAGATAGACTGCTCAAACTGTCCCGAGATCTTGTTTCCTCTGCTGGTGAAACCGTAAGGCGATGCTACAGTCAGGCGTGGTGCACCCCTGAAGCCCCAGCTGACCACAGGCTAGGAGAAGGGGGCTGGGGGCTGAGGCAGGAAGAATGCTGGGAGGCCGGCCAGGCTGACAGGGGAGGCCCAGCCCGAACAAAGCCACAGTGAAGCAGACAGACACAAAACAATGGATTTTGCTCTACAAATCCCTGTAGGTCTCTTAAAAGGACAGTACAAATCCTGTGCCTGTGTCTGAAATTTGCTGTGAAAGCTGTGGTTAGGAAAACCCTGCTGTGAAGAAGGATCTACACTGGTTAATCTTTCTGTAAGATGTAGAGTGCGGGCCGCCTAGCCAATACTCCAGGGAATCCCCGGAGAGGGATCAGAGGGGGATCTTACGCCTTCCTACAAATGTTCATGACTCATCTTGGAGTCTCCTTTTTTATCGAGTGAAGACAGGCTGCACAAAGTGCTAAGTCAGTTTTCACTAAATGCAGCGTTCGGTAAGTACAGTGCTTTTCCATCCAAAATGATAGCTGGTCTATTCAGCGAGGTAAGTTGTGCTCTGAGGACGTCACTGTTGGAAAACGTCAGTTCAGTGTCTTAGTATTTCCAGCGGGGCCTTGCGCCGTGAGAACGGCTGGCTATAGAGTGTGGTGCTCCCCAGCCCCTTCTAGCCTGAGGTGCTGCCCGGCACGGCCAGGCCTGCGGGTTCTGCACCTGCCGACCCCCCTCGGCCCACATCCGCTTTGCTCTCCCTGCAGCGTGTGCCGAGCGACGGCATTTCGATTGTTCGCACTTGCTTTTTCTTCTGTGAATGGCGCCTTCTGCATGCGCTTCTCTGGAGGATCCCGGGGGCCCCCTGGGTCTGGGGGAGCCCCACGCCTTTAACTTTTTTTTGAGCCTGTGCAGGACTGCCTTCCACATTCCAGTCTGGCCAGTACAAGCTTTGAAGTTTAAGTTGGAGCAGCGGCGGGGGTGGGGAATGGAGGCGGGGTGGGGGGTGGGGCACAAGTGGGCCCACCACAGGGCCTGCCAAGCGGGTCACGCTGACCACTGGGGGACGCTGTTCCCTCACCTTGAACCCAGGGAATCCAGGAATGCCATGCACGCCGGTGTCTCCTGGTTGTCCTTTCTGCCCCTGGTGCCCGCTGACACCTGGAAAACCCTTGGGTCCTGGCAGTCCCGGAAGACCTCTGGTGGACAGGTCACACTTGCAGTCCCCAGCGTCACCTGCAGTGTGTGGGATGGAGAGTGAAATTAGTCCTGAATTACCTGAGGGAGACATGGTGAGGGGGTTGGCGGGAGGAGGGAAGGGGGAGGAGGGAGAGGGAGGAGGCAGAGGGAGGAGGGAGAGGGAGGAGGGAGAGAGAGGAGGGATGAGAGGAGCAAAGGGAGGAGCAGAGAGAGAAGGGAGAGGGAGGAGCAGAGGGAGAAGGGAGAGGGAGGAGGCAGAGGGAGGAGGGAGAGGGAGGAGGCAGAGGGAGGAGGGAGAGGGAGGAGGGATGAGAGGAGCAAAGGGAGGAGCAGAGAGAGAAGGGAGAGGGAGGAGCAGAGGGAGGAGGGAGAGGGAGGAGGTGGTAGAGGGAGGAGGGAGAGGGAGGAGGGAGAGGGAGGAGTTGAGAGAGGAAGGAGAGGGAGGAGGGAGAGGGAGGAGGGATGAGAGGAGCAAAGGGAGGAGCAGAGAGAGAAGGGAAAGGGAGGAGCAGAGGGAGGAGGGAGAGGGAGGAGGTGGTAGAGGGAGGAGGGAGAGGGAGGAGGGAGAGGGAGGAGTTGAGAGAGGAAGGAGAGGGAGGAGGGAGAGGGAGGAGGGATGAGAGGAGCAAAGGGAGGAGCAGAGAGAGAAGGGAAAGGGAGGAGCAGAGAGAGAAGGGAGAGGGAGGAGCAGAGGGAGGAGGGAGAGGGAGGAGTTGAGAGAGGAAGGAGAGGGAGGAGGGAGAGGGAGGAGTTGAGAGAGGAAGGAGAGGGAGGAGGGAGAGGGAGGAGGTGGTAGAGGGAGGAGGGAGAGGGAGGAGGTGGTAGAGGGAGGAGCAGAAGAAGGAGGTAGAGGGAGAAGGGAGAGGGAGAAGGTAGAGGAAGGAGGGAGAGACAGGAGGAGGTAGAGGGAGGAGGAGGTAGAGGGGGGCAGAGGGAGGGGCAGAGGGAGAAGCAGAGGGAGACTGCTGTCTGCTTTGGGGGGACGCACACATCTGAGATGAGCAAAGTGAGGCAAGACATAGTCTCTCTGCAGGGCTCACTGGGGTTCAGATTCTGCTCTGATGTTTACGACTAGACTTAACACCGGAGCCCTTCATGGATAACCGGGCAGAGCCGAGGAGCTTCTCGAAGCTGTGAGGCTGCCATCAGCAGGCTCAGGGCTGGCGCGGGGCGGGCCGCAGCAGCCCAGGGTGGAGGTGGTAGTCTCGAAGGCTGGGTCACCAGTGAGTCCGGAGACCTCTCTGGCATGTCATGGGGGGCCTAAGGGGACATGCTGGTCGAGGGGTCGCCCCTCTCAGACCCAGCTGATGCACACTGGGCCCAGCAGATCTGAGGGAGTGCTGCCGGTCCTCAGGGTCACGTGACCCCGTGGCAGGCACGCACGCTTCCCACAGCCCACACGCGTCAGTAGGTCAAGGTGGGTGTGCTCCATGCTTTTTACGGGGGTCCCCGTGCACAAGGGAAGAGAGGAGTGCTGGCTGAACGTGCACAGAAGGCTGGCCTGGAGGGGCGGGCAGGTGCTCTTTAAGGGGGTTCTGCAGGACAGCGCTCAGGTTAAGCCCTCGGGCTGATCAGCCTCAGCCTCCGGAAGAGCTGCTGGAAGACCCCGTGAGGAAGCAGAATGGAGGACAGGAGGAGTCGACGACACCGGCCACTTCCTCTGCCTCCCACTAGCCGCGTGGGCGTGGGGAGAGGCCGTGACACAGGCACGTGACTTTCCAAGGCTGAGCGTCAGGAGATACTCATGATCAGAAATGCTTCTTTCAATTTTGAAATGTCTCATAAACCTAACGAGGTACCTCGGAGAGAAGACTCGCTTCTAAAAATACGAACGTCTTACGTAGTCAATTTTGTTCAAAATTTTTCGTGCAGTTGTGTTCTGACTGTGACCTATCACATGACTCCAGGTTGTCACGTGACACCAGGTGTGGACTGTTCCATTGCAATATCTTATGGGCACGTGGAAAGTTTTAGATTTTGGATCATTTTGGATTTCATGTAAGAGAGACTCAAACTGACTTTCAAACAAAGGATAAGGTGAGGGGGACTCAAGCCCGCATGTGCCCCTGGGTCCCCTCCTTCCCTTGAGTTCCTTACCTTTCCATCCTTTCTGCCCTCGGAGGCCTGGGACCCCGGATTCCCCAGGATAGCCCATTTGTCCTTTTGCTCCTTTTAGGCCAAACAGGAACCCTAAGAAAACCCACAAGATGGAGTGTTAGTATGCAAACCGTGAGAGGCTCCATTTCCCAGCGCCTGGGAGTCCCAGGTCTATCCCAGCATCTCTGTGGCAGAAGCTAGAGTGTCTCTGTGACCACAGCCCTCAGGCTGGGAAGGAAAGGTGAGTCTGCAAATGTAGCTTGAGTCCAAAGGAAAGGCCTGACTTCTCATGTCGCACTCTGGTCATCTCTGGTTTTTTCCAAAGATCCCCTCACGCCAAAGGGCGGAAAACAAAACCAAGCAGAATTTAAACTCTCCTCGGTCCTTTCCTGGAGTGGATGCGCATGTGCGCTCATGCCTTCTGCCCACCCTCTTTTGCTCACACATATACACACAGTTGCACACTTGGGTTTAGACTAATGAATGTCATCGATTCCTTTGGCCAGCTGGCACCAGGTATAGTTGACTCCACTGAATGACCCCTGACCCCTACCTGCCCCTCATCTCTTCTTCCACTAAGGGTCGCTGTAGTTGTGGTGCCCTGCTAACCCCATCAAGGGGTGTCTGTGATAGGGAAAACCATGTCCAGGGCCAGCAAAATTCCAAGAGGGGACTCTTTGGAAAGAGTGCCGCCTAGCGGTGGGCAGGGTGCCGGGACTCGAGGGAGCAGAGCTGGGCTGTGGAGCATGTAGGGTGGGGTCCTGCGCTTCTCACAGTCGCTGTGGCTCAGGCTGGTCTGATCTAGCAGCGATTCTCCTGCTCAGCCTCGGGTGCTGGCAGTGCCGGCGGAGGCCCTCTGGCTACGACAAACGAAGTAAGCTAAAGTGCGTGTGACCACGTGTCCCACAGGCGTTGAGGGGAGGAGACACCTGTTGCTTTTGGAAAAGCGCAATGAGGTGGGGGGTAATCAAGCCTCGGGGTGGGGGTTCTTACAGAAAGGGGGCGCATGCTGTCACTCATGCATAATTTGATCTGACCACACATATGCACTCATTCAGCCGGTGCGACCTGGCACCTAGGCTGTACTAGGCGGCTTGCCGGGAGCTGCATAGGCCCCCCATACTGAGCCTGTCTGAGGTGTGGGCACTTAGTTAACACGATCAGCAAGCATGCTTAGCGTATGAGCAGGGCTACAAGAAAGAATTGGGGGTGCGACTTTGCGAGGCTGAAGAGTGCAGGGAACCAGCCAGGAGGGAGCGGTGGCGACCTCTGCTGGAGAGAGTCACAACTGCAGGGACCATGGAGGGCTTGGCGGTGCCCCCTGGTCTGAGCACACTGCCGGCTTGTAGCCCGCGGGCACTTGGATCACAGGCTAAGGAGGGAGGCTTGCCACACGCTGCAAGTCCGGCGTGTGGGCGCCTGGGAACCTAGAGGCCCCTGGATTCTGCTGGGGCTCCTGGGACTTGGTGGGGGGACAGAGACACCAGGGGACGTGTTGGACAGGGAGGGATGGGAGCGTGGAGACCCACAGCACCGTGGAGGGCTTTCTGAGACTGGTATCTGTGAAACAGCGCGGGCCATTGTCTATGAGACGATGCACGTGGCTCTGGGCGCACCAGGTTACATTTCCTCAGTTTTTGCCCAGAGCAGGACTTGGAGAGAAGGGGTCAGCAGGAGGGAGAACAAGAAGAAGGGAGAGGCGACTGAGGAGCCCTGAAAATGTCCAGACAGGTGGACGGCATAGTGGAGGGATCAGGGGAGGCTCTGGAGGAGGGGTGACCCCCAAGCCCCATCCATCACTACGGGGTGAGGAGATGGAGGTCGCTCTGAGCCTGGCTCTACCTTATGTCTTCTGCCCTCCTGACCATGGATAAGGAGTGTGGGTCGTAGGTGGAGAGACTCAACCACGGGAGTTCAGGAGCGCTGACAGGAACAGCGACAGCAAATGGACGCCCTGATGCCTGTCCTCCCGGTGGACAGAGACTGTTCCTTGGCACTAGCAAGGAACGTCGAGGTCACCCTGCTGGCCTCAGGGTCACCCTGCTGGCCTTAGGGTCACCCTAGACGATCTTGGGGTCACCCTAGATGATCTTGGGGTACCCTGGCTGGATTTGGGGTCACCCTGGCTGATCTTGGGGTCACCCTGGATGACCTTGGGTGTCACCCTGCTGGCCTCTGGGTCACCCCAGCTGATCTTGGGGTCACCCTGGCTGGCCTCGGGGTCACCCCGGCTGGCCTCGGGGTCACCCTGGCTGTCTCAGGCAGGAGGACGCTCTCTGGCTTGCGTAGCTACAGACTCTCCTGCCGCTGTGCGGCCGTAGTGCATGGACCCTGCGCCTTCTTGCAGACACCTTCTTGTCACTACTGTCCTGTTGGGGTGCTGTGGGGCTCCCTGGGCAGATCGCCACATGCTGACGACGCTGTGCCACGGCAGAGGGACGGTAAGTATGCAGCTGCTGGAGGAGCTGACCTCAGCTGACCTCAGGGACCCGGGGCCAGCAGGGCCAGCTCAGATGTCCTGCTGCAGCCACAGCGGCCACACTCCACCATGCAGGAGCCATGGAATTGCGGCTCCCCTGCGGGTTCCCAGTGCCAGCTGCTGTCGCAGCTTGCATGGACCCCAGCCGTGCCCGTGGCACCCTCTGCCTACTGGACCAGCTCAGAACCACTTAGCAGAAACGTCCGGATGAGGCTGGGTCGGGCTTCATCTGAAGCAGCCCATGCCCCCTACTTACCATCTGGTCCGGGGGGGCCAGCAGCCCCGGGGGCTCCTGGGTACCCTGGCCTTCCGTCAGTTCCTGGTGGGCCGGGATAGCGTGCGGGGAGGCCGGGTTCTCCGGGAAAGCCTTTCGGGCCCATCTCCCCCACCAGGCCTCTCTTATCATCTGAAATGCCAAGTGTTCGCAGCAGGTGAGTGTCCTGATCGCGGAGGATGATTACCTCGACCTCCGTGTCCGCAGGGACCGCGAGGGGGCGACAGGCTTCATGCTCACGCGCAACAGCAGGGGGTGGCCTTGGCGCCCTTCATCAGCTCGCGACAATTATAACCAGTCACCTGCCTAAGGCTGGACCGGGACGGGCGTGTCCTGGGGGACATCAGACAGCCGCTCTGTCCAGGTGGGATCGCGCCGGCCGCACGGCAGGGACCCATCTACCTGGCAGGTGACTACTGTCGCATATCCGCAACGTGCTTCTGGACTTAGGGAGAGCGGAGCCTACTCCATGAGGAAGAGGAGCATGTGATGGGCGGCCGTGCGGCCAGCAGAGCTCCGAGGGCGCATGTCCACACTAGAGCCCAGGTCCCTTCTGACCCACTGAAGTTCTGTTACCTTCATCTTCCAGGGACTGGCCAGGGGGGCCTGTGGGACCGGGGTCTCCTGCCTCGCCGCGGCTTCCTGGTTCGCCATGGGCTCCTGGGAATCCTGGGTCACCTCTGGCACCTGAAACCACGACAGTCCCCACCCCGAGAATCAGACCTCTGCCTAGAGATGGACCCCACCGCAGCACTAAGACCCGCTGTGTGGAGGTCACACAGATACCTGCCCCCACCGAGCTGCGCTTGTTGATTCTCTCTGGGAGGCTCGGAGGGTTCGAATGTTTAATAGAGAGGGTTTCTGAATGCAAGGGTCTCACTCACAGCCTAGCGGGTGAAGATTCCTATAAATGTAAAACGATTGCCAAAGATGCTTAAGGGATTTCAAAGGAGAGGAAGATCTTGAGGAAAGAACTGGAAAATGATAGTGGCCGATGATGAAAACCTGATTGTGCCCTGAGTTCTGGAGGTGTCCATGCACAAGGTTCTGAGTCCAGACAGCACCGTGGCCGCCACAGGCCGGGGCAGGGCGTCCGCAGGGGACAGAGCCGAGGTGGCCAGTCCAGCAGCCTTGCATAGGGGGAGGGGCTGAGGTGGAATGCAGGGACGCTGGGCAGCACACAGCCTGGTCTGAAGGTGCGTGGAATCGACAGGATCGCAGATCCAGTGTCTGGCACGCTGCATGGCTGGGCACAGCAGACCCCCTTCTCTGAGCCCCCAAGCCTCCTTTCACCAGATGAGTAAGTAGAGCAACGCGAAGCGGCGTGCTGTGACAGTTTTCCAGAACATAATTAGGAAAGGTGAGAGGAGGAAGTGTTGCTCAGCTTCGCTGGTCTCCACATCTGCCTGGGAAACACGCAACAGCCTTGGTGTGTCCCCCCCCCACTCCCCACCCCCTGCTGGGAAGAGCAAGAGGCAGCCGCAGGCGCAACCACAAACACCTGGAACGTGGCCAGTAGAGGGAGCTCGTGTGAACAGTGGCCAAGAGCATCAGCCACACGCCTGCCTGGAACTCAAGGCCATCCCCCTGCCTCCACGCCTGCCCCGGAACTCAAGGCCATCCCCCTGCCTCCACGCCTGCCCGGAATTCAAGGCCATCCCCCTGCCTCCACGCCTGCCTGGGCCTGGGGCCATCCCCCTGCCTCCACGCCTGCCCGGAACTCAAGGCCATCCCTCTGCCTCCACGCCTGCCCGGAACTCAAGGCCATCCCCCTGCCTCCACGCCTGCCCGGAACTCAAGGCCATCCCCCTGCCTCCACGCCTGCCCGGAACTCAAGGCCATCCCCCTGCCTCCACGCCTGCCCGGAACTCAAGGCCATCCCCCTGCCTCCACGCCTGCCCGGAACTCAAGGCCATCCCCCTGCCTCCACGCCTGTCCGGAACTCAAGGCCATCCCCCTGCCTCCACGCCTGCCCGGAACTCAAGGCCATCCCCCTGCCTCCACGCCTGCCCGGAACTCAAGGCCATCCCCCTGCCTCCACGCCTGCCCGGAACTCAAGGCCATCCCCCTGCCTCCACGCCTGCCCGGAACTCAAGGCCATCCCCCTGCCTCCACGCCTGCCCGGAACTCAAGGCCATCCCCCTGCCTCCACGCCTGCCCGGAACTCAAGGCCATCCCCCTGCCTCCACGCCTTCCCGGAACTCAAGGCCATCCCCCTGCCTCCACGCCTGCCCGGAACTCAAGGCCATCCCCCTGCCTCCACGCCTGCCCGGAACTCAAGGCCATCCCCCTGCCTCCACGCCTTCCCGGAACTCAAGGCCATCCCCCTGCCTCCACGCCTTCCCGGAACTCAAGGCCATCCCCCTGCCTCCACGCCTGCCTGGAACTCAAGGCCATCCCCCTGCCTCCACGCCTGCCCGGAACTCAAGGCCATCCTCCTGCCCCAGCCTCCTGACTGCTGGGATTTCAGGAGCATGCTTCCGGAAGGATGGATTTTAAAGTCTCTTGTTCCATGTGGTGCTGGAGATCGCAAAGAGGGAAAGTGAGGAATCCTGGTCTCTCAGTGGCATTTTGAAAAATAAAAAATGAAAAACCACCGACATTGATTTAAAGTCATGTTCCTGAACATTCCAAGGGTGTATCCCCATTTGCCACGATCACTAGATCTGGGCCTGGCTCCACAGTCTAGGGTTTGGGAAGATGCAAAGTCGGCTTCACACCCAGGTAGGTCTGAGCTGCTGCGCCCAGGCATCCGGGAGGGCACCTGGGAGACACCTCGGAAACCCTCCAGGCCTCTGCTTCCCTCCAGCGCTCGAGGCCCAGGGAAGATGCTCCCTCTCGGTGTCAAGAGCAGAACGTGTGAGTCTCCTAGAGATGAGGGACCCCCCTGGGGGTGGGGTCCACCGGGAAGGCAGTGAGTTGTGTTAGGCTAAGGTAATGTCTCCATCAGGCCTGTGAGCTGCAGAGAATCTGTGCTAGGCTGCACTGGAGCCCCGGGGAAGCCAAGCCTCAGGCTGCAGCTGCATGTGCTCTGCTCTTCATTTAGAAAACTGTCGGGCAGGTTCATAACTGTGTTTGTAATGACAGCACGAGGGTCAGAGAGCTGGCTCAGTGTGTGATGGCTTCTGCATCCAGCCCTGGAGACCCAAGTGCAAGGCCCAGAGCTCACATGGTGGAAGGAGAGAACAGACTTCTGGAACTCGTCACCTGCCCGTCACGTGAGGCTGTGACATACACCCATGCTCCCCAGGTGCTTAGTAAACATCTTAAAAAGGAGCAAGATGACGCGTGTGACATCTCACGGGCAGAACAGCACGTGTGTGCGCATCCTGTGGCCGTGGAAAAGCAAGTGTACACGGCATCTCGTGCGTAGACGCCGCCGAACCCACCTTTGGCCAAGGAGGGGTGGGGTGAGTAGGCAGGCGGTCCTGGGGGTCCTCGTTCCCCTTGTTCTCCCTGGAAGAGAAGAGGGGTGTGAGCCTTCCGAATCCGGGTCAATGCTTCGCTCCGAGAGCACGGCTGGCCAAGCCTACGGACGGCGAGCACCAGCCTCACCCCGACAAACCGTCCCCAAGACAAAATCTCCACCATGTCACTGTGGGAGGCCCGGGCACCCTGCCAGGCCGCCTTGACAAGGGGCCCGCGCCGACTCCTTGAAAGTCAGAAGAGGTGGAGAGGCTCCAATGGGCAGGCGCTGCGCCGTGCTGCCAGGGAGGGGGCCTGGGAGGGGCCGCAAGGACCCCGACACATCTGCCCTGCGAGCCGCTCGCTCTCACGTGGTCCCCGTGCCCTCCACAGGTCCCCGTGCCCTCCACAGGTCCCCGTGCCCTCCCAGAGGTCCCCGTGCCCCCCACAGGTCCCCGTGCCCCCCACAGGTCCCCGTGCCCTCCCAGAGGTCCCCGTGCCCTCCCAGAGGCGCCCTAGCGGGAGGCACTCACAGGGCTGGCTCCTCAGTTGCTCAGGTCGCTTTGCCTGTCCCTCTCTGACAGCCCAGGGGACCAGACCCACCCTCCCTCGGGAGCTGGGGGCTCCTCCCATCTTGTAACTACACGACCGGCTCCTGCTTCCCTGACAGACCATCTGCTCCTGAGAACAGGCCCACTACAGCCCGGGGGTCCTTGAAGCAGGTGGTTTGCCCTCCTGTGCCCCCTATTGGGGGCCACGCGCTTGACCGTGCTGTTTAGGCTGGGTGCCGCCTTCCCCCATGGCCACGGCAGAGGAAAGATGAGAAGTGAGCATCACCTTGCGTCCTCGGGTCCCACTGGGGCCTTGGAAACCATCCAGGCCTCGGCTTCCCTGCAAGAGAAGCGGGTCTGTTAGATCCGGCTGCACCTCCGTCTTCCGCCACCACGGCAGATGCAGCCGCAGTAACCCTCTAAACCTGGCTACCCAGAGAGACGACCCCACGTCAGAGGTACACGTATCTTTAAAAGCTGGTCTCCCTGAAACAGGAGCAAAAGTCCAAAGGATGTCTGGACCCTTCCTTAGCCCAACGGCCCAAGGAGCCCAGGCCAGTGTGATGCAACTCGGGACCCTCTGGGACAGACTTTGGAAGAGTCGGCCGGCCATGAGGAGGTGGACCGCAGGGCCGAATGCCACCAGCGAGGTGCCTCTGAAGCGCCAGCCTACAGCCAGGTGACCCGCTCCTGCTCTTCCGCGACGGCTCCCACACGGAGTCACAATCCTGGGGTTTGCTTTGGCGAGAAGCCCCACGGTCTGCTGGGAGCACAGGGCGCTTGGACTCCAGACAGCTCTGCGCAGTGCTGGGTCCTGTTAGTACTGGGATGACTTGTGCCCGCCGTGGCTCGCCACGCTCCTCAGGAGACCAGGCCTTTCGCAGTAACTCAAGCCAGGAGAGACTTTCCTGTTACTAAGCTTAGTTTCTCAGGAGGGAAGGGAGGCAACGTCCAGCTTTTCAGAAGCTGCTGTGGAGCATCCATGAAGCCTCTCGATTCCCGACGGAGCTCTGCTCAGTAGATGTGTGCGTATGTGCTCGTGTGTGTGCACGTGCGTCTGCATGTGTGCACGTGCGTCTGCATGTGTGCATGTGTGTGTGCTCATGTGCATTCTATGTGTGCATGTAGGTGTATATGTATGTGTGTATGTGTGTGCGCTCGTGCATTGTGTGTGCATGTATGTGTATGTGTTCGTATATGTGTGTATGTGTGTGCATGTATGTGTATATGTGCATGTATATGTGTATGTGCCCGTGTGCTCATGTGTATCTCTGTGTGCCTGTGTGTGTGCACATGTGCTCATGTGCATCTATGTGTGTGTATGTCTGTGTGTGTGTGCACATGTGCTCATGTGCATCTATGTCTGTGTGTGTGCGTGTGTGCGTGTGTCTGTGTATGTGTGCACATGTGCTCACGTGCATCTGTGTGTGTGTCTGTGTGTGTGTGCATATGTGCTCATGTGCATCTGTGTGTGTGTGTGTGCGTGTGTGCACATGTGCATCTCTGTATGTGTGTGTGTCTTGTCTGTGTGTGTGCACATGTGCATCTGTGTGTGTGTATGTCTCTGTGTGTGTGCACATGTGCTCACGTGCATCTCTGTGTGTGTGTGTCTGTGTGTGTGTGCACATGTTCATCTCTGTGTGTGTGTATGTCTGTGTGTGTGTATGTCTGTGTGTATGTGTGCACATGTGCTCATGTGCATTTCTGTGTGTGTGTGTATGTCTGTGTGTGTGCGTGCACATGTGCTCATGTGCATCTCCGTGTGCACGCGTGTGCGTGTGTCTGTGTGTGCACAGGCTTCTCTAGAGCACGTGCTCTTTGCTGCTTCCTCCCTCCTTGATCTGCTGCTTTCCTTGGCCACAGTCCACAGTTGCTTCTGGAGCGGCCTCTGGTTTATCTCTCCTAACACCAAAGTCCCAGCACATCTGGAAAGCTAGTGGGGGGCTGCAGCTGGGTCAGTCAGCCAATGTGGGGAGACATGCTGGGTGTGGTTTGGACTAGCAAGTGGGATGGTGAGTCATTTGTGTATGTCTGCCTAGCTCCCTATTTTTCCGGTTGAATAAACCATTTCCCCTGACCTATTTCGGCACAGATGTCGGTGTCTTCCTGAGTTCATGACTGCAAAGGAAAAGCGGGGGGAACCTGCCATCCTCACCCCGGCCCAGTTTGAACACTGCAGCTCCTGCATGTCCAGGGAAGCACGTGACCTCTGGCATCTGCCATCGCAATGGCAGCCTTCTGACTGCATGGGGGTTCTGGATGCAATGTCAGTAACTAATGCGGTGGAAAGTCAGTGTCCTGGTTGGGGACTCGCATCTGGCCAGGGGGCTGGTGGGCCTGAACGAGGGCAGGGAGAAGAGCCGACACCAATACTGGTCTGCAGGTCGGTGGCTAGTAGGATGCTTTGGAGGCCTCACTGTGGCCCGAGGGGCAGAGCCAGTGACCCAAGCCCTGGGGAGGACTGCAGGGGAAGAGCCAACAGATGATGTGCAAAGCTGAGGAAAAGGTGAAGATCGGTTAAGGGAGAGAGGGTCTGGGTGCGAGAGGAGAGAGGGGCCTGGGTGCGAGGGGAGAGAGGGGCCTGAGTGCGAGGGGAGAGAGGGGTCTGGGTGCGAGGGGAGAGGGGGGTCTGGGTGCGAGGGGAGAGGGGGGTCTGGGTGCGAGGGGAGAGGGGGTCTGGGTGCGAGGGGAGAGGGGGTCTGGGTGCGAGGGGAGAGGGGGGTCTGGGTGCGAGGGGAGAGAGGGGTCTGGGTGCGAGGGGAGAGAGGGACCTAGGTGCGAGGGGAGAGAGGGGTCTGGGTGCGAGGGGAGAGAAGCGCCTGGGTGCGAGGGGAGAGGGGGGTGTGGGTGCAAGGAGGGGTCTGGGTGCGAGGGGAGAGGGGGCCCTGGGTGCGAGGGGAGAGGGGGGCCTGGGTGCAAGGAGAGAGGGGGGTCTGGGTGCGAGGGGAGAGAGGGGCCTGGGTGCAAGGGGAGAGGGGGGGTCTGGGTGCGAGGGGAGAGGGGGGCCTGGGTGCAAGGGGAGAGGGGGGTCTGGGTGCGAGGGGAGAGAGGGGTCTGGGTACAGCGCTACTGCTCAGGACTGAAAATGCAGGGTGTGTCCTGCGTGGTTCTCCAAGGACACATTTTCCACAATGTCACTGCTTGTGCACAAGTGACCTCAGGCCTGGTGCAGCCAGCGTCTCATGTGGCAGACTTACTTTTGGTCCGAAGAATCCTTTCTCTCCATCTTGGCCGGGAAATCCCTGGGGTGAACAGAGAAAAGAAGGAGCAGAACAGGCAGTGAGCTTCCCCACAAGGCCGAGTGCCAGTACCCACAACCAAACTCTCTTCCCTTTTGAAAGTTGGGGTGCAGGGATATGAGGTTCTGAGAAGCAGAAGGGAGGCCACCTTCCATAGCACATGGTTAACAGGCGTGGGGAGCTCAAGTCATCTCGGGGAGTCTTTTCCTAAACACACTACCCCACCGCCTAAAGAAACAGGAGAAACCCTCAAAGGAAGCGCGGATAATAGAGAGCGCAGACTCTCTCTTCTTGTTGTACGGATAATAGAGAGCGCAGACTCTCTTGTTTTACGGACTGTGAATCTTGCTCCTTGGCAGCAGCACCTGCCTCACGGTCCCTCCACCCTATGGTCCTAGACCCAGGGCTCCAGCCCCCTTGGCCTTCCTTCCACTCCAAGGCTAAGTGTGGCACTTTAAAGTCTCAGCATGAGGTGGACACAACCTCGCCGGGCGTCTACAGTGGAGGCTGCTTGAGCCTGGGGCAGAGTGGAGGGTGTGTGTGTGTGGGGGAATCCGCGGAAATCTCTAATTGCTGTTCAGTTTTGCTGTGAACATAAAAACTACTCTCAAGAAACAAAAAGCCAAAAAAAAAAAAAAAGCAATTTAAAAACCAAACAAGCGTGAGTGTAAAATGCACGGCTCACCCGCATTCCTGGGAAGCCCATGACACCCTCCTCGCCCTTCACGGAGAAGCCCTAGGAGAAAGAAAGAGGTGGTGGGCGCCTGGAACCAGCGCCAGGAGCTCCGCAGCGCCTTCTGGGGACAAGACGGCAGCACAGCATGTTGAGGGCAGAGCCCAGGGCTACCGCTGCGCGGTCTTTGTCCAGGAGACCACCTATGTGTCACCACCACAGGGTGACGGAGGGGACCCACAGGCCGGGCGGGACGTGCAAGAAGGAAGAGGGACCTGTGCACAGCCTCACTCGTAGGCTGGGTAAGCCCCCCCCCCGTAAGTAGAGAAGGTCTAGGAGCCCTCCGGCTGAGACAGTGTCCTAACCCACTGTCCTGTGGGAGCAGCCTTGGAGGGAAGATATCTCGGCACTTCACTTACTTGTCTCCCTGGCTCTCCCGGGCTTCCCTTTTCACCCTGTGAAGGATACAAAAGAAAGACATCTCATCCGTCTGGACCTTGGCTACGGTGGCCGAAGAAAAGCATCCGATGGCATGGCAAGTGACCTTACTAGTTCTGCAGCCCCCTGCATGCTGCTGCTTCAAAACTCGTAGGGAAGAAAAGTTGCTCTGAATTCATACAAGATAAGTGAAGCCTGTGCGTGGCTCGTGGTGGGCGGGATGGGCATCCGGGCATGGGCACCTCTCAAAACCCGTGGACATCAACTCCCCACGTCCACCCTTGGTGAGAGGCAGGTCCTGGGAAGGGCTCAGACTTGTGGCCAGCAGGTTTTTAGCCCAGGTGACAGCCAGAGCGCCTGAGCTTGTGACTGTCGCCTGCAGGTTGTCCGGGAACACGTCCCCTGCATGGTGACCCAAGTCTCACTAGGAACTGAGCGGCCACTGGGACAGGCCACCCCCTCCCCACGCAGGCCAGTCACCAATCGCACCTGAGCCAGGCCACAGCTACCTTATAGCAGGGTTCTGCTTGCCTGTCTGACGGAAACCGAGGCTCCATCAGACACACACTTGGGGGCTGGGGTCTTTAGGTAAAAAATGATATTTCCACGTTTGGGGTTTTTATTCCATGCCGGTGCCCTGGATGTGACCACGTCATACCAGACCCTTCTGGCTCCGCCCCTGGAAGGTGTCCACAGCTCTGTGGTGTTGGTTGGTGGACTCGACTGATCCGAGCTCACAGGGATGGTGGAGTCAGGAGGCCGCAGCAGAGAGTGGGCTGAGCTTCAGCGCCACACCCAAGGGTCGTTTCTGTCATTTATTAGTTTGCATCTAAAATCTCGCAGTGTTGCAAGGTGGGTCTCAAGCCTAGCTTCAAGCCTCCCATGCAGCTGGGACTAAAAGCTAAAATGCATATTTTAACTACATGGAACATTTGCAGAAGTCTAGGAACGCCATCGATCAAAGCAGGTCGGAGGGGAAGAAAATTAGCAAGACGGAAGAAAGCACCCCTCCCCCTCCCTTTCCTCGTGTAGCTGGTTAAGTCACCCCTTTACCTTGTACAGG